>JABTTQ020002660.1:0-503450 GCA_016081115.2 Rehmannia glutinosa | reverse complement strand
ATTACATTATTATGCTTGGGGATTCCATGTGCGTACTTTAATCACACCAATATCAATTTTTGTATAGGAAGTTGCAGCTACAATACTAAAAACTCTGCGGTGTTAGAAACTATTATAGCGTTTTGGCGTTTTTGAAGAAATTCCTTTTGTTTTTGACGTCAAAATATTACTTTCCTTACATGCTCTTTTCTTTCATACGCTTAATTCTTGGCTATGCTTTGGAGCGTGATATAATTTTATATCAATTTAGCTCCATTTCATGTAAAATTTACTGAGAATACGCAGATATCACGCCTAAGGGGAACGGAAAAACCACTCTAAAACACAAATATGCGTTACGGCAAATGCATCAATTATATATCATTTTGCCTCAAACGCACGTATATTTTACACTCATGTAATACTATAAGTGATTTTTTTATTTCTAAAAGCTAAGAAGCTTTTTGTGATTGCAAACACTCCATAATACGATACTCAATAGTCGTTTTTCACAGCAGTAGTATAATGCTTCAATTAATTTCATGAAAGCGCATTCTGCTAAATCTACAAAGACTAATGTTATATTATAAATAGTACGAGTACTACTCAAGGAGTGATAACACTTTATTATTATTATTATTATTATTATTATTATTATTATTATTATTATTATTATTATTATTATTATTATTATTATTATTATTATCACTTTGATCCTTTCACTTTTGGTGTCTCTTGCAAAAATGAGGGACAGGGGTGATAATTAATTAATGGCATGACCTCTTTTCATACAGAATTAGCAACATTTGCATATGCTTTGAAGTTTTAAGTTACGATTTTATTTTTTGTACTAAAAAATTACGATTTTTTAAACATAACATTATAAATCATGGAAAAATTACCACGCTTATGGTGGATTGGGGATCATTAAAAAATTAAAGTGGATCGTGGATTGAATCCACGATTGAACAAAAAAAAGTTTTAAATTTGAACCTGGTTGTTTGATTCAATTTACGATCGGATAAAAAAATAGATAAGATTAATAAATGTTGTCGTTAATTCCATTAACGATTCTAAACGACAATTTTGAAAAAAAAATCATTGTGTTGTGATTATATAAAAATGAGTAGATGTTTTTTATCGGTTAATAATCGTGAATTCAATTAAACTAAAATTTTCTATTATTTAAGAAAAGAAAGTGATTGTGTAAAGAATTGAATAAAATGACTAGATGATAAAACAAATCAATATTTTCTTTCTTGGTAATCTACATTAATATAAAGTCAAAACCTAAACACCAAACAATACATATTAGAAAAATGATACAATCTCTATCTTGATAATACATGACACACGCCAATATTACACATGACATATAGTAAAAAATCTTATTACATGTGTCCCTTGCCATATCTAGGATGATGTCTCTTCCGACGTGTACTTCTACGCCTAGTTGCATCTACATGTTAATTGGTTGAACAGATCTATATCATCATCTTCATTTGTGGTACCGCACCAAGTAACCTATGCATTGAAATACAATAGGCGATGTTTGGAATTCGGACGTCTAAATTCTGATTGATCATAATCCGATAAATGCTAAAATGGCATACCAATATCGGACTATAGAAGTGATGTATATGATGTCCATGATGCTCCACTAATCGAGGCGTGAAAAATATGAGTCGCTTGTGAATGCTTTGAGAACGTGTAATCTCCACCAAACCCGGAGATGGACCGTCCATATCCCAAAAATAAAATCACAATAGATGACAACTAAACCATATATCTATAAATGTATATGAATTAGTGTTAATTCATTATGTGATGCATCTCAAGTGGAACTCGAAGGACCAAATGTGTATATCAGTGCCAATGTGATAGGGTATATTGAAAGGGTCATCGCGTATCTTTCGCGCAGACCCTCATGTCGTGTAAGTGCTTTAAGCAAGATTTGGGGATGAGCGAATGTGTTTCTTCATTTCAAAATCGATATTCATAACAATTATTCATAGACGTGGGTATGAAATGATCGTCATTTGTCGATGTATTGCACAAGTCTCAATCGCCGCTTTCAATTACTCAATGTAAAAATATAGTTCTGTATAAATAATTTTGAATGTCATAATTATATGCAAACATTACATATATAAATAATCTTACAATGGCATCGCAGGTTTGTAATATCCTCGACGGCCGACCCCATCTCCATCTCAAGATGTGATGGAGAAATGCATAATGGGTGTAAATGCGACAGACCACTCCATGTGTATTCATCCTCCGTATTACTACCACCATTAATCCGATAGTCCCGGATTCGCGAAGTAGCTCATGCCAATAAGTTACCCAACCATCGTGGTAAGCCTCCGACCGCCACTCCATTTCCCCCCATACGAGTTCACGCTGTAACATCTCATGCGAATGTGATATAGCCTATGGTGTACCTTGTCGTATACCAAACTAACTAGTCGTTTGATTAGAATGATATATCTCCACTATGGCATATATAATAAGTGGACACTAGCTCATCCATTATGTGTGAGGCATCTTTCTCCAATAATGGATATATCGGAGAGTTCAAAGGTTATATGGTTTCCAAGTAAACTTCCAAAAAATGAATTCACATTAATATTGAATGAGTATGGAACATAATAGAAATAATTTAAACACTTACTTGTGCCTTTGTTAACGATCAAACATCTCCCATATATCTAGACTGAGTAGTTAAAGATGAGTAAACTTGCAATGTTGTACCACTGAAATAAATTAAATAAAGAATAAGTGAAATGCATCTCATTATGAACCTTAGGTTTGTCATCCATAATGTCTATCATCTTAAAATGATTACGCAATCTTTGTAAGGGAAAATACCCCGACTTTTCTCTAAAGTAGTCGTCAAACCAGTCTAAACCCTAAATAATAAAGAATATAATCTACCCATTACGATTTACTATGCCGAGTATCATTAGATAACAATGCATCACCCTCAATAGGCAATCCCCAAATGATGGCAACATCTTGTAACGTGATTGTAACCTCACCAATAAATGATGAGATGTATGTGTCTCTAGTATCTATCTCTCTAGTAATGATGTAATGAGATGAGAATCGATCATCATCATCCACAATGAGCAACTCCATAGAACCCCATTGATGTAACATTTCTAAAACACGAGGATGCAACACCAACCCATCGTCTCCTAAAACTCCAAAATATCCCCCCAGAATGACGCATTTAAAGAACATTATCAACATCCTTGTATAGACAACCTTAGGCCGATGCTTATCTCAAGAGTCAAAATTGAGTTGTCGATAGGCCCATAACTATCATCTATCTTTGCATAATTTGATTAGCAAGTTCCATGCGTTGAAAAATATTTTTTGCGATCGAGCAAATGTTGCATACTATTGCGATTATTGGAAGCGTCTCGCACACTTAAGAACACCGCTAATGCATTCCTCATATTTTATTGTCAAAACTCCACACCATTTGCCTTCGTAGTGCCGTAGTGTCCATCGACTCTTGTCTATCACATCCAAATATGAATATGCATCCGGATTCAAACTTTTAATCTACTCCATAATCTTATTGAAAGCCCTGAGTCCAACTCATATCCACGCTGCAACACAAGTCCTTCACCTCGAGACGAAATGATGAACCCCAATGGGTGGTTGAAACTCATGAACTTGTTGTCTTTTACTAAGCAATCCCCGACGATGACTATCTTAAATAAGAAAAATTCCTCCAATGCCCGAACAATATGTTTATCAACCATGTGAATAAACCAATACTAGAGGAAAAGCTTCCTCATCAACAATTGCATATGCCGAAGGGAGAATATGTTGGTTTGCATCTGGAGCGACAACGATCAACATCTTGTGTTTGTACTTTGAGTATATATGAGTCCATGCCCACACTAATGACTTTGCGACAATCTTGGAATCCTCGATGCACGCTTGAATGCCCAAAAACATAACCCATATGAATTCCTTGATGATCCACTATTTATGAAACCACTCAACCACTATCCCCAATATGACATTTTTCATAATGCGTCTATAAACTTAGGTAATAACTAGACTAAATTTTCCCAAGTATTGTACGTATTTTCTTGGGCACATCGCAAACTATGACATGCCTTATGATATGAAATGTGAGAAGTGTTCTTTTTTATATGTTTTAATCAAATAATTCAATAGATATTTAATTGTTTTGTCATAAAATCATAGTCTTTTCATCTTGTCTTGAGCATTTTATGGCGGGATATTTTTAACATTATAGTCGGAGAAAACTTGAGTGAAAAAACTCAAAAATCACCCAACACCGCCAAAGTGTCAAGAAACACGGCAATGTTCAAATATGCGAAAATAAGAAGAAGAAAAGCTGAAAAAGGTCCGACATGGCCAGGTCATTTGGCCACCACGATCAGTCGACTGAGCAAAAAGAGAAACAAAAATAGACCCAATGGACACGGACACTTCGGCGAGTCGTGTGTTGGCTTTCTGATCGTGTCGATTGACCTTTGCCCGGTAGTGTTGGCCAACACGGTCATGTTAGGACCGTTAGGTGAAGAAACTACGGCATGGCTAGGCTATGTTGCTCGATACAAACCATGTTCGATCATTTTCGAACAACTTATGGCGGAATTCGTGGAAATTTCACCAACCAAATTTTTTGACCACTTTTGTGCACCTTTAACACCTCATTTTTTTTTTTGCATAAACCCATCGCCTTCCCAATATAATTGCTTGAAGATAAGAAACTAACAACCCAACTCATGAAGTGGAGCATTCGTTATTGTTAAATGAATATATCACTAAAATAAAATCTATGAAAGCCAAGAATGAGGATGGGAGAAGACGTTCAGATTTTTAGCAATCAATTTACATAATGTGAGATGAGAAGGAAAGAAAAATTGGGATTGAAGTTCTTGGAAGAGAAGGCTTGGAGAAACATTATTGAAGACATTGAAAAGAAGTTTATTTGAGATTTTGAGAAAAAGATAAGTACATCATGTCCATAATATCTGAATCCTCTTGTGTACCTTATTCTTTTGTCAAAATCATGTGTAGTTAAATCTTTATTGTTTGAATGTAATGAACTCTATAATAGATTTGTGATTATGGTTTGAATGTTTTTAAATTTTAATATAATCTTTAAGTTACGTGTGATTCAATTATATTATGCTTCATTCATTTGAATTAATATTTTTGGTATATTGATTTGAATTTTATTCCTCATCGGTAATCGATAGATTTATGGTGAGAAAGAACCAATTTAAGTGAAAGGTGTTAATGCAATCCTAGATATTGGACGACACATTCTTTTGGATTAGGGTCAAACCTAATATGGGAATTCATATATCGATAATGCAATCTTAGGGGTTTTAACTAGAAAGATGTTTGATTAATCAACTTAAGATTATGAGTGTTTCACCTTGAAAGTCGGTTTAACTTAATCTAGGAATTTCTAAAGTCCATAAAGCATGATTATGTTAAAAGGGTTTGGTAATTGTTTAAGGGTTCAAGGTTGTATTTTTTTTTAAATCACAAAAACATTCTAGAGGATTTACTTTCAAACACATTTATATCTCTTGGTCTCCTAATCGAAATCTTCATTTATTCAATACTTTGTAATTTCTGATTAATCAGATTTTTACTTTTATGTTTACAACAACAATCAAAATTGATATAGATTAGATAACAAAAAAACGGTAATTACTAAGACTTTTATCCCTAATGGGAATGACACTGATACTTTCTTTAGTTTTGCTTTATAAATGATAAGTGCACTGCACTGTACCGACCAATAAATCTATAAATAGGCATGCAAAGTCTCAATTGTAAAATATGAAATAAATTGCAGTTCAAGCTACTTCTACTCTCTCTGCCTTAGCCGTACAACTTTTTGTCAAATATGCAAGTCTTTGGCCTAAACTATTAGCCCCACCAAATATTATATTACATCTTCGAAATAATAAGATTCCCACTTTTATCATTACTATATTACAAAATACTAAAGTAATTTATGTTATATCCTATTACCAACATCAAAATATAGGTAAAGCAAAACTAAAATTTTCATGTTATCTAAGAAAATAAAAAAACTAATTTTTAAAAAATTACATGAACAAAAAAACCAACCTGTAAATATATGATGTCTGGCGCCTCCAATTTTTTCCAAACTACAAAGCTGCTTGGCCGTCAAATTAACCAATGTATCTCTCATTTTGTCCTAGTGATCTACTTTAATTTTTTAATGATTCCCAAATCCACCCCAATTGTATAATCCTTTACCCAATTTGTAATATTCTATTAAAAAGCCTTTAAGTTATATGAATATGATTGTATGGTAAATTGAGTTATTATTTTTTATTTTAAAATTGTTTGTGTTTCTCCATTTTCTACTACATCTGGCCAGGAAAATTCAAGTTTTCTCAAAAAGAATCTCTAAAAATAATTTTTATCATTTGTTATTGGCATTTCATCTTTACTTTTTGGGGGTTATTTAATTCAAAATTAACTCCACAAAAATATCGCAGGATCATTGTGATTTTTAACTAGCATTTTATTTTATTTTTATGTACTCAATTAGTGCAAGATATTATTTTCATAAATTTCTTAACTTGACACATAAAACTTGCTTTACTCAAAAATATTTTTTTGGAAATTTTGTGTAAATGACATGTTTATAAGCAATACTACCATTTGCTTTAAACATTAGACAAAAATATTACAATCAAAGCAATTAAATTTCATCAGTATAATTGAAAGACATGGTGTTTCTACACTAGGAAAGATAATTTACTAAATAATGTATATTAAAGAATAAAATGGGTTTTATGATTCATTATTTCACCGTTATATGCATCTGGTGGACGTGCCGGAGTGGTTATCGGGCATGACTAGAAATCATGTGGGCTCTGCCCGCGCAGGTTCGAATCCTGCCGTTCACGTTTTCTCTGAATTTTCCTTTTTCGACCAAGGTGAACTAACAATTCATTATCTCAAAAATAGTGTAACATTTCGAAATCTTTTACTTTTAACATTTGACATTCCATAAGTCATATCATGTTTGACTGCTTGAGGACTGCCACAAATTTCACATCCAACATGGTTGATGGTTCATGCTTCTATATTTTTATTTTCGACCAAAGTGATCTAACAATTCATAATCTCAAAGAATTGTGTAAAAGTTTGAAATTTTTCTTAAACTTTTGACTTTCTCATAATTATGTAAGATTTCGAAGTTGAACATTTCTAACATCTCATTTCTATTTAATTTGCATATTGTGTAAGGTGAGAGCATATATTAACTCTTTTACAAGGCGTAGCCAGAAGATATGGCTCCCTAGTCCTTGGCACAACCCAATTTGATACACAAGATCAACTGAAAAATAGCACAAGTTGAAGAATATGATAATTAAGGATGACAACCTCGACTTGCACGGCCAGGTCCGCCAAACCCGCCCCATTTGTGCAATATTTATATATATAATATAACATATAATAATGCATATTATATCTAAAAATATATTATATGCGGGGGTGGACTATCACCGCTACCCAAACATAGAGGTGTTAAAATGGATCCGACAGGGTGAAAAGATCGGGTTAGGCCGCAATTTTGGAGGCTTGAAAGAGATCGAGTCTATTTGGCACAACCCGGTCATTTCGTATGTATTTTCATGACTAGACGGGTTGGCTTTAAAAAGTAGCATTCGATAGAATTTCGCCTGATCGGATACATTTTTCCTTTGACTCGGCTAGTCAACATCACTACATCAGTCACCACTCGCTCACCCATTTGACAGCCATTCTCCGCTCAAACATAAACTCCCCGTGCGAAGCGGGGCAGGGTGGACATCCATCCGGGCAAGTCATTTTGCCAATGCATGGATAAAATTGTTTGGTCCCTTGAACGATTAAACCTAAGCTTGAACAACATACATTGTATTGCAAAGAATTAAGAATTACCCCCAAAAACCAAGAACATTTGCACGCCTCATTGCAATTATTACTGTCCTGTCTCATACTGTAAACTTTTAGCACTATAAAAAAGGTTCACAAATTACCTCTGCACAAAGTAAAAATACAAATACAGATGGCATCTCCATAAAAATAATGAAATAAAAATTCTCAGTCATGCCTCATTCCCCACAAAATTGAACTGCAATATCTGCAAACATGTCTTTTGCTTTTTGTAATTTGTAGTGTGAGAGCTCAGTGTCTTTTTCTTTTGTTTTCAGAGAGAAAAAAGTAAAAGCAGACAGAGAATAGACTAAGGCAAACCAAGAAAACAACTTTTCAGTTAAATCATTGCCAATTAGCAATGAGTGTCTACATCCAGATTCTCACTTCTATCTCTTACATTTAAAAATAAAAATAAAAATTTAAAAAAGTTGAAAATGGGAATGATTATTTGACCATTTCTACTTCCCTCCCTGTCAAGAAATCTTTTGTCCCAACAAAAAAAAGAATCTTCAGAATTTCTTTTTTAGAAAAAAAGCAAGAGTCTTGTGTTCCCACTTGGCATCTTCAATTGATTCAGTTTACATCCTGCCACAGAAAATGTTTGTTTGTTAAAGAGTTAGCATAAAATAAAGTGTTAATTACAAACATGACCCCTGAGGTTTAATATAATTACAAACAACTCTAGTTATCTTTCAAAATTATAAATATCCCCATGAGGTTTGTAACTAATCAATACCCCTTTGTAAGCTAAAAACAAATCGTAAGGGGGTATTTGTAATTTTAAAAGATAATATGGGTCTAGGCTACACCTCAGGAGTAGTTTTTGTAATTAACACTAAAATAAACTCAAATGTTCGAAAAATTAGAAGCCTTGAAAACAGTCTATGATCTTGATACCTGGTTACTTAGATATGCCTTCTGGTGGGAATATGTGGATCGTGACATCGAAATAAGACGCCAAGATAAAATGTAACTAGTTAGAGGTTATCGAGCCGTTTCGTGTGAAGTTAGCGGCCAAAATTGTAAATATCTACATCTGATCAGAAGATAAGAAAGAAAATTAGACAAAAATCAGAAGCATGCAACACAATGCAGTACAAAAAGATCATTCTTCTGGTTGAGTTACTTGTTGAGAATAAAACCAAGTCAGAATTGATTTGATTCTGAATAACATATCATTCTTGGAATTGCTCGGAATATTTGATTTTATTCCATGTCAATTTAGGAAAATCAGATATTCTGCAATTCCATTAATGATATGGTATTCATAATGAAATCAATTCTGATTTGATGTTATTCTCAACATTCTTGAAAGCAAAGCTCGAAAGCACAAGTTAACACGATAAGACTACTTAACATAACACTTGAACATATCTGTAATACGGCTACCAATTCGCAAACGGTATGCAAAGGGATGATAAACATGACATACATGTTGACACGTAAATCACATTTTCAAGTATAGTCTTTGAGGCAAATATGGTAGTGATGTTCGTGTGAAAAGTCGTAATGAAGGTCATTTGTACTTTAGGATAAAACCACCTCACAATTAGCTGCAAAATAATGTCGAAATTGACCTTGAAAAGAAAATATAGCTTCAAAAATGAATTTACATATAAGTGCCCATTATTACTTATGTATCTTCTATGTACTTCACAAACACAATTACTAAAAAAATGCTTATTCATAAACGAGTGTGTTAAATCATACTGACTTTTCTGTTAAAAGACTAGGCAAGAGAGAGGAATGCAATTATTTTAAAGTAAATACCTCAAACACATGATAGTATCCGTCAAAAGAAGCAAAGTTCGGTATAACCATGCGAGTATGGTAAAAGCTCCTCCACCTCTATTCTCGAGCTCGAACAACTCATGCTTTTCTTTAACCTATCTGGGACCGACTCAATTTCAGCCCAAAAAACACAAGAAACTGGTCTATGATCCGAAAACCTAGATTCTCCTCGGACATACGATAATTGTTGGAGACCACCTCCGTACCACAAAATTCGGTCACACCTTCAGACATAAAAAACACACAAATCAGTTCTGTGCACCAGGCATTTAAATCAATCTACCAATTTCATGTATCGAAAGTTAAATCATTTACTTGCTCATTTACGTCATATTGATTTTACATATGAGATGGGGAAAAAAACAAGAAACTTGTATTAAGTCATATGAGTTCTTACCACGCAGGTGTCCTTCGCTTCTCTTTTGGGTGCATATCGTCACCTGCGTATCTGTCTGAATTATTTGAATATTTATATGTTGGCGGGAAATAGATCTTCCCTTCTTTCCACCCGTCAAAAACACGACCTCGCCTCTGCTCTATCCGCAGCTGTCAGAAAACGAAAGCATGGTTCTTTTCAGTTTTGTATTGGTTAAAAGCTAAACGAACTCGAGCTATATAGTTATTTGAGAACTAAATACGTGAGCCATCATGAAGAGTATGATTATCATACTTGGTCTTTTTCTAATAATGCTCTCCAATTTTGCATTTCGACAAGTGCTTTGGCAGACCGGTAGGGCAGAGCTATTCGATAGTTGAGATCTCCAAGCCAAATAATTCGACTACATATAAAATTTATTCATCAGTAAGTAATAACGGTTAACTGTGGGAAAGAGAACCAAAACTTATTTAGTTAAACTGTTCTATTTTCAATTTGCACAACTTCAGCAAGAAGTAATAATGGAAAATTTTAACTTACTCGTGTTCGAGAATTGTCTCCGGGGATTTTTCATCATTGGCGCCGCTAACTTGTGGAAACCTCGTTTTCCTTAGGATTTCCATAACATCAGCATTTCTACGTAGTTCATCGCCGTCCTTTTGACCAGAAGTCAAGTGACTGCAGACGAAGCAAAGGCTGGTCTGATGTAACAACATGCTGATCGAAATAGATCCCTGCAATAAAAGGATATCGGCGCCTCTTAGTCAAATTAATTTAAGGGATAATTGCATTTTTCCCGCCAAACTATCGCGAGTTTTGTACTTTGCCTACTAAACTTTGGAAAATTCTCTTTTGCATGCCTAGCTTTGAACATTTTGCACTTAACCCCCTGGGAGCTAACTTGAATCTATCATGAGTTGATACATGTCAACTTTTGGTTGGTTTAGGGGTAAAGTGCAACGAGTCATATAGTTCAGAGGGTAGAATGTTTATTTTCAAAGTTTAGTGGACAAAGTGCAAAAAACACTATAGTTACGGACCCTAATAACACTAAAAGCCACCAGCAAAGAAAAAACTGCTACTGATGTGATTAACTACCTTATTACCAAGATAACCCATCAATCCTCTACCAACACAAGAAACCTTTATGTTACGGACATGTTCCCTCAACTCACTCCGAACCCAAACCGTGAGAAAAACACCGACCATTTGCTTCCTCGCAACTAAAGAGTATCTCGAATGTCGAGACGCTGCATATGCATCGTCCGCAGGTGCATATGAACTAGGTGAATCCTCGGGCGGACAATCCTCGTCCGAACCCCATCTAGAGTAATCACTTGGCCGCCGACTCGACGAAAAGTCGCTCGGTCGAGACCAGCCGAATAGTCGCTCGGACGGTGGCCATTAGAAGAATAATCACTCGGCCTCTGACTAGATGAACAATCACTCGGTCTATACCCCCATTTCATATTCGGTCGAAATCACTTTGCCTATGACCAAAAATTACGCGTCACAAACACTAAATCGCCTATCAAGGCGAGGCTGTGGACCGACATGTCACTATCCATATTCCAGTGTTGTGGCGTTTGGAATGATCGACGATGTAAGAAAGTCGAGGCTTTGTGTCTCGTTGATCCCTCAAAATCGGCGTTCCACTCAGCGATCGGATCGGGATAGGTGATGGCGTATAGCATCCACTGCCTCCGCTTGTACCAGCTGCATTGTTTAGTGTTCTTTTGATAAGAGCAAGCCATTTTTTGGCAGGACCATTGTCCTCAGCACCAAGAATATTACCCGCATTTAAAGGAACTATTTCTTGAAACCTACAATGTTGAAAGAAAATAATTCCCTGTTTAAAAATAAAGGAATATTTACAAAAAAAAAAAAAAACCCTGAAGTTTGGGTAATTACTTAAAAACCCCGGAGGTTTTGGGAAATTACAAAAAAAACTCGAAGTTGGATTCCTCTTACATTTTCCCCTTTCACAAGCAAAAACATTCAAAAAACCCCATGATATTTCTAGAAATATTACAGTTACCCTCTTAAATTTAAGATATAATCAACATGAGGGTGCTTTTTGTAATTTTAAAATATCTCTGGGTTTTTTGTAATTAGCTCAAACCTCAGGGGATCTTTTGTAATTATGCCAAAAATAAAAGCTAAAATGAGTAATATCTTTTTAGATGCATGAATCACTAGTACAATCATACCCGAGTACATATACATCTGCAGGAGGTGCCGAATGTAGCCAATCGTCCAAGTTCATATTGCTTTGTGGTGATTTTCCTCCCACGTTCCATGTCGACATCAAGACACTGCTCGAAAAATCAGATGACTTAAAATATTTTTCAACCAAGAGCTAAAATCTAACAATTGAATGATGTCTACAATGAGACAAACCTATAATTCTGTATATTCAAAACCTGGGGGTGATCAAGATAACCTCTCCCCGTCTGGGAACGTGAGCGATCGCGAAACGAACGCTCCAAACTATTCACCGAATTCTCTGCAAAACCAAGGTGACAATAATATCTTCAACATTGAAGGAATGTAGTAACATAATATATGAATATGTAACTATGCCAAGAAAGCTAAAACAGTGATCGATCATCGGTGTATGCTACTAACCGATTTTACTTTTCTTGACCGTAGGTGGTTCCCTCTCAGAGAAGCCACTCCTCCATTTCCTATCACCAACTAATTAAGATGAAATTATCAACACTTGATCGCCAAAATCAGACCACACAAAACTTGAATCTTGAAATGAAGGCATAATACAGTACGCTCATAATGAAAAAAGGGTATCAGAAAAGAAATTCAAGAAAAGCAAATTTTAAGTTTCCTTCCTTCATGTTCAGCAAAGGGTTAATTTTATAATCATGTGATTATAAATGTAACAGGAAAAATAGGTGGTTACATATGATTGTTTGGGAGTAAAAGACAAGCCATTGAAAGACAAAACAACATCATAAAAATCAGACAATTGTTTCATTCCATTGGATTTATCAGCAGCCAATCATTAACCATATTAGGAACTTTAAAAATTGAGGTAAAGGCATAAAAAAATGTCAAATTTCAGAAAAAAAAAAAAAAAAAAAATTCAAAGGACAATCCCAGTTTTTTAGTAACAAAACAGAAATCAAGTGAGACTCCAAAGTATGAGAATCCATTAATTGAAGGGCTCACTTGAGAGAATTGAACACTCACCTCCATAAACAGCTTCATCAACTTGGGATTCCTCAGTTATGCACTTGTTATTGAACCATTTTCTAACAAGTTTCTTTGACCATGAGAGCTTCACATATATAATACCCAAATAAAAATCATGTCAGCATAAAATAACTCAAAAACTCCCATTTTTTACAAAAAAATATAAATGAAGCGAAAAAATAAACCTTGCTTTTCTTGGAATTTTCATCTTTCATTGTTCCCACTTATTTCTTCATGCGCACTCTTAATACACTTCACCCTTTCCCCCCTTCTTCCAACAAAAATAACATAAAATATTGCTCAAAATCAAATCAAATTCAAAAACAAAACTCCAACAAAACAGAGCCCTCTAAACTCCAATGGGCATTCCCAGTTTTCATAAAATCTTCAGTTTTTCCAGCATTTTAGTTTCTGGGCATGTCACCAACCAAGCATTCATCAATCAAGATTAATTTTTTTTATTGAACTACCCCTGTGAATTGTGATGCTCATACATGTGGTCTACACACACTAAAGTGTGACTAAGGAGAAAGAAAGAGACTAAAAAGCCCAACTTCAGAAACCCAAATGAGAATGACACAGGAAATGAGACAATAGTAACTTAATAACAAGAATATGCAAATTTGAGAGAGAAATTTTGCGGGGCCTTCTTTATTTCCTTTTTCTTGAAATACAGTCTAGTTTCATCTCAGACTCTCAATAGCAAAATAGTAGGCTTAATTGCAATTTTACTCATGGTTTTTTATGTGGCAATCTTTTTTAAAGTACAATTGGGAGAAAATAGAGGAGATAACACACGACTCGTATTAGATCGAACTTGAGTCAATTACCAGATAACACAAGTCTCTACCAATGGAGCACAAATTTGATCCCTTTCATGTGGTGATTTTGATCCTTAACAATTTTATCTTTTAATCAAATAGTAATTATAGTCTTATTACTTTTAACGATGTATGTATTCTTTAGGATCAAAATCAAAATTGCACAAACTAGAACTTATGAGATTGAAATTGTACGGAATCAAAATTTTATGGGATTAAAATTACTACTTAAAATAATTATGGGACCAAAATTACTAACCCATATAGTTACGGACCAATTTTGCAATTAAGCCAAAATTGGTATCGAACTTGAACAAAATAAAGTGCAGCCATAACAGATTAACAGTTCTCTCTCTCTCTCACTCACACACCCATAATGGTATGTGTGTGTTTTGCTATCTTTCATTTACCCAAAGCCCAAGGCCGGCCCAGCAGGATGGACGGGGCAACAGGGATGTCGTTTTCCGCTAGTTCAAGGCATAAAACGACATGGTCAGCTGTCCCAAGACCTGCCCGAGTTGGTCACCAAAACTGTATAGAGATTTGGTATAAAGCAAAGGGGTGTCAATTCAGATTTTTGAGTTGGATTCGTATTTAGTTTTGGGTCAATTTTGATTATATTCAAATATAAGAAAAATTAAATAAAATATAAGATATTATGTCTTAAGACAAATTGATAACATCATGTCATATTCGTATTCATGTTCATGTTTCTCGTGTTTAAATTTCTCCCAGTAACTTCGAGTCAGGATTGTTACCCCTAATAAAAAAGGACTTAAATTCAAATCCTTTTCTAACTTGTATATTTCGTTTCCCCTTTGCCATTTGGTCTCACAAAAAAACAAAGTTAAAAGCAGTTAAAGAAGGATACATATAAAGATAAAGCTTAGTCCTCAGAAGTAATAGTAACAATATCACTACTATATCTGTTTTTTCTTTTTTAGTGTTGTCCTGTTGCTTTATACAATGTTTTCTTTTCTTGGGTTGTGGTGTTTGTTGTCTGTTAGAATGTTTGGAGAATGAGTATTGAGTAGTCAATTGTTTGTACATGTGCTTTTTTTTCTTCATCATTATGACGATCTTGTTTAATGTATATGTAGTGCTAAAACTAAATAAAACTATTGGAGGTTAAACTTTTTTAATGAGTTGTTGTGATTTAAAGTTTCTCTCGATATGATTAATTAAGATATTATATATTATTAAGTTATTCATATTTAATTCATGCCTAGCTCAACTAAAAGTTCGTTGAAGCTCGACTCATTAACAATAAACAAGTTTATACATAATTTAAATACATCATAAATTAAAATTTGAATGTAAACAATGTCATATTTGACTCGATTAAATTAACTTACTCCCCATTGTATGTGATACATATTTAAAAGAAACTATAGCATAAAAATAGATAATTTAATGAAGAGAAAAAGAGAAAAATAGGGATAATTATAAAAATTACCCTTGAAATTTACCTTAATTACAAAAAAAAAAAAAAAAAAACTAGTTATCTTTGAAAATGACATTTGTTTCTATCTAACAAATTGCAATTTTTGGGAGGTTATTTGTTAGGTAAATAAAACCCTCCAACTCTAAGGGGTGCTTGTAACAACTTAAGGGTTTATTTGTAATTTTGAAAGATAGCCGTAATTTTTTGTAATTAGGCTAAAACTGAGGGATAATTTTTGTAATTATCCCAAAAAAATATAATATTGATTTGAGAGGGACCAAAAATGAAGAAAAATGTGGGGAATGTTGTTGGACATTTGAAGCTCAAAATTGGGAGAGTGGCATATAGACAGAGGGGCAACTGTCTGAAATTAGGGAGGCTTCATCAGTGGTCCTTCCTTTTCAATGCACTTATTCCCATCACAAGCTGCCAATTCTGGGGAGTTTTTTCTTCTCTGTATTCTTCTAACATTGACTCATGAATTGAATCTTGTGGAATAAAGATTTTTCCTCACCTGGAATTTTTATTTTGGCATTGAGTAAAGTATTAAAATAAATATCTTTAAATAATAGTAACTCTGTCTTTTATTTTTAATATTTTTCTTCATTTTTCCTCCAAAAATTCAATGTACAACAAATAACAATATCGAGTAAGAAACAATTACAAGGCCTACATGATACCTTAAACCTTTTAAAAAATTAAAACAAAAAAGACCTAGATAGATCGGATTGATCTGTTGAATCGAAAAATAGGAATGAGACGGCGGACAAAATACGTACCAATGAAATTTATCTCCCTTCTGTCAATAATTATTGGATAATGACTTATCTGAATCTTCTGAACAAAAGCCCACGCATAATATATATATATATATATATATATATATATATGTATTATTGAACAAGCCAACGTATGGGGATAACCGGACAAACAGTGGCGGAGCCACGTTGTAGGTAGGGGGGCCCTGGCCCCCCCAAATTTTTTTTTTTTTTATCTTCTACTACCTATATTACTTATATTATATACATAGTAATTTAGTCTTTGATGCAGATGAAATATAAAGGATAAGAAGCCCAAATTGCATGCAAATGCAAGCATACATCTTAACTTGAAAACCGATGGTAACACAAAACCTGTGACTATTACTTTGAAGTTTGAATAAACTAATGTATTTTATTGATATATATATAAATAATAATATTTAAAATAGGTTGTTTGCTAGTATGTATTGGAAAATAAATTGCACAAAAAATTAGTATCAATTCACTTCGTGCTATGCGAAACGTTCTAAATTTAATATACTAGGATTGTAATTATGTATTTTTGGTATGAATAATAATGTGTATTGACATTGTATTTGATAATTGGTATAAATATACAATATATTTTGAATTTATTATTATACCAAATAAATACTTGATCTTTCAACGGTTGGCCCCCCCAACAACCGAATCCTGGTTCCGCCCTTGCGGACAAACTTATTTAACTAAGGAAAAGTGAAAACTAACATGATGAGAGACATATAAATTTCCATAAAGAGACTAAAAATATTGAAAATCAATGGAAGAAATGAGGAAGACGATGAAGAAGGAGAACACGACTAGGGTTGAGAGAATTATATACATGATAAAATTTGAGAGAATTATATATATGATAACGAACATTCTATTTTTGACTATGTAGGATTTGATATGAGGTTTTCTTGATTTTTTTAGTAGGTCTTATATGAGACCGTCTCATGGACTTAATTTATTAAACGGATCCTACAAAACACAAAAATATAGGTTATTTTATGGGTTTGCGTTTGGTTTGGATTCTGATTACCAATAAGATCCGTCTCATTAATACAATCCATGACCGCCTCATGTAAGTTTTTGTCTTTTTTTTATCAATCCCCTTAATAATTATGTGGAAATCAGGTCGGGTTTAGGATATTAATTTGATTCAATTAGCATCTTTGATACTTTATATCTTAAATTGAGTATAATTTAGCTGAGATTCTTTCTTTGATAAGAACTTTATATTTTTTATATTCGTATCAAACCCATGCCATTTAATTTAAAACAGTGTACATATTTTGCTTTAAAAAAAAAAACAGAAAAAAACAGTGTACATATTTTCAAAACAAGATTCGCCCAAAACATTCTAAATTCTTCATCGAAGCATTATCATTGAACTCCACGAATTTGAAATGTGTAATTGAGTGTTAATTTTCAAAAGTTACCACCACGTGGATCAACGATTTTATTAAATATACTTACACCTGGTGCCATCATGTCCTTGATTATATGCGTTTATATATGTAATCACACATATTTTTCAATAAATTCCAAATCAAATTTCCGTCGAATTTAACCTTATATCTAACACAATCAATCACATAAAAATATCAATTCATGGCTCAATTCTAATCATGCCCAATGATAAAAGCACCAAAAAGCCTAAAAAACAACAATAATAAAAAGTAAAATAAAGAGGAACAAAAATTGGTACCATGATTATATGTCATGAAATACGGATGGGATCTTCTATTCCAAGATGATATTTCATCTCCTATTCCACCGCACGGATGATTGACACGTGTATAGAAGTTACCATATTAAAACCCCACAATTTAGGCGTGATTTATGCTCCAAAATTAATATGGTAACTACTATATATGTGTCAATCATCTGTGCGGTGGAATAGGAGATGAAACACCATCTTGGAATAGAAGATCACATCCGCATAACATAATATTTGACTATTATTCAATCCATACAATTTTGCAGCATGTAATTAATTAAAGTGATGGTCCAAGTTTTTTTTTTAACTTGCCTTTAGGTTTCCATGATTGTTAATTTTGAGCCAAAGCAATCGATTAAGGGGAAAATACTGTGGATTATGCAGCAATTATTAGTATAATTATTAATAAATAACTATCAAACGACGGCGGAAGTGATTAATCTTGGTCCCATAAACCTAGTCCATGAACAAAATAAAATGCTTATCAGTTTTCATGAATGATAAAACTATCCCACTAACCATATTAAGTGAAGCATCCACTATGAAATATATCCCTCATTTGGGTCCCAAATCTTGGGATATGATTAAGGCTTTGTATAAAGCCATTTACAATTGAGTGTCCTCTTTGTCAACTTCTCTTTCTTGGGTGGGTGACTTGGTGTACCGTGTCAAACTAAAGCCCGTAGTGTCCATGATTTTTATTGGTGTTTTTTTTTCTTCATTTTTTGTTACTTTAGAATTATGAATAAAATTCAGGAAGTTTAAATGAAGATATTATTATTTATTAAAGTGGTTTAACTTGGTTTTTAAGACATTTGAGTATCAAACACGGAAAGAGATTAATTCCTGATTAATTATCAGGTGAATGGATTTCTAAAACATAAAAAATAAAGTTAATTAAGTAAGATATCTTACCGATAACTGATGTGGTCATTAGGTGGGTGCTTTCACCGTGGATTATATCTATCTGAATGACCCATAAAAAAAACAAAAAGACAAATTCATGTCGACGTTTAACCGCCAAAATTCATTAGACGGATCCCAAAAAAATCGATCGGGTGATATTTTTATTTTATTAATCGAGACCGCATTAACGATCTCAAAAGTATTAGTACTCCATCTGAAATGTATTAGTATGTGGTTCACTTGAAAGCATTATTTTTGTAATATTACACAGTGGTATAATATCACAAGAGCGCTAAAAAGTATTAGGTTTTCATCTGAAAAGTATTAGTAGTCCATCTGAAAATTATTACATAGTTCACTTGAAATATTTAATAACCCTCTAAAAAGTATTAGTTTTTCCGTCAAAAGTATTAGACTTTAGTATCCCCTGTGAAACATATTAGTAGTTTTACTGAAAAATATTAGTTTCCCATGAAAGCTTTCATTATTAATTCCCACAAAAATATTAGTTTTTCTAATAAAAATATTATTAGTCCCACTAAAAAGTATTAGTAGGTACTGTAAAAAGTATTAATATTCCGTTGGGTTATTGAGTTACTGGGTCCCCAAGTCAGGTAGATCTATTAGACTGGATCCGTCTAACTGTTAGACCGTCTAACAGGAGAGTAGTGAATGAAACACGAAAAAACATTCGACACGACCTTCAAAATAATATACATTGAGTGTGCTGTGTATTTATACTCAAAAGTCGGATGATATAAAAGGTCAGGCAAAATTGATTTTTTGGTCCGTTAAGTTGGCTCGATTTCGTTTTTAGTCCTTTAATTTTTATGGGTTGTGTTTGGCAAACACTAACTTTTCTAAACCTGCACATTTAGTTCGATTTCAAAACTTTGTTGAGTTGGGCCACTTTTCCATGAAATGACCATTTTGCCCCTTTTTTTGGAGGGAAACCTTGGGAAAAACCAAAAGAAAAATAAAATAATGTACTTTTTTTGTTTTTTCTAGTTTTCCTTAAATTTTATTAAAAGTTGAAAAATATAAAATATATGTTCGACAAATTTTGTTTAATTTAATTTAAAGAAAATAATATGAATATATATTTATAATTTTCAATCAGAAATAAAATTTTAAAAAAAATGAAAAAAAATATATTTAAAATTTTGAATTATATATAAATATAAAAAAATAGAAAAACAAAAAAAACATATATATATATATATATATATATATCTATAATTTTCAATTGTAAATCAAATAAAAGAAAAATAGAAAAAAAAAGGAAAAAATATAGACTTACAATTTTCTACTGTAAATTAAAATTAAAGAAAAAATAGAAAACAACACAACAGAAAAAAATATATTAATAATTTTCTCAGAAATAAAAATTTAAAAAAAATAGAAAACAAAAAAATGGAAAATCGAAAAAAATAAAAGAAAATAAATTTCTTTTATTTTAGTTTTCTATTTTTATTTAAATTTTATTTAAGTTGAAAAATATAAATATATATGTTCGATTATTTTATTTTATTTAATTTAAGTTTTTTTATTTTTATTATTTAATTTATTATTATTTTTCTATTTTTTCTTTAATTTTAATTTAGAGTTGAAAATTATAGATTTTTTTTTAATTTTCTATTTTTTAATTTTTATATATAGTTCAAAATTGTAAATACATGTTTTTTC
The DNA here is from genome assembly GCA_016081115.2 of Rehmannia glutinosa. Lineage (NCBI taxonomy): Eukaryota > Viridiplantae > Streptophyta > Magnoliopsida > Lamiales > Orobanchaceae > Rehmannia > Rehmannia glutinosa. The sequence goes on along the minus strand of JABTTQ020002660.1, from coordinate 482,758 downwards.
TGTTTTTTGTTGTTTTCTTGTTTTTTCTAAATTTATTTACTGTTGAAATTATAAATTTATGCTCAGATTACTTTGTTTAAATTAAATTAAAAAAAAAGTCGAACATATTTTTAATTTACAAAATTATAAATATATGTTCATATTTTTTTTACTTCAATTTAATCTTATATTTATTTTTATTATTTAATTTTATGGAGATATTAAACAAGTCATGTGATATGCATATGACCAATGTTCCCTCCAAAAAAAAGGGGCAAAATAGTCAATTCATGGAAAAGTGGTCCAACTCAGCATTTTAGGGATAAGATATCCCCAAAATTTTGAAATCGGACTAAATGTGCAGGTTTAGAAAAGTTAATATTTGACAAACGCAACCCATAAAAATTAAAGGACTAAAAACGAAATCGAGCCAACTTAACGGACCAAAAAAGCAATGTTCTCCAATTAAGTCCCAAAAACATATCTAATTTAAGAAATTGATTAGGAATTATTTGCTTGTGTAATTAGTCTCATGATTTCCTCTAAGCATCAGTGCATCACTAACTCATCAGATGTAAACAAATTGAGTAGAACCTAACATAATATTGTTCAAGTTTAATTTTTTTGAATTTTTATCGAGCTTCAAAACTTGTGTTGGAATTTGGATTGATTATTAATTCAGTCAAACTTGAAGGAGTTTTAGACGAATTGAACACGAATCGAGCTCGAGTAGCTTGATATTTTTACACATATTTTATTATCTTTTACTAATCAATTCGAGCTCGAGTAGAGCTCTACATTTTATCGAACTAGAAAATATGTATTCAAGCTTGGTTTGTTATGTTAACGAAGCAAGCTCAAATGTATTTTTTTATCATCGATATCGATTAAGCATCGAGTAGTTTAGTACGTTTTTCAACCCTACTAACTCAAAAGTTTTTAACAACTCAATCAAAGATGTTATCTATAGATATAGATAGACAATAAAATCAAAGAATAAATGATACATTAAATTTTTGAAAGGTCACAAATAGGTTTACCCAAAAGACTAATTAAACCTAGATCGCACATGCAATTTGGTAATATTTGAATTAAATTTCGTAATTTCAACGACATTGCTCATCTGATTACAATTTACATGATGAGTCCCTTCAATCAAAGTTTTCTTAAATCAATGGTTATTAGTAATTCAGTGTCATCTCATGACCTGGTTAACAATAGTGTACGTGCACTTTCTCACCTCTTAGAAGTTGGTGCACTTTCTCACCTCTTAGAAGTTGGAAAATGCAATTTTTTTTAAAAAAATGTTTTCAAATTGTTGTGAGGGGCAAGTTTCTTTAAATCATTTGAAATGGAATAATATAAAGAAACTTATAAAAGTAGGAGGTTGTCTTAAAACCAAGAGGGGCATATGGGCCATAAAAAAGGTAAGATCAAGAAGTGGGCTTACTTTAGCTTTGACAAATATGGATGGGGATTTTCATGAAAAGATGTCCAAGAAGTAAATTATGTCTATATTCTATGGAAACATGATGAAGTGCATTTTTTTATTTATGTGCCTCAATAGAAGGTGGAACAGGATCTTACATTGATCTTTAGTTAGGTTGAAAAATAAATTAAGTTAATCGATACTCGAGTTAAAATCGATTTCTAAAGAGCTAGTTTCTTTGACTTGAAAAACTGAGTTTCATAACATTCTTTCATTAGATAAGATATAAAGTTTGCTTGATCTCAATTAGATAAACGGAAAAGTGATCTAATATGTATAAAAAATCAAATTACTCGATTTTGATTAGATTAATGCTCGTTCAAGTTCGATTTAACTAAGTATCAAACTAAACTCATAATTTTTTAAACTCAATAAAACATTTTTTAGGATCAAAATGAAAAATATGATGTCCAGGGAGATTATGGGAATGAGTTTCGAATCGGGGTCTAATCGCTCGGTAACACGCCATTTGACCTTATAAACTCAATATAACTCAATACAAGTTTGAATCAGAAACATGTTCGGCTCGACTCGATTTATCTCTCCCCCATTAGTATGTGATGAGATTGTTAGCCTGGAAAAAAAATTAATTGTGTTAATAAACAAGAACATAATTGCAATGAATGTGACATCTAATGGAGGAAATGAATTGTACCATTTTTTTATCCTTTCATGGGATGAAAGAATTGACATGTAACAGTGGAACCCAATTGAATCCCATATTCCCATACCTTTTGAAATAAAAACAAAGAATCTTAGGATCTAATAATATTCCATGTAATAGAATGATACATCCCAAAGACAAGATTGTTTTCAATTCAAAATTGAAATAATGGATTTTTGGTCTTGATATATAGAAGAGACGTAGTAATGTGTGACACTCCCACAGCACTATCCACCCATCATTGTAAATAAGTAATGAAAAAAATGGATCCAAATTTAATGACAAGCCTTTTTTAGTGGTGGTGGAGTGGGGTGGGAAAATTACTAAAACTCCCTTTGTTGGGGACAAAAATAGTATTTAATTAATTAATAAATAATTCAATTTATATATATTTATTTAATATTAATTGCCCAATGAGTTCTTAATAAATAAACCTACTCAATGGTGTCCAGAATCGCCCATAAGCCTATTTCTCCTACGCGGATCGACACACATAGGCCAAATTCTCTTACACGCCCATACGGCCCATCTCCTGTATAAAAAGGTCCCTCCTATTATCTATAAATAAATTAATTCATAATTCTCTTACGCATTATTATTCAATATTCTTTTTTACTTGTTTATTCTCTCGCTCACCGCGGCCTTGACTTGAGCATCGGAGGGCCTCCATGCGACAACCTCCGGTCCTCTAACATTTGCACGCGTGTGTGGGCAAGTTCTCACGAAAGATTTTCCAAATCGGAGAAGAAGACTTGAAGACTTCCTCCATGGGGAAGAGGATTGACTTGAAGACTTCCTCTCGGGAAGAAGATTTTTGTCAACCCAGTTGACTTGGAGCGACCTGCCTTACAAAGCATCATCATTTTGGCGCCGTTTGTGGGAATAATAAAAGCACACGAAGATGCAGACCCGACCTCAAGCACACGGAGTCGATCCCAAGATGCAGCCCCGAGGCCGAGACCAAAGAAGAGGAAAGGCCATCAAGAAGGCGGGAGGCCAGCTACCTCTCCACCGAAAGGGCGCCGCCTCCCCCGCATGAAGAGAGGGTGTCGCCACCTTCATCCGGAGGAGCTCTGCCCATTGAAGAAAATTTATCTGTCCATCGGACGTGCGCCCTATCTCCCACGAGAGAGAAGGACGTTACCACCGCTGCACAGAAGAGAGGTTTGCCCCCTGAAGAAGTTCATCTGACTCGAGAAGCCTTCCAAGCTCGCTGGATGAAGTCGCCGCGGAATACTTTGAAGAGTCAAGCTATGGCCGAGAGCTCGGGAGACCGCCCGCTCATGTTTACCATTGAAGACTTGACCTGAAAGGTCAAGGAAGAAGAAAAGAAGGATGCGGTGAAATTGTGAAGAGTCGCCATTATCTGAAGAATCCCATGATGTTGGCTATAGATCCAGGAATTAGCAAGAAGAACAATCACGTTGAAGATGAGAGGCCAACCCCCCTCCTCTGGGAGGAGCGCCGTCTCGCAAAAACCAAGAAGGTGTCGCCTCCTCCTCCTCCCTGGATTTGCCGTTGCCGACCGAGCTTCTTCAAGGAATCATGTTGTGGCGGAAGCTGCGTGAAGACCTACCTCAAAGCTCCGCCATATGTCGAAGAACCTAGTCTTGGGGAAGAAGATAAAAGAAATGAAGAACTTGGAAAAAGTCAAGGAGACCAGCACTCTCTCGCTGAAGGAGAAGCTGGAAATGGAGCCTAACCCTCCCAATTCCACACTCACAAGCCCGCAAAAGAGTCACATGTGGTAAAACATCAGCCAAGACAACTCACGGGCCATCTCTATAGGGATGAAGTTCGCTGGCCCCTGCCATTCGGGCCAATCTATTTCCCTCGGGCATCAAGATCTCTAGTCTCCCGGAGTATGATGAGATCGTAAGTTGTTTGAAAATTTATTTGTTAGATTTTGATGATACTATGTAAAAATTAGACTAGAAAGTTGGCACCCCATTTTTCTTGTAATTCTGTATTGTAATAAATAGGATCGGAAGAGTTTGAAGAGAGTTAAGTCACTAAGTCAAGATTACAAGAAGTCAATCATGAATGGAATAAAGACTCATTGTGTGTTAGCCGAGTGTGGCCATGAATGAAGTTAAGGACTCGATCAAGGAGAGTCACCTGAGGAACAACTGAGAGAAGTGTCAGTCAAGTCAACTTAAAGAGCCAAGTCTATCAGTTGAAGTGATAGTTGAGTCAATCCTATGATTGGAGCAGACTTAAGTCACCTGGGTAAAGCAAGAAATCAAGTCAAGACAACTGACTTAGATCCGCTGGAATAAAGTCAAGAATATTACTCGATATAGTAATATGTAAAGCTGCCAGGTCTTAAAGTGTTTGACCCAGAAATATACAAAAAGAATGAGCCAATGGGAAACACTGCATCTTGTGTCAGAACCTGTAAAGCTGAAGAACCAACTAATACGAGGAAATGTCAACATCACAAGTGTTGTAGACCAATAAAAGACAAGCCAGTGAACATAAAGTGACATTTGAAACTAGCCTATCTCTTCAATGGCAAATTTCAAATGTGCACTATAAAAGGCTGAGGAAGCATTTGAGAAAAGGTTACCTTGATTACCTGAACCTAGCAAGAGCAAACAATATTCAAGCAATTAACTTGCAACATTCTCAAAGAATTTCAAGATATTCCTCAAGCCTAAAACTCGAAGAAACTCGATCCAACACAAGCTGTGAAGGAGAGACAACTTCAATTAGTTGAAGAGAAAACAATTTGAAAATCAAAAAGGGGTCTACTTTCCAAGTTGAAGGATTGTAGAAAGGTTCAAGGTCGAACAAGGTTTCAAGTTTGTTGGAGGGCTTCGTGGTCAAATCCAATGACTTGAAAGTGAGCTGAAGTAGCAAGACAGTTTCATAGTGAAGAAGCTGAGTCGCAGGAAAAGCCAGCTGTGTGATCAAGGTTGTCTCTAGACTGTTCACTGCTTTGTAACTTGATCTGTTACTTAGTGGATTCCTCCAGGAGTGGGAGAAGAGTGGACTAGAAGAATTAGCCCATCTCCGAACCACTATAAAAATTACTTATGTCAATTTACTTTCATCATTTACATTCCTGCATTTACTTTATATCTGTTGATAGTTAAATCTGTTATCCAACTGATAATTAACTATGTGCTAAAACAAGTGTTAAGTCTTCCGCTGTTAAAAACCAAATCAACTAAGTTAAGTATTTGGCTTAAGTAGCCGAGTTATACTATCAACAGCTCTATCGAGTCTGTTAAGTGGGTAACTTAGATGAATAGCCAACTTAGCTGTCCCCCAAGGACACAACTGATTTGAGTCAACTCTGTTGAACAATCTTAAAAGGACTAAAATTGAAAATTTGGTAAGGTTTTAACCCCCTTCTAAACCTTACACCACACCCCTTGGGACCTACAAGTGGTATCAGAGCGGTTGGTTCATTGAGCCTTCCGCACTGGTTACTGAACTAGATCTCAATCTTTTTTAAAGGTTTTAACACTTGTGTTTTTCAAAGTCTTTCATTTTTAAAGCAAAGTTATTATCATGGAAGCAAATCTAACCCTTATTCCAATGTTTACTGTGGAGGAGTTTGATGACTGGAAAATTCGCATGCATGCTCATCTATCCACTTTACACGATGAAATGTGGGTTGTGATAGAGGATGGGCCATTATAAATATACAAAGTCAACACTGCTCTAAGAGCAAAGACGTAGGCTACAAACAAGGAGAGGTTGTTGAAGATAGAGTAGTCATGGTTGAAAAACCACGGACTGAATGGACAAATGAAGATCGAAAGAGATATAACCTGGATAATGTGGCCAAGGATATACTCTACAAGACGTTGGACAAAGCCATGTTCAACAAAGTCAAATCTTGCAAATCTGGGATAAGCTGATCCTAATTTGTGAAGGATCAGAACATATTAAGGAAAATAAATTAACTGTTGCTATTCAAAAATTTGAAAATTTTAAAATACTTGCAGGTGAAACTCTGGATCAGCTAGATGACAGATTTATTACAGAGATAACAAATGAGCTTTCAGCTCTTGGGAAAGAATACACTCAAAAGGAGATGTGCATGAAGATCCTAAGAGCCCTCCCAACTGAATGGGAAATGAAGGTCATGGCCCTGAGACATTAAATGGACCTCTCAAAAACATCCAATCATGAGTTATTCTCATACCTCAAAGCCTATGAGTTTGAGCTGAGAAGAAAAGATCAAGAGGAAACAGTTGTACCAAAGACATCTGCATTATTGGCCAGTGATGGGAAGAAAGTTGAGCCAAAGGAAACCATTGACCAGGAGGAGATTGCCGTTATGGTTAAAAGATTCAACAAGTTCTCTAACAAGAACTATAAAAGGAACAAGGGTGAAACCTCCAAAAGACATTCAGCACCCTCCAAATCAAAGGGAGGACAGGCCGCCCAAGAGAGCTGAAAATCAGAGAGCTGATTATCAAAGGATCGACAGAGCTGATCAGAGAGCTGAGAACCTATGTTGGAATTGTAGACAACCAGGACATTTTGTCGCTGACTCGTTTTCTATCCACCAAAACAAGTATAGAAATGAAGAAGAAAGAGGAGTCTTCAGGAAAGAAAGATAGGAAAAGAAGAAAGCCATGTTGGCCGAGATCGCCGAGCTAGCCAAGTGCAAAGAAAAGATACTTAAATAGTAGTGAAGCTGACTACTCAAGTGACACAGAGTAAGAGGCTTTGATCTGCCTCATGGACAAAGAACAAGATCAACAAGATCAAGAAGATAATGTACACTCTAACTCATCTCATTCTGATTAAGGTGATAGTGACTGTGATACACACACTTCATCACCCACAAATCTTTATGATTCATTAGGAAAATGATCAAAGATTTTGAGCACATTAAAACCTCCCACACACTTTTAAATGAGGAAAACAACCAGCTCAAAAGCCAAAACTCACAGCTGATGAAAGAGCTGAGTACTCTGAGTCACATAGCTGATGAGAACATTAAGCTGAAGGCTGAAAAAGCCAAGATCATAGCAGAGTTAGCTGCTAAAGAAAAGAGGAAAAAAGATCTTAAAAATGTGATTGCTTCATTTACAAAAGAATGTGGAGACAAGACATGCATAGGATTTAATTCCTTTGTGCATAGTCAAACTCCAAGAGTGATTTTGGAAAATGGATCTTCAAGCAATAAAGGATTCCAAAAACCGAAAACACCAAATGCTGCACCCACATTTACTCCAAAGCACAATCACAATCATACTGGCCTTGGTTACAAAGGAAAGGGAAAGAAGCCGATTGAGTATCTTTGAAAGGACAAACCGAGAAGAAATCCAGACAGTCCTCAAAGAGACTCCAAACAGAAAATACTCTGTAAGAAACAAACAGAGCTACCAAAAGCCCCAGAAATTTCATCAAAGAAATACACATGATGAGAATGGTAGAAACTATCCAAACCAAGCTGATTGGAATAATATGAAACATCAGCAAAGACCTATGGGATACAAGCCAAAATGTCAAAGACCTCAAACCCAACAAAGGTCATTACCAAGGCAAAAGACCTATTATCAGCACACATATGCACCCAGGCACCACACTCAGAGATTTCAAAACTATCCCAAGAAAGCAATTGCTAAAACACACACACACACAGGCATACAGACGAAAAATATAGTTGTATGATCTTAAAACCCCTAAGCAAAGTGCTAATGTGCATTATGATTATGGTACTGATAGATGGCAACCTCTTAGAGTCAGGTTATCTGGCTATAGGTTGGTCTGATCATCTTATAGCACTAACCCCCCAGGACCCAGACAAGTATGGGTACCTAAAAACTGATTTCCTTGATTGCAGGTTCAAAGAACAGCTGAGTGCCAAAGAACCTAGTACATGGATAGTGGTTGTTCCATACATATGACAGGAAACAAGAGAAATCTGTCAAGATTTAAGGAAATCAAAGGTGTTAAAGTTATATTCAGAGGAAATGAAGCTCCAGGGGAGATCAAAGGCACAGGATCCATCAAGAAAAATGGATTGGAGATCACAGATGTTGCTTATGTTGAAGGCCTCAACTTCAACCTGTTAAGCGTCAGCCAACTCTGTGACAAAGGCTACAATGTAGGATTCAACATGGGAATATGCCAGATCAAAGATGCTGAGTCCAATGAAATAGTACTGCAAGGAACAATGCAAAAGAATATGTATGTGGTAGATTGGTCTACTGCTACACCAAGCACATGTCTGCTAGCAAGAAGTACAACCGAATCAAGTTGGTTGTGGCATAAGAATGATTGCCAGACTCAGTGTACAAGAAAGAAAATATATGTGATGCATGCCAGATGGGAAAGCAGATCAAATCATCATTCAAGGATAAGCCAAGTCCTTCGTCAACAAGGATATTGCACCTGTTGCATATGGATTTATTTGGTCCAGTTGAGCCAGCTAGCATCAGTGGAAAAAAATACACCTTAGTGGTGATGGATGATTATTCAAGATATACATGGACAATTTTCATGTGTAAAAAGAAGGAAACACTGCAGAAGTTACCTCAGCTGATGAGAACATGTTATACTCAGAATAGATGCATGATTAATAGGCAATTGACCAAGACTCCCTATGAGATTTGGACAGGGAGAAAGCCAAATATTGGATATTTTAAGATATTTGGATGTAAATGCTTCATCCATAACAATGACAAGGATAATCTGAAGGCTTTTGATGCTAAAGCTGATGAAGGTATCTTTTTGGGATACTCAGCTGAGAGTAAAGCCTATAAAGTGCTAAACAAGAGGACTATGGTCACAAAAGAGTCTATCCATGTGGTTTTTGATGAACCTAATATGAATGGAGAAGACATTGATGAGTTAGCTGATAAGTTGAATCAGCCAACTATGCAGAAGAGTCCTTATGTTGAAGCTGAAGTGAGAGCACTCAACCCTGATGATGATGAAATAGCTGAATCTCAAAGACAACTGAAAGGTCTACAGCTGAATGAAGATGAAAAAGCTATTCAAGACAACTTAGCTGTGAGACGGCTGAATCCAGCAGACTTACTCCAACCTGATATGAGATGGCTGAGAGACTATCCACCTGAGTTAGTCATTGGAGATGTTAGAGATGGCATAAGAACCAGATCCAGAGCACATCATGAAGCAATGTTCACTTGTTTTATTTCCCAAATAGAGCCTAAAGATGTGTCTCAAGCATTGGAAGATACACATTGGATTCAGGCTATGCAAGAGGAGCTAAATCAGTTTGAAAGAAACAAAGTATGGGAATTAGTTCAAAGGCCTACCCACCAAAATGTTACTGGTACTAAGTGGGTATTCAGAAACAAGATGAATGAGGAAGGATCTGTTGTAAGAAACAAAACAAGATTGGTAGCCAAAGGGTATTGCCAAGAAGAAGGTATAGATTTTGGTGAAACCTTTGCTCCTGTTTCCAGATTGGAAGCAATAAGGATATTTCTTGCTTATGCTGCACACAAGAACTTCATTGTATATCAAATGGATGTGAAAAGTGCATTTCTAAATGGACTATTAGAATAATAAGTCTATGTTGAACAACCTCCAAGTTTTGAGCAGAAAACTATTGGAGATAAAATCTATAAGCTCAAGAAAGCTTTATATGGATTGAAACAAGCACCAAGAGCAGGGTATGATACATTGTCTCAGTTTCTAATTGACAATGGATTCACCAAAGGCAAGGTTGATAGAACACTCTTCAGGATTCAAGATGGAGAGAGTATATTATTTGTTCAAGTATATGTGGATGACATCATTTTTGGTTCCACAAATAAAGAGTTGTGTGACAAGTTCTCAAACCTCATGCAAGGCAAATTTGAGATTAGCATGATGGGAGAGCTGACTTTTTTTCTTAGGACTTCAAGTCAATCAATTGAAGGATCGAACTTTCATAAGCCAAACTAAGTATACCAGATATTTAATGAAGAAATTTGGTATGGAAGAAAAGTCTTCTGTAAAGATTCCTATGACTCATCAGTCAAGATGGACATGGATGCAGATGGTAAAGTTGTTGATCAAACCAGATATAGAGCTCTTATTGGATCTTTGCTCTATGTAACAGCAAGCAGGCCAGATATCACCTCTGCAGTAGGTGTATGTGCTAGATTTCAATTTGCACCAAAAAAGAGCCACGTGACTGCAACTAAGAGAATCCTAAGGTATTTGAAGGGATGCCAGGAAGTCAGCTTATGTTATCCAAAGGAAAGAGGATTCAAGCTGGTAGGATACTTAGACTCAGACTACGCTGGATGTAGAATTGACAGGAAGAGTACCTCAGGCACATGTCAAATGCTTGGAAATAGATTGGTTTCTTGGTTCAGCAAGAAACAAAACTCAATAGCTACATCCACAACTGAAGCAGAGTACATAGTCAAAGCGCCTTTTGTGCCCAAGTCTTATGGATGAGACAACAGCTGAGAGATTATGATATTGAAGAAAAAGAGATTCCAGTTATGTGTGATAACACTAGTGCTATTGCAATCACTCAGAATTCAATGTTGCATTCAAGAACAAAGCAGATTGATGTCAGTTATCATTTTATAAGAGATCATGTTGAAAAGAAAGACATCACTCTGGAATACATCTCAACTGATAAGCAGTTAGCTGACATATTCACAAAGCCATTATGTGAATCAAGGTTTGAAGAGCTCAAGAATGAGTTAAGGTTAATTGAGCTGAGTTATATTACTCAGAAGACTCAATGAGCAGAGATAGAAGATGAGAAAATGGAAAATAATCAAGTTTCACATTTCGGCCAAGTGAAATAGCCCAGTCAAGAAGTCGGCTGTTTTGAGTTAGCTGACAACTGAGTAATGTTATGTGAAGAGAGAAGCAAAGCTAAGTCACTTTGGAAGAAATATGAATCATTTATGAGCTAAATGACAAAAACACAATTATTTTATTCGAGCGGGAATGTTTTTAAGGATAACGTCAGCGTAATTATGACTGTCAGTACAAAAGCTGCACAATAAACCATATGATTGGATATAAATACTGCTGCATTTAATGTGGGGAAATTAATGCGGTTTTGAAGGCTTAATCTTGACCGTTGATTTTGATCAAATTTTTCAAATTCCAAAACCGCTTTTTCATGTCCCATATATATGAAATTTCATTTTCTCTCCTTACACAAACTTACTCGTCTCCAAAGAAGAAAACAAGTTCTCTTTGTAAACAAGTTCAAACCCTAATCTTCTAAGTTCAATTTTTCGTGTTTTTAATCGGTTAAAAGTTCTGGAAATGGCTAAAAATCATGATTTTGCGTTGCTATCTGAGAAAATCCACACTGGAGCGTCTGTGGATTTCAAGGGCATGATCAAACAGGGCGTTGATGAGGCCCTGGTGAAGAAGATAGCTGAAAAGATCGATAAGTCCGGTCTGAAGGACTTTCTCTCGATGCACTTCACACATACTTATCTGGAGGAAGTGGCAATGTTCTATGTGAACGCTAAGGTGTATGACGATGAAATCTGTTCATCCTTCCACGGCAAGGCCATTAAAATAACTGCAAAGGACCTTGTTGAGCACTGTTTCTTACCGTCTGAAGAAATGAAGGACATCGCTGAGAAGGATGTCAAATTGGCTGCAGCTTGGAAGAAAGTTGCAAAGCCGGAGTATGTTGCTAATGCTGTGTATACAGCTAAGAAATAATTTCTGAAGGAAGACTACCACAAGCTGATGGACATCGTGTCCAAGTGCGTGGATATGAAATTTAGGAGTTTCAATTAGCTTTTTTGGACTAAGCTGATTGTGATGACTGCAATCATGCAAGACAAGAAGGTGAACTGGGCTGAGTTCATCTTCAGCCGAGTGTGCCAAAATGTGATCAATAGGTCTTATAAGGAGGATGGGACCTTTGGATGTTCGTTGGGTTATGGCCTTGTCATTGGCCACCTGATAGAAGTGAAGGGGATCGCATTGCGCCATGGAAAGTTGTTCCATGCAAACAAGAGGATGTTCAAAGCTAACCTCTCTGGTGCGCAGAAAAAGGCCCATGCGAGGAAGGCAGATACCAGTGAGGTGGAATCAGCTCACCCTGCCGAAGACACAACTGAGACCGCTCCAGCTCTCTCCCCGAAACCGATCTCTAAGAAGAGAGCTGCGATATCAAAGCCTGCCCCAGCAGCCAAATCAAAGAAGGCACATGCCCCCGCAGCCAAACAAAAAGCCCCTACCCATGCAGTCGATGCCCCTGCCCCCGAAGCCGAGACTAAGGAGAAACACCAAATTCCCTCTCCAGTTGTGAAGAAGAAGCGGACTGCCAAGTCTCGGAAGGCAGCTACTTCTAAGAAAGATTCTATTGAAACACAGGCCTTCACCCTTGAAGAGCCTACAGGAGTGGAACCAGATATTCCGTTGGTTGCCACCAAGAAAAGACAGTTGTTTAAGAAGTATGCATCTGAGAAGACAGTCGAGTCCGGTACTCAACCGGAGAAGACCAATGAGACTGCTGATGCTCAAGAAGAGCAGTCTCAGGAAAAAGTTGATGAGCCCGAGAAGACTGTTGATGCTGATCAACAGAGCCTAGAAGACCCAGCTGTGCAGGAGACAACTGCGGAGAAACAAGGAGCTGAGACAGCCAAGACCATGGAAGAACATGTTGTCTCACCCTCTCAAACCGATGAAGTTGAGTCTGAGGAGGAGCAAGCTCCATTAAGAACCATTACAGAGGTCAAAGAGGAAGATGATGATAGTGATCTTATCATGTACTCTCCAATATATTCGAAAATCTAGACGAGGCTAAGGAATTGGAACTTGGATTACTCCAGGCAGCAGTTCACTCGCCCTGAGTTCATTGATGAAGAAGAGGAGCAGCTTAGCTTCCTTGGAAATGTATCCATCCAAGAAACCCCGAATGAAGAGTTTTGCATGGATATTCTTAAGGCTATTAAGGAGGATGAGAAGGAGAAAGCCGAGGAGCGAGCCAAAGCCTTGGAGAAATCCAAGATTTGTTTGCATACATGGACTCATGAACATCTTGTGGAGTCCACTGACAGCAGCGATGAAGAGATGGATCCAACTGTTGTAGTAGAGAAGGCCGAGTTAAAGAAGGCCACTAAAGAATCAAGAGCCATGCACGAGCTGAATCAAAGTCTCTCCTCGGACTGTTCCTTTGGGAGTGGCGCAGTATATTGCAACCGTCATTGCAACGACCACGTCCCCCATGCACTCTACTGATGGCTCTCAGGGACATGGCGATGAAGATGGGAATTTGGGCACCCAAGCTAAGTCTACTCCTGAAGAAGATGTTGAGACACCTGCCCATACGGCTGACTACTCAAAGAAAACTACAGCCGTGTCTTAGGAGCAAAATAACCCCATCGTCGTTCACTCAGTTGGTGCGCCAGTTGAGGGAGAATCTCTCTCCACCACAGCAGGGTTGGAGGATGTTGTGGGAGACAAAATATTGAAGTTTGGAGGCGAAGAAGTGAATATCACTGAGAAGCAGAGTGGAATTAATGAAGCTCGGACAGTTGAGTCTATCTCAGCTGAGATTTCCTCTACTGTGCAGGCCGATGAAGTTGTTGTTGCAGCTAAGGAAAAGGATGGAGAGGCCCCGGAGTTGAGACTATGGGCCATGAAAGTGCAATCCAAGGAGTTGAGACTCCGAAGGATGCCAATGTAGAAGACCCTAAGACAACTGAGTCTGTCGAAGGGATTGTTAAAGGCCCTACAGCGGTTGAGACTGTTGGGGTAAAGAAGACCAAAGAGAGGTTGAGACTTCCCTAGGTAAAGTACGGAGCAACATAACATTCCTCAAATCGAAAGTGCTGCTGCAGAAGAGGAGATCAGCGCCCTTCGTGACTCCCAAGAACACATTGACACATCATTTTTGGGATGTGAGGATAAAGCCTAGTCCACCCATCCTGAAGATTCTTCAATGGACAAGGCTGAGGATGTTCTTAAATCTCGAAGTTATGTCAGTGATAAGACAGCTCCCATGAGATTCAATTTTTATGATGAGCCATCTTTTAAGGCCACATCAAACTCCGATGATGCTGATGAATCAGCTGAGGAAATGGTTACTCAAAAGGAAAACCCCACTGAGACCAAAGAAGCTGTTAAGACAGCTGAGGCTCAGTCAGCTGAGCAAACACATTCAAGTGCTCCAGCTGAAATAGAGTCAGTTGCGTCAGGCTACCACAACTGTAGCAGTAACGACTCCAATAGCTCTCTCGCAGGCTTTCACAGCTGCGATATCTGCCGATGACGCTGCCGCAGCTGAGGCACAAAGAGCTGGTATTATGCATCAAGGACAACGGAAGACTCCCCAGCATGGACCCTCGGAGATTCTATTTGTTCGTGATGATGTTTTTGAAGATATGTTTCCCTTAAATGTTGAACGGCCAGACATGGGAGCAGAGTCTGCCAGAGATCAAGAGAAGTATACCGTACAGGAAGAACCCATCATTCCCACAGATTCGATTGTGCCAATGGATTTTGACTTCTATGTTGTGTGGCTAGAAGCTGAGTCGAATCTAACAACCGAGTTCTGTGAAGCCTTCAAGACAATCTGTGAAGAGATTGAGAAGATGGAATGCCACCAGGCATCTCTAGATCTTCGCGTGGACAATCAGGATGCAACCCTCACTGCTGATTTGAGAGGGATTATTGTTCGAATAAGGGAATGGGCTGCACAACAGACTGCCATGCGCTCAGAGCAGGTCCGCTACTTCAAAGCTCTATTTGCAAAGATGTTAATGTGGAGTGCGTATACATCAATGTTTCAGCAGAGAATGAAGGAGTACATTGTTAGAATGGAAACAACACACAAGTCGGATATGGAGTTGCTCAAGCATCACCACCAGAGCGAGATTACCCGCCTAGAAGACAACATGAATCAGAAGTTCAATCTTCTAATGGCAGAGATGAAATTGGTGGCAGTTGAGTCGAAGGCTACTCGGTCAGAGTTCCGAAAAGCCCACTCCACAACAGATTTAAAGCAAAATTCAACATTCAACCGATTTGATTTTCTTCTGAGTGGTTTATTCCCAGGGCTAACCCTTTCATTTGGTGATGATGCCAAAAAGGGGGAAGATGAGGTCCTAAAGGGATTGAAAGATGAGAAGCGGAGTGATAAGGAGGCGAAGAAAAGTGACACAGCTGAGGGGGAAGGAAGTTCGAAAAACCTTCCTTTGAAACTCATGTATGCTGAAACCCCGCAGCAAGGTGATGTCACTGCTTCCATTCTTAGCAAGCTGCCAAATGAGCTGTCCATTGAGAAGAAAGCTGAGATGGCTATGACAGAATCAAAGAAGGCCATTGAAGCTGCATTTGAGAAGGTTGCAGAGAGGAAATATGCGCGTGTTCAAGAGATTAAAAATCAGTATGGTGGTCCTCCAAATAGGAAAGGACTATCTTTGCAATAAATCCCCGAGCGAATTTGCTATACGATCTTGCCGGATCTCGAGCCCGGATCTCTGAGGAGTTTCAAACTCTAGAAGCAGAAGGTTATTTTCAAGAGATGACTCTGCCTCAAGCCTGGGATTTGTATTGGGAGAAGGGATTGGAATTGTGTAATTCAGCTAATAAGCAGCAAACTTCCAGCAGTCACTCGGCTGGAAAGTCAAAGGCTCCAATACAGTAACTCCCACAGGAAGGGGATCTGAGTCAGGAAGGGAAAGACATGGTGGCAGTGGAAGAGGTTCTCAACTACTACCAAGACCAAAGAATGTTGCGTATGTTGATCCACAGAAGAAAGGTATCACATACTGGGTTGGATACGATCACCTTGCTAACCTTGAGGTTGCACGCAAGAATGCCAAAGTAAGTAGAAGGCAAGAAGCTGAGAACGGAAGATCTACTCGTGAATGGAAGGAGAGACAACGAAGGGATAACCCTGCTGCTAGGGGAGCTTACAAGAAGAAGAAGCGAGATGAAAAAGAGGAGAAGACCAGAAGATGACAGGAAGAGAGCTGAAGATGAAGAGAGAAGAAGGAAGCAACAAAGGCGTTCAAGTGTGCTGCAAACCCCTTCATGTATTTTACTTCGTTGTAAATACATAGATGTAAGTCTTCTGTAATAGCTCTGTGTATTTCCCTGTAATGTTCATTCTCTATGTAACTTAGCTTAGATACATGTTGAATAGATGAAATTGTGTATAGCTCTGTTACTTGTTGTAAACAACTTTGTAAAGGACAAGAATGCTGTTAGATATTTTTCTAACCGCAAGTCTACGGTGTCAAGTTTTAATATAGTGATATGAGTAGGGTTGTCGTATCCACAGGGAATGCGTGTATAAGTACCAAGTATAAATTACCTATGCTATATTTGACAGATCAATAATAGGTGGATGTCTCAATTTATAAATAAAAATAACTAGATATAACTAATCAAAATATAAACATCTAAATCTATGGGAGAATGAATTCTAGAGGTGTGATGAATCTAGTTTTCCCTTATATTATCAATATGGTATATCAATCACAAATTACCGATTTATAAGTCAAGATTTCTACTATAATCATTCCTCTCTCGAGTGCCAAATGATTTTAGATCACAATTGGGAAATCAATATCTCTATAAAAATCACCAATTGAAATCTCAATAAAAACTATGAATCTTGGTTGATGACTTCAAAGGATTCACAAATCTCTCAATTCTATGAAATCCTAGGTTATGCTATTTCAAGGCCATGTATTCAATTACCTCTCTCAAGTGTCAAATCAAATACACCAAATACTCTAAATTATTGATCAAGTAATTTAGAAGCAATAAATCCAAATAGCACAAATAGATTGGGAAATCAAGATTGACAAACCACAATATCAAAATATAAGTTCAAACATAGATTACATCATCCCTCTAGAATTATAAAGTTTAGCTCATGATGAAAATACAAATACCCATAATCAAATGAGAATGCATCTCAAATGATATACAAGAAACAACAAAGAAGGAATTAAGAAGGAATTAAAGAGATTAAAGAAGAATCTTATCTATTTCTAGATGATAAATGTCTTCAATCTTCTTCCCCAACTCTTTTCTTGTGTCTTGGTGGTGTTGGTTTTCATCCCCAAGTGTCCTCCATCCCCTAGATCAAGCCTCCCATGTATCTATTTATAGTACCCTCCTTTTAGATCCAAAAATCGGGCTTTCATTGTTTTGTCCGCCCATGGCGCTGCAGCAGCTGAAAATGGGCGCTGCAGCGCAAAACACAAACCCACACTGCCCATTTTTGACTCCCCGCGCTGCAGCGCTGGAGGGGCGCTGCAGCGCCCGTAGAACACTCCCGGCGCTGCGGGCGCTGTTTTTAGGCGCAAGCGCGCGCCGTTACGCTTCAGCGCCTCTTCTTCGCGTTGTAGCACCATCCAAACGTCCGAATTTGCTTTGGTGTCTTCATACGAGTTGTAGCTCTCTCTCTTAGCTTTCCATAGCCACTTGAATCAGCTCAATATCAATTTTGTAGAGAGAGTTATGACCAAAATACTAAACCCTGCCAAAGGCTTTAGAAATTCCGGACGCATTTGGACGTTTCTTCAAATCAATCTTTCGTTGTTTGATCATTCTTGCTTCTTTTGACACACGACTCATGAAAATGACTCTAGACTCAATATAATTGGCCCTCAACATGGCTTGGCCACTCAAATGACTCAAACAATAGAAATTAATACATAACCTATGAGATATAACAAAAACGACTCAAAATACTCAAAAACAACACAAAACTCTAGTCTCGGAAGCCAAATCAATGGTATAAAGCCAAGTCAACAAATACCCCAAACTTAGAATATTGCTTGTCCTCAAGCAATTACAAACTCTTGAAGAATACGAAGCATCCAAGACACAAAAATATAGAAAACTTATTCGACCCGACTAACTGCAAAACTTCACGACTAAAATCATTTGTCTCAATACTCGTATCACTACCAATCAAACATGCGTTTTAACATTGTGATCAAAAGTGTGGAATGTACATGCCAACTCCGTTTACCTTATTCAAATAGATTCACGCAATCAAGTGTTATCAAAATGATCCACTTTCTGAACATCCAGATGAAATGCTTACCGGATTCCATAAGCTTGTCATTCACATTAATCTCCACTAATGTAGGCTAATGTAACACAAGGATCAATAGGACTTTTAAAGCTTGTAATGTGGGCTTAGGGTAAGGTAGGAAAATATAGGAATAAATGGCTCAAATCACCCAAACACACAATTAACACTTCGAATTATCAATAGGCACTACCCTTCACTTTTTTTTTTTTTTTTTTGCATCCCCAATGTTTATGAACTTTCAATCCCGTTGATTTTTTTTTTTACATTTTTTTTTTCGTAACCCCCAAACTTATTCTTTTGCATACATGGGGTTTCATCTTTTCTTTTCTCGGGCAACTTCATTCAAATAACCACATACCCTTCTCATCATCCCCTCATCAATCTTCAATATTTTTCTATATTATGTGTGTACGTATGAGTGATGGGTAATTAGGATTTTCACATTTAGGCTCTGGGTATTCGATTGGTTGCCAAAGAAACGGGTTTATAAGGCTCAAAGGGGGACATTAGGGAAAATATAATACAAAGGTAGGCATTTTAGGCTCTAGCTTGTTCAAAGATGGCCTAAATCACTTCATCATGGTTACTTCGCCAGATTTCGCCGACTAGTGATCGACAAGTTCTAGCATCCGGTGGGATCATACAAAAACACTCAACTTCATAAATCATTTTCAAATAAATCAACCAAATTATGCATGTAGATGGAATTAATGGAACGAAGCATAGATCACCGCTCAAACACATGCTCTTTTGATCGTTTAACTCATATTCGACAAATTCACTTAGTCATGCAGTTCTATAGTTCAACAAATGACTCGACTCGACTCAACTCAAAGCAAATATACAAGACACAAAAAAAAAAACACGAAGAAAGTAGGTTCACAAACGAAAAAGGTATTACCACTCCCCAAACTTAATATAACCATTGTCCTCAATGGAAGAGGTGCAACTCCTCGTCGGAATCGTGGGGTGAAAGAGAAGCAACAGGGCCAATTGGTAGCACTCCATAGGGTCGATGGCTTTTTCCTTGCCTTTCTATGATTTAGGAGGCACAATACCAACTCACAAACAAAACCAAACGTGGAAACGAGCAATGGGGTAAAAGTACCACAATATCATGTGAAGACCATGGGAGCTACATCAATGTTATATAATTGTGATCGACATGTGAACTCCTCCAAGCAATCAACCAAGAAGGGTATGCAAAAGTGTTAAATTTCTCATTGAGGCATTTTATCAAACACATGGTGGGCATAAATCAAGGTAAATGATGTATATGCAATTATATATCAAATTATGCCAAAATTTCAATGCATCCAAATACTATCACAATAAGCACCTTTTGCACATAATTTCACAAGAATCGCGAATGAGCATGCAAGAGGGATAGGGGTGAGATGCAACATGACTACTTCTAATAAAACACAAACATTCTAACTAATCAAACTATGAAAGCAAGTAAAATGAGCTTGGGTTGCCTCCCAAGAAGCGCTAAATTTAAAGTCTTTAGCCGACTTTTGTTTTACTCAACCGGGATCCAAAAATAAGTGTCGATCATGCCACGCCTTTGTATTTTCCAATAGTATAAAGCGATCCTTCACAGTGTATGTAAGACGTGGATGATTAAGGGTCACAATGTTGATGGTATTTTGGAAATCAAAAATGTGTTCCTAATGATGAAAAATGGTTTATCAATCATAGTAAAGATATTTCAATCTTTACTCACATTAAATATCATGAAATCAGAGAACATGTGAATTGATCACCATTTTCAAACATTGTTCCTTCAAGTGTATGCTTCTCAAAATTTGATACATTTGAATTGAAGCTTACATCTAGAGTGCACATATTTTTGTCAATATGAGGATTTTCAATTGAGTGAGAGATAGAGATACTCCCGAGTTAGTTTGACATGGCTCCTCCTCTTGTAAGATCGGATTGCACTCTTCAAAAGTCTCCTCCAAATTTTGAAGGATGTCCATCTTTTTCATAATGGGCAATTCATGTTCATGATTTTCTATTTCACCAGTCCCAAGAATGATGACGACTCTTCATTATTAAGTTGTTCAATCATTTGTTGGAGTAACTTTGACATATTTTGACATGTAATCTCAATTTGTTGAATGCTTGCCTCGGTTTGTAATAATCCATTATCACTTTCCCGATTTTTTATCTTACATTCTTCGATAAACTCAAGAAGATTCTCTTCCAACTCGGACCGACGTTTTATCTCATCTTGTCGTCTTCTTGCCTCACAATCATCTAGAAATTGATAAAGTATTTCTTCCAAGCTAGACAATTGTTCTTGTGGCTGATGAAAGGTTTCATGATTTGCCATATTTTGGGTCCATACATTTTCTTGAGATGGATAATAAGGAACAAAATGGTTCACACATTGACTTCCAAAATCACAAGAGAAGATCATCGCTTGGCCACGTATATGCATACATTATAATTCCATCCAACGATGTGCCTAAAAAAAAATTACACAAAATTAAAACAAGAAAAGAAAAAAAAAAAAAAAAAAAAAAATAGTCAAATTACAACTAGGCAATCAACCTTGATATCATACAAAACACATTCCCCGGCAACGGCGCCAAAAACTTGTTAGATATTTTTCTAACCGCAAGTCTACGGTGTCAAGTTTTAATATAGTGATATGAGTAGGGTTGTCGTATCCACAGGGAATGCGTGTATAAGTACCAAGTATAAATTACCTATGCTATATTTGACAGATCAATAATAGGTGGATGTCTCAATTTATAAATAAAAATAACTAGATATAACTAATCAAAATATAAACATCTAAATCTATGGGAGAATGAATTCTAGAGGTGTGATGAATCTAGTTTTCCCTTATATTATCAATATGGTATATCAATCACAAATTACCGATTTATAAGTCAAGATTTCTACTATAATCATTCCTCTCTCGAGTGCCAAATGATTTTAGATCACAATTGGGAAATCAATATCTCTATAAAAATCACCAATTGAAATCTCAATAAAAACTATGAATCTTGGTTGATGACTTCAAAGGATTCACAAATCTCTCAATTCTATGAAATCCTGGTTATGCTATTTCAAGGCCATGTATTCAATTACCTCTCTCAAGTGTCAAATCAAATACACCAAACACTCTAAATTATTGATCAAGTAATTTAGAAGCAATAAATCCAAATAGCACAAATAGATTGGGAAATCAAGATTGACAAACCACAATATCAAAATATAAGTTCAAACATAGATTACATCATCCCTCTAGAATTATAAAGTTTAGCTCATGATGAAAATACAAATACCCATAATCAAATGAGAATGCATCTCAAATGATATACAAGAAACAACAAAGAAGGAATTAAGAAGAATTAAAGAGATTAAAGAAGAATCTTATCTATTTCTAGATGATAAATGTCTTCAATCTTCTTCCCCAACTCTTTTCTTGTGTCTTGGTGGTGTTGGTTTTCATCCCCAAGTGTCCTCCATCCCCAGATCAAGCCTCCCATGTATCTATTTATAGTACCCTCCTTTTTTAGATCCAAAAATCGGGCTTTCATTGTTTTGTCCGCCCATGGGCGCTGCAGCCGAAAATGGGCGCTGCAACGCCAAAACACAAACCCACACTGCCCATTTTTGACCCGGCGCTGCAGCGCCAAGGAGGGGCGCTGCAGCGCCCGTAGAACACTCCCGGCGCCGCGGGCGCTGTTTTGGCGCCGCGGGCGCGCCACATACGCTTCAGCGCCTCTTCTTCGCGTTGTAGTACCATCCAAACGTCCGAATTTGCTTTGGGTGTCTTCATACGAGTTGTAGCTCTCTCTCTTAGCTTTCCATATCCACTTGAATCAGCTCAATATCAATTTTGTAGAGAGAGTTATGACCAAAATACTAAACCCTGCCAGTCTTTAGAAATTCCAGACGCATTTGGACGTTTCTTCAAATCAATCTTTCGTTGTTTGATCATTCTTGCTTCTTTTGACACACGACTCATGAAAATGACTCTAGACTCAATATAATTGGCCCTCAACATGGCTTGGCCACTCAAATGACTCGAAACAATAGAAATTAATACATAACCTATGAGATATAACAAAAACGACTCAAAATACTCAAAAACAACACAAAACTCTAGTCTCGGAAGCCGAAATCAATGGTATAAAGCCAAGTCAACAAATGCTATAATCATAAAAATGATTATTCAAAAGCATACATTCTTTGTTACTGCACTGCTTGTATTTTGCTGTTTACTTATTTTATATGTTTTAAGTTTTGGCATCATCAAAAAGGGGGAAATTGTTAGGACATCTATTTGTTAGATTTTGATGATACCATGTAAAACTTAGACTAGAAAGTCGGCACCCCATTTTCCTTGTAATTCTGTAATGTAATAGATAGGACAGGAAGAGCTGAGTTAAGTCAGCTAAGTCAAGATTACAAGAAGTCAACTGCGGACTGAAATGAAGACACAGTTGTGTGTCAGCTGAGTGTGGCCAGGAAGGAAGTCAAGGACTCGACTGAAGGAGAGTCAGCTGAGGAACAACTAAGAGAAGTGTCAGTCAAGTCAACTAAAATAGCCAAGTCTATCAGTTGAAGTGATAGTTGAGTCAATCCTGTGATTGGAGCAGACTCAAGTCACCTGGGATAAAGGCAGCAGTAAAGTCAAGACAACTGACTTAGATCCGTTGGAATAAAGTCAAGAATATTACTCGATATAGTAATATGTCAAGTTGCCAGGTCTTAAAGTGTTTTGCCCAGAAATATGCAAAAGGAATGAGCCAATGGGAAGCACTGCATCTTGTGTCAGAACCTGTAAAGCTGAAGAACCAATTAATACGAGGCAAGGTCAACATCACAAGTGTTGTAGACCAAGAAAAGACAAGCCAACGAACACAAAGTGACATTTGAAACTAGCTTATCTCTTCAACGGACAAATTTCAAATGTGCACTATAAAAGGCCGAGGAAGCATTTGAGAAAAGTTTACCTTGATTACCTGAACCTAGCAAGAGCAAGCAATATTCAAGCAATTAACCTGCAACATTCTCAAAGAATTTCAAGATATTCCTCAAGCCTAAATCTCGAAGAAACTCGATCCAACACAATCCTACTTTCCAAGTTGAAGGATTGTAGAAGGTGCAAGGTCGAACCAAGTTTCAAGTTTGATGGAGGGCTTTGTGATCAAATCCAAGGACATGAAAGTGAGCTGAAATAGCAAGGCAGCTGCCTAGTGAAGAAGCTCGGTCGCAAGAGAAGCCAGCTGTGTGATCAAGGCTGTCTCTAGACTGTTCACTGCTTTGTAACTTGATCTGTTACTTAGTGGATTCCTCCAGGAGTTGGAGAAGAGTGGACTAGAAGAATTACCCCATCTTCGACCCACTATAAAAATTACTTGTGTCACTTTACTTTCAGCATTTACATTCCTACATTTACTTTATATCTGATGTTAGTTAAATATGCTATCCAATTGATAATTAACTATGTGCTAAAACAAGTGTTGAAAACAAGCTTTAAATCATTCAAAGGGTGTTAAGTCTTCCGCTGTTAAAAACCAAATCAACTAAGTTAAGTATTTGGCTTAAGCGGTAAGGTTATACTATCAATAGCTTTATCGAAATGCATGGAGTGGGTAACTTAGCTGAATAGCAAACTTAGCTGTCCCCCAAGGACACAACTGATTTGAGTCAACTCTGTTGAACAATCTTAAAAGGACTAAAATCAAAAATTTGGTAAGGTTTATTCAACCCTCCTTCTAAACTTTACACCACACCCCTTGGGACCTACAAGTCCACCAGGAGCACTTAAACATACTCCATGCAAAGGCGGATCTCTATAGTACGGTAGACGCTTCATGTTGTAAAGTGTTCGGACAACACTGACCAAGCACCACTAACTTGGTTAATTAGCTCCTAGTTAGATCAATCACTGGAAGGGATAAACTTACTACTGTCTTCGCACCACGATTCTCCATCAAAGGGAAGTATTCAGAGACCATGTCTCATCTTTTTAAGTAAAACAACCTAAAGGAGAGTTACTGCAAGACTTCATGAAGTGATTTGTGGAAGCTGCAGGATCCAATGCCGGGAACACCAAGCAAGAAGGCATATTGTTGAGAAGACATGAGGATAGACCCCTCCTTCCAGAGAGACGCCATTCAACAACTCAGGGAGTTGAAGGAGGCGCCCTTGCTCGACTGAGAGGGGTCACCCTTGCCCGCTCAAGGGACACCCCCGCTCAAAAGGGTCGCCCTCTTCCGTAATCTCCTCTTCCTGAAGGGCTCTACTCACTAGATAAGTCTGTTAGTCCTGGGAAGCTCTCCATCTCAATAAGGCTACCCGGAGCGCTCTACGGCATTAAAGCTCCCGGAGCCATACGAGGATATCCCCAAGCTCCGTTAGCCGCCTAAAGACCCCTTGTAAGGGCACCCTACCGTTGCAGGCCATAGTAGCAACTGCATGAAGAATGACCCTCGCTCGACTAAAATGGAAGAGATGAACAATGAACTGGAAAAGCAACCAGGCACTAAAGAAGTCATCACAGTAATGGGGGACAAACAAACCTCGAAGTCCAGAAAGGATAGACGCAAACTCCCATCGATGCTCGGGCTGAAGATTCAAGAGCCATCCAGACTAGTCAAACTATCTCTGGAACAAGCAACCATTTACGGGAAGATAGAACTCCCCAGATAACCTGTCGATGAACCATCCTCAGCTGGAGGGAGATCCGTAAAATCTCCATTCATTGGAAAGGTACACCCCAACATGAAAAGGAGAAAGAAATGCTCAACTCAATGGAGAAGACGAAGACTCCATAGATGGAGAGAGTTGAACCATGAAGGAATCAAACCTGAGAACCCATCGCACACGAAACAAGGAGCAACCAAACATCCATTAAAGTGTGTTCACTTGGCATTATCTCTAGACAAGGGACTCCCTCAATGCCCCTGGAGAAAAATAAGTCCTCTAGAGAAGCTTTTCGCTCCATAGGGTAAATAAAATCCTCTAGAAAATCTTTTAGCTCCCTGAGGTAAATAAAATCCTCTAGAGAAGCTTTCAGCTCCCTGAGGTAAATAAAATCCTCTAGAGAAACTTTCAGCCCCGTGAGGTAAATAAAATCCTCTAGAGAAGTTTTCTGCTCCGTGAGGTAAACAAAGTCCTCTAGAGAAGCTTTCCAATCCATGAGGTAAGCAAAATCCTCTAGAGAAGCTTTCAGCTCCGTGAGGCAGACAAAGTCCTCTAGAGAAGCTTTCAGCTCCGTGAGATAGACAAAGTCCTCTAGAGAAGCTTTCCACTTCATGAGGTAAACAAGATCCTCTAGAGAAGCTTTTCACTCCATGAGGCAAATAAGATCCTCTGGAGAAACTTTCCGCTCCATAAGGCAAATAAGATCCTCTAGAGAAGCTTTCTGTTCCGTGAGGTGAATAAAGTCACTTAGAGAAGCTTTACGCTCTGTAGGGGAGAGGCTCCCACCACGGGAGAGTCCTCGTAAATTTTCCACCTCTGGCTAAGACCCTAGAGGGAAGGAACCTCCTCACAAGGGTCTCCATAAATTCTTCTCCATGAAGAAAATGTGCAAGAAAAAGAAGGCAAAAATACTAACACCTATGAGGAAAAGATCTAAATGAGAAAGCTGGAACTTGGAGAAAGCTCGCGAAGGGTGCCCCTCCAAGCTCCAGATGGGTGCTCCCTCCAAACTCCAGAAGGGTGCTCCCTCCAAGCTCCAGAAGGGTGCTCTCTACATGCTCTAGAAGGGTGTTCTTCCGAGCTTGAGAAGGGTGCTCCCTCTGAGCTCTGGAAAGGATAAAGCAAAACACAAGTATCTTTGGCCACTCCGGGATAATTAAAGCTTCTTTATAAAGGGAAGAGTTTATCTCTACACAAATAAAGAATAAGTCCCCACGGAAAAGGAATCAGAAGTTATACTCCCAAGAAGACCGAGGAGTGCGGAAATGAAGAAAGGTCGGAATCTGAAATGTGACTCGACATGGGAAAAACTCCAGAAAAGACGAAGAAAATACAAGTAATGAAAGACCAGATGGCTTGGTCCAGCCCCCGGGAGGGCACCCTTCTCCATGCAAGAGGACGCCCAGGCCGTCCAATAAGGGCGCCTAGGGGAGCAATCTATCACCTCATCGGGATCTCATCTCAACTCTCACCTCAACTTTCAAGAAATATTTCTAAGTCTTCTATAAAGTAAAAAAAATTCGAAGTTAAAGAGTAGAGGGGGTAATATCACCTTCGGAAGACATGGTCAAAAGCTCTCCTTTCAAGCATCCTCGTGCAAGAAGGGGTCAAAAAGTTTCCGAAGGCAAGACAAGATGCGCAAGCAGGACAAGCCAGACACAGTACCAGATTAGCTCGCGCACTGCTTCATCCCTCCGCAGCATCAGAGTTGGGGGGCTTATGTTGAGGACAAAAACGTATCTTCGTGTGCTTTGGTTGTTCTCACAGACAACGCTAAAATTATGCTGCTTTTTAGGGCAGGTCACTCCAAGTTAGGGTTTTGGATAAAGTTCAAGTCTTTTTCTTCCTAAGCGAGAAGTCTTCCAAGTCTTCTTCTCCGGGAGCTGGAAATCTTCAACTGGAAACTTGCCTGCACACACGCAAATATTACGGGGGTCCCTTAGGAGTGCCAGGGAGGCCCCTCCAACGCTCAATTCAATACAGCGAACGAAAGAGAATATAAGACAATAATTGAATATTGAATCATGCTTAAGAGTTATTATGAGAGAATTGATTTACAAATGAAGAGGGGGGACCTTTTTATACCTGGGTAGTGGGCCGTGTAGGAGAAAGTGGATTATGGGCCGGTCCTGGACCCTGTGGGTTGGGTTATCCATTTGAAGCCCATTAACTATTGGGCAATTTAATAATATTTATTCCAATATATAAAATGAATTGTATATTAAATAGCAAAGGATATTTTTGCCCCCAACAAATACGAATCTTACAAATATTTAATATACTTATGTGTAGGGGTGGCCAAATGGAACCGAAATCAGGTTTCAAACTGGAACCATTAATGGTCAACAGTTTCGGTTCTGGTTTCGATTCCTTGGTCTCAAAAATTGTGGACCGCGGTTTTAACCGTCAATGGAACCGTGGTGGAACATGCGGTTAAAATTATCGGTTTCAAGGTTAAAACTAGAGGTGGCAAACCCAGCCCGACCATGGGCCGGCGCAGCTAGCCCGAGGTTTAGGTTGGGCTGGGCTGCCAAATTTTAGGCCCAAAAAAAGTTGGGCCTATTTGGCCCGACGGGCCGGGCTAGCCCGACTTTTCGAGTCGGCCCGAAAATTTGTACATAGGTTTTATGCATGGGTTGGGCTGGGCCAAGCATTTTCGCGGTCTGACCAAAATTGGGCCGGCCCAACCCAGCCCAAAATTTGGCAAAAGCCCGACGGGCTTGGGCCAGGCTGGATCGGCCCAGCCCATTGCCAGCTCTAGTTAAAACCAACAATTTTTATTTTTTTTGGGTAAAAATATGCTAGAGGAAATATTAATGTTTATCATGATGTTTTAGATTCTACATGAGAAACATTTTAAACCAAATGTTATAAGCAAACTACTGGAACTTTGATTCCTCTATACTCTACTAGTATATATAGAAAATTAAGTATTATTATTAATATTAAGTACAAAACGTAATTGAATATTAACTCCAAGTCTTTTTCTTTCTTTTTTTTTTTAATGAAATTGATAATCCATTTTAAAAAATCAAAAATATCAAATCTGTGGAGAACTCGGGTTCCAAACTCAATCAGTGAGGCACAACGGTTCCGATTCTGGTTCCTCCAAAATGAGGAACCGGAATCGGAACCTGTATTTTTAGAACCAGAATCGGGGGTTCCGAAACCGTGGCCACCCCTACTTATGTGCATATACAAAGCAAAAAAAAAAAGCAAAACATCAAAAATGGGAGTGGGTATTGATTAAAACGTATGTCAAAAGTAACTTAATTAAACACGATAAACGACAATATTGTTTCCTTAATATAAATATTTTAATTAAAAATGATCTAAATATAACCATTTTCACAAATATTATAACCTCAATAAAATAGCAAACACAGAAATTGATTTTTTTCCCCAATGTTATAAAACTAAAACATGATTTTATTTTTCCAACTAATATATTATCTTGAAACCTCTAAACGACTTGAATCAAGTCAAGTTTTCCCCCTAAAAGAAAAAAAAAGCACATAAATTTCTAAAGTGAAATCCAAATCCACAAGATCAAAAAACTTATTCTCCAAAACAGAAAAAAAGACACTGTCAAAATCAGTATGGCCCGATGATAAGGCATGGTTTGACTTCCAAAATAGCGTCCTGATGGAATTTCATCCTATCCCCATCCAATTTTTCTCTTTGGCGTGATGGACCAGTACCGTCTTAGATCAGTCCATTTAATAGCTCTAAAAAACAATTAAAGCAAAATAAACCAATTTGTTATAATATGATAAAACTAATACTACTTTTCATATGTAAATGAGTGTGATTAGAGAAAATATCAATATGAAATGAACAGAGAGTAGTAGAGATAATAAACTTGTCTTGTATTGTATCTATCAATTCATCAATACTTCCACTATTTATATTACAAGATTGTTCACAATTGAAGTGGGTTATTAAACCCAACAATTAAAACAAAGAAGTTACAAACTCTAAATGCCTTGAGTTATGAGTGAGATGAGATGTAACATTCACATTAAATGAATATATTCATAACACTCCCCCTTGGATGTAAATCTCATAATCTATTGCCTCATTAAAAACCTTGCACTGAAAAATCCTTTGGGACAAAAACCATGACTAAGGGAAAAAGAGTACAGTATATACTTCTGCCCCTTAACTTAGTATATATCTTTAATACACTGCATACCAATATTTTGTATAAGAGGTTTAAATATTTCGTATGTAGTGACTTTGTAAGTAAATCTGCTAAGTTTTTATCAGATCGAATCTGACAAACATTAATTGTTCCTTCCTTTTGAAGTTGATGGGTGAAGAAAAATTTAGGTGAAATATGTTTGATTTTATCACATTTAATATACCCTTATTTAATTTGAGTGTTGCAAGTTGTATTATCCTCGTATACCACTGTAGGATTCTTTGAACTCAACTGGAGTCCACAAGAATCTTATATATGATGGATCATGGCCATGAGCCAAACACATTCTCTTCCTGCTTCGTATAATACAATCAATTCTGCATGATTTGAAGATGTGGCTACTAAACTTTGTTTTGTGGAACGCCAAGATATGGTTGTTCCGCCATACATAAATAGATATCCTGACTGAGATATTGCTTTATGTGGATCTAATAAATATCCTGCATCTGCATATCCTACTAACCTTATAGTTGTAGGATCCTTGAACTTTTGATAAAATAATCCCATGTCACTGGTTCCATGTAAATAATGTAGAATGTGTTTGATACCATTCCAGTGTCTGCGTGTTGGTGCAGAATTATATCTTGCTAATAAATTAACTGAAAATGTTATATCTGGTCGGGTATTATTTGCAAGATACATTAAAGCACCTATAACACTTAGATATGGTACTTCAGGACCTAATATAATTTTCATTATTTTCTCGAAGACAAAAATGATCTTTTTCTAGATTACGTGATCGTACTACCATCGGTGTACTTAATGGATGTGATTTATCCATATTAAAACATTTTAGAACCTTTTCTGTGTAACTCGATTGATGGATAAGAATACCATTCTTAGTATTTTTGAACTGAAGGCCGAGACAATACCTTGTAGTACCTAAGTCCTTCATTTCGAATTCAATTCTTAAGTCATCAACAACTTGTTGAATCTCTTCTGGAGTCCCAATGATATTTAAATCATCAACATATATGGCTACAGTTACATATCCAGGTTTAGTCCTCTTGATAAACACACATGGACTTATAGGATTATTTGTAAGTCCTTTCTTTATTAAATATTCACTAAGGCGATTGTTCCACATTCGTCTTGACTGTTTAAGACCATAAAGGGATCTTTGCAGTTTTATGGAGTACAATTGGCGAAGTTTTGTTTGAAATGCTACAGGCATTTTTAATCCTTTTGGGATTTTTATATAAATTTTTGTATCTAACGATCCATACAGATATGCAGTTACGACATCCATAAGACGCATTTGGAGTTGTTCTACAACTGAAAATAAGAAATCTAATGGTAATAGCATCGACTACATGGGAATATGTTTCTGTATAATCAATTCCTGGCTTTTGTGTAAAACCTTGTGCAACCAGTTTGACTTTATACCTTACAACCTCATTGCGTTCATTTCGTTTCTCACGAAAACCTATTTATAGCCAATTGGTTTAATATCTTTAGGTGTCTGAACAATAGGTCCAAATACCCCTCGCTTATTTAACGAGTCAAGTACATCTTGTATTGCTTGTTTCCAACTTTGCCAATCAATTCTATGTTGACATTCCTCAATTGATCTAGGTTCAGAGTCATCTTCATCTACGATCTACATGGCAATCGAATATGCAAAACTGTCATCAATAGGTACTTCATGTCTGTACCATCCAATTCTAGTATTAACATAGTTAATCATTATCTCATAATTTTCTTCTGTCTTATCCATGTCTTTATTTTCTAAACCTTTTGATAAAATATCTTCTGGAATCTTATCTTCAGGCAAAGTCTCTTCTGGGATTATTTCATTATGGATAAGACTTTTCAGCTTATGATTATCTCTTTGAACAACTTTGAAAAAATTTCCTCCTTTTGAAGGTTTAAACTCCACTTTCGAGGGTTCGAATCGTTAGATCCTAATGGTCGACTACGCTTCCAGCGTTCTTAAGATTCACTTGCTATATATTTAGATATTTCAATAGGAATTTCTAAACCAGCTGGAACATTTTCAGCTGATATATGAGATTGCATCACTTTCTTAGTATCAGTGAACGCATTTGGCAGCTGATTTGCAATATTTTGCAAATGTATAATTATTTGAACTTCTAGTTCACATTGATCCATTCGTAGATCTAAAAATTCATGGGAAAAGTATTCCACGTGATTTCTTGTTTGATTATCTCCTTTTCATTTCCACCTAAGGTTGGAAATTTTGATTTATCGAAGTGACAATATAAATATCTAGCTGTAAATAGATCACTTGACATGGGTTCTAGATATTTAATAATTGAAGAGGACTCAAAGCCTACATAGATTCCCAACCTTCTTTCTGGTCCCATTTTGGTACATTGTGTAGGAGGTATAGCTACATACACAGAACATCCAAATACCTTTATATGTGAAATATCAGGTTCTCTTCCAGAGACAAGTTCTAATGGAGATAATTTATGATAAGCGGTTGGTATAAGCCTAATTAAGGTTGCAGCATGTAAAATTGCATGTCCCCAAGTAGAGACGGGTAGTCTAGACCTCATTAGCAGCGGTCTAGTTATCATTTGTAACCTTTTGATTAGGGCTTCTGCAAGTCCATTTTGAGCATGTATATGAGCCACTAGATGATCTATTGTTATCTCAAGTGACTTACAATAATCATTGAAAGCTTTAAATATAAATTCTCCAGTATTATCCATTCTAATTTTCTTTATAGGATAATCTGGAAAATGAGCCCTTAATTTAATAATTTGGGCTAAAAATTTTACAAACGCAACATTTCGAGTTGACAAAAGGCTAACATGTGACCACCGTGTTGATGCGTCTATCAACACTATAAAGTATCTAAATGGTCCAGATGGTGGTACAATAGGCCCACATATGTCCCTTGAATTCGGTCAAGGAACATAGGAGATTCAAAATTCACTTTTATTTTAGATGACCTTTTTACAAATTTTCCAAGAGAACAAGCCACACAACATTAATTGTAAGAATCTTCAGGTTCTTAAGTGGGTGCCCATGTGAACTTTCAATAATTCTACGCATTATTGTTTCACCTAGGTGACCTAATCTTTCATGCCACAAAGAAAATATTTTATGATCAACTAACTTCTGGTTAGTGACACTATTTGATTCAATTGGATCAACATATGTGTCATATAACCCAGGCGTATAGTATTGTATTATTTCTAAGACCCTTTTCTGACAAGTTTTATAAGATAGAATTCATAGATATTCAGTACCATTTTAATTACACGCTTAGATGTGGTAGTCATTTTTCCGAATATATTTAAAGCTAAGTAAGTTTCTTTGAGACTTACTAGAGTCTAAAGCATTTTTTATATTGATCCTTGTCTCTTTGGGTAACAAGATAGATGCTCTTCCGGAACCCTCTATTATATTAGTAATACCCGATATAGTAGTTACAATTTACTTTTCCATTGAATATTATGAAAATATATTTTATTTTTTAAGTTAGTGTGAGTGGTAGCACTATCGATAAGGCACAAATCTTCACCATTGAATCTAGCCATTTCTTGGTCTAAACAAATAATAAAAAAAATATTTGATGAGAACAATATATTAAACGTAACAATTTATTTATTTTTTAAAAAAAACATTACAACGAGAATATTATTTAACTAAATGATAAAGTACTTAAATATAAGATCACAAACTTAGTCAATAAACTCCATCCCCGTTATTGAAAAACTTGAGAGGTTCAATCCAAAGTCTGGCAAATTTTTATGCGGATCTTCAAAGAAATAGGATGCATCTAGATGGGTTTTCTCATAGCCTTCTCCTTCAATGAAGTTAGTTTCCACACCTCTTCTCTTTTCTTTTTTCTTTGAGGTTATATATAACTTCACTAGATGTGGTGTTGTACGGCAGGTACGAGACCAATGTCCAGTCATTCCATACCTATAACAAGTAGTTTCATAGTTTCATAGTTAAGTAGTTTCCATGAAAATTGGGATTCATCCATGTGTTGTTATGTCCAACACTACGTCCACGACCTCGACCACGACCACGACCATGAGTGCGACCACGTCCTCGACTAGGGGAGATATTATTCACTTAAGGGAATGTTGAATTTGGATCAAGCAATGGAACTGATCCTGTGGGTTGGACTTGGTGATTTTACATAAGCAAATCATTGTTTTCTTCAGCCACCAATAAACATTTAATAAGTTGAGAATATGTAGAAAACTCTTTTGTCAATACTGTTGCTGGAGTTTGACATTAGATGCAAGAAAAGTGGAGTAAGTTTTCTCTAACATATCTTCATCGGTAATAGTTTCTCCACATAATCGTAGTTTAGATACAATTCTAAACATGCTCGAATTGTAATCACTAACTGTTTTGAAATCTTGTAACCTCAATTGCATCCATTCATACCTTGAACGAGGGAGTATAACAGTCTTTTGGTTGTCGAAACGGTCTTTTAGACTCTTCCAGAGTTCTTAATGACTTTTCACTGTAAGATATTGATTCTTTAGACTTTCATGGAGATGGTGTCTAAGAAGGATCATAGCTTTAGCATTATCTTGCATGGATAATTTGTTACTTACTTTCACGGCATCACCTAAACCATTTCCGGCTAGATGTAGTTCTGCATCAAGAACCCATGATAAATAATTTCGATCGGAGATGTCCAACGGGGTGAAGTCCAATTTGTTTAGATTTGCCATTACTATTCAATATGAGAATATCAATACACATTTGTTAATATATATGAAAATAAAATAAAAGAGGCATATATCACCACAAATAATATAACATAAATATTAAACAATATACTTATTGTTGTCGTAGGCACAAAATTAAAATAGTAATTAACAATAATAAATACAAATAAATATTTTATATAATACTAATGCATATTCTTAAATATGTAGTTAATATTGTAACTAAATTTGCGAGGCACAATTCTACATAAAATTAAATATTATTAATATAGTATTGCACAAAGATAATACTTTCTCCCTTCCGTTGTAGTCTCTGATTTGGTTGTGTCTAGGTAAATAATTAAATATCATTGCTTGAAATCCTGTTTTGAATTTACCCCACCAACTTTGTTGCACCATTCCTGTTTTGAATTTACCCCACCAACTTTGTTGCACCATTCAAATTTAGGGGTTCATGAGTTATGATTCAAAATATTATTTCTCTTGACCTAAGATTAATTTGTTATATCTAGACGCACTTGGGACAAACTCGTGTACATGTCAGGCACTTCTAATACCTTATAATATCTGACAGAAATTGTCAACAACAAATCAATGTTTGATCATTGAGTTAATGCCTATATTCAATGACAAGTTTATACAAATAATGACAAAATTCACTCATTTATATTGAATTGTGATTTTAAAAAAATAGTAACGAAAGAGGCATGCATACACATGCATTGAGATAAATAAAATTATATGTGCATGAGCAATTAAAATATTTAGTATGACTAATCAAAATCATGAGAGCTTTAGCGTACTGATAATGTGTTATAAATAATAGAACTAATACTACTTTTCATATATAGAATAAATGAGTGTGGTTAGAGAAAATACCAATATAAAATGAAGAGAGAGTAGTAGAGATAATAAACATGTCTTGTATTGTATCTATCAATTCATCAATACTTCCACTATTTATATTACAAGATTGTTCACAATTGAAGTGGGTTATTAAACCCAACAATTAAAACAAAGAGTTATAAACTCTAAATGCCTTGACCTATGAAAGTGAGATGAGATGTAACATTCACATTAAATGAATATATTCATACCACAATTAATATTAGTCAAACTTAATAATTTAAATAACTCATCATCAAAATGAATTTAATTAAATTATCAAAATAAACTTACAATTGTTACATAGGAGTGAAAAACAATTATAGGCCTAGGAAGGATCATAAACATATATATATATATATATATATATATAGAGAGAGAGAGAGAGAGAGAGATTGGATCAAATGAGACCACATAATTAGAGTGAGACAGTATGGACTAATCCTCTCCACATATTTTAAATTTTAGATGGTTGAGATTTGGCTGATTTAGTGGCCTTTTTTATTATTTTAAATCAAATAAGGGCACAATGGTCATTTTCTTATTAATAGTTTTCACCCCCCAAATGGTTACTCCCCCCAAATCCGTTCATCTCTCCCATTCGAACTGGAGCCGATCGTGCGACTTGAACTTGGAAAAGCACACAACGCAATCCCCATCGTCTCTTTCGTGCTTTTCTTTGCTGGATCTAATATATATTTCTTCTTCTTTGACTATCAATGTGTATATTGCAGCCATTCTCGATACGGAGTTCATCCACAGCCCCAGCTTTCCGTCACCTGGCCACAAAGATGTCAGAGTATTGTTGTCGGAAAAATCGAGCCGACCGTCGGAGTTATCGAACAATAAATCTTGAAAATTGAAGAGCTAATCACTGAAATCCGCCATTGTCATGAGAAGGAAAACAGCGACGAGCCTCCTCGAAACCAACACATCTTCGCCGGTTTTGATGTGCTTCATTTTTATCCCTTCAGCGGGACAAATGTGTTAGATAAATGTTTTTATCATGATTTTGATAATTTTGTTTAACTATGTTTTTACACCAAAACAATGTTCCTAAATGTTGTCCAAATACTCCCAAAATTTAAAATATTTTTACTAATTTTTTGGAGTATTTCTTGAAGTTTATTTTTGATAAAAATTGGACAACACTTCTGTCTCGTGTTCAACCGGTCTCCCTAGAGGGCAACCTGTGCCTGAAAGTTGATTTCCAAAATAGAAACGAAACATTTGAAAAAAATCCAGGAGATCGACCGGTGCCTGGGAAACTTTGTATTGAAATAGACTTATATGTTTCAGGTTTAGGGGGTGTTGGAACGGTCCAACTAGGGTCCGACTGGTCGAACCCCATGTCAACCGGTCCACCCCCTGTTGGACCCGTCGAGGTGCTTGTTTTTCCTAGTTCAAATTATTTTCTGCATTAAAGGTCGACCAGTCGAACCTACCATTTTGACAGCAGAAACTATCCGTTGACAGCATACAACTTTTCCTCATTTTGTGGGATTGATTTCTAACAGCTATAATCTTGATTTTAATTGCAATTTTTTTGTAGATATCAATCTCCAAAAAGGAGTCTATGTCTGGAAATCAAATCCAAGAGCTCTCCTATAAATAGATGAAGTCTTGAAGCAACACTACAAGAGAGGATACACTACAACACAACAAGAGATATATCAAGCAAATATTTTGTTCTTCACTTTCACATTCTCGTTGTAATAGCCTAAGTATTTCACTTTCACATCTTGAGGTCTAGTCTTGATTCTTGATTATACTTGCACTTCAAAGTTGTATACTTCCTTATCGAGTTGTAATCTTGAATTTGTGTTCGTCATTCAAACACAAGATATCCTTGTGAGTGTTCTTGTGGTAAGAGCACACTTGGGTGATCTTAGGTGTTGAAGAGTGTGGTACTCTTCATAAGTGTAAGAAGATTGTGGTAATCTTCTTGTGGAAGAGTTTGGTGCTCTTCGAGGTGTTGAAGAGTTTGGTGCTCTTCAAGTTGGAAGATTGTGGTAATCTTCACAAGGTGCCGTTGCTAGAAGATTGTGGTAATCTTCAAAGAGGTGTTGTAAGAAGAGTGTGGTACTCTTCAAGGTGAAGTTGTAATAGTTTTGGTAAATATTAATAAAATTCCTTTTTCTTTTTGAAATCCATCCCGGAGATACTGGGGTGGTAGAGGATTAGGCCCTAGGTGGGTTGAACCTCTATAAATCGACTTGTGTTGTTTACTTTCCCGCACCTTCATTCTTCTCTTAGCTTATTCATTCGAAAAAGAGGGCCAAATCGAGAAAATCGGCATAATCTATTCATCCTCCTTTAGATTATCGTAGCCACTTGGACTAACAAAATAGACTGGAGTTTCAACCTCCAACTCTGTTTTTCTTCTTCATTTTTTTCTCCTTTTCTGATCTTGTTGATACTAATCTCGGACGAGCGGAGGTGCTCGATGAGCTTGGCATCTGTGTACTAAAAGAGGAGAAAGTCAGTAGACATATTTTCTGAGAGAAGGGGAGTGTTTGGAAACTGGATTAGGCCATTTGTATTTTGTAGAGAGAAAGGATGATAGTTCTCCAGATGCAAAATATTGTTGGGGTTTCATAATAAAGGACAGAATTGGAGGATTGGTGAAGAAGACGATGCTGACGTGGAGAAAACGAGGGCCTACGAGATGTGTTTTGATGTATACTTAGATGTTTTTTGATGTATACTTAGATGTGTTTTGCTGTATAAGTAGTTAATTTTTTATTTATGTATTTTTGTTGTTGTATACTTATGTTTTTTTGTTGTATACTTATATGTGTTTTGATGTATACTTATATGTGTTTTGTTGTATACTATATTTTTATTTGACAATTGTAATATGCAGTACAAATATGTTAAATATACAGCATAATAGTGTTAAATATACAGTAAATATATGTTAAATATACAGTACAATAATGACCTTGATTTTCTCTCTCTCTATAACTGATTTTACTTAATCCACAGTTCCCACATGTTAATGAGCATGATTCTCTCTCTCTCTCTCTCTCTCTCTCTCTCTCTCTCTCTCTATATATATATATATATATATATATATATATATAATTGATTCATTGATTCACGGTCCCCACATATTTTTGTTTGACCATTTTAATATGCAGTAAAATTATGTTAAACACACAGTAAAATAGTGTTAAGTATACAACAAATATATGATAAGTGTACAACATACTGCATGACAGAGCACATGCGTGATTTTCTCTCTCCAGCGCGATTTTCTCTCTCCCCACGTGATTTTCTCTCTCCTAATAACTGATTCCATATTTGGATGTTCCCCCACATCTTTGTTTTGACAATTATACCCTTATTTTGCCTTAATTAAATGATTAATGTAATTTTAACCCCTATTTATCTTAGTCATTGATATAGATAAAGGAGGGTTGAGATGAGTCCACATTGTCTCACTATAATAATGTGGTCTCATTGTATCATCCCCCTACAGATTTAAAACAAAATTTTTAAACCTAAACATATCTGATTGATCCGTAGAATCACCATGAGCTTGTAGCTCGAGTGGTATAGATCATCCTTTATAAGGGTGTTGACCGGGGTTCGAACCCGGTATCTTTAAGCTTCTTGGAAATTTAATCCCCTTCCCTCTAACCAGTACTCCCAACTTATTAACAAAAAATATATATCCGTAGAATCAGAACATCGATCGTTGGATAAAACACGTACCAATGAAATTGACCCCGTTTCTGCCACATATCATCGGGTAAATGCTCATCTCATTCTTTTGAATGAAATTTCATATATAAGACAAACTTATTTACTGGAAAAAAACTCTTATTGAGGACAAAACAAAATAATATGTATATTTGATTAAATAAACCATTATACCTACCAAAACGTCTAATATAAAACCTAAGTCGACACGAACCTAACACGAATTTAGTAGGTGTGGGTACAATCTTTTCGTGTGTCCATGTTAAATTCGGGTCGAAAATATACAATTACTTTCGGTTTGTAATAATATTTTACCTTATTAATATTAGTAATAATATAAATTTATAGTATTATTATGTGTTATAAATAAAATAGAAAATCAATACAAAATTGTAGTAGGAAGCATTTTTATGCAGGTTCGGATCAATGCGCATAACTTTCAATTCCGGCATGATTTAGGGATGATTCTTGAAGATATGGATTCACAATCCATTCTTTAACAAATATTCAGATATATTAAAGCCTAAATCAAAGTTTGGGATGATATTTTCTTGGATCAAAAGTTCATCAACATTTCATGTTTCAAGAGACCCATTTGCTGTCAAGACTGGACCAAGACTTCCAAGTCAAATTAAGTCGGCAAGGATTTTTACAAAATGCCACAAGATGCTGCAGTCATGATCCCGAAGGCCAACCACTCCACAATTATTACATCATATCTTGGCCAATAATGCTTGGATTCCATTCAAATCAGTGGGAGAATGAAGCCAAGACATGTGGGAATTATTTTTTCAAAGAGAATCAAGATGAATCAGCAAGAATCCTTTCCAAAAAGACCAGACAAATGAAATAATGGAGTTGGTTTCAAATTTTCAGCATTTTGTCAATTATCTTGAAAATAAAAAAATAAAATAATTCCAATAAGAATTATTGTGTTGCCTATAAATAGAGGTCATTTACACTTGCTAAAAACACAAGTTTGTATAGAAAGTTAGAGTTTCAAAGAGAGTTTCATTGTTGTTTTCTTATATTATAGTAGATTTTCTAGAATTTCATAAAAATGCTTTCTTTAGTTTTCATGCAATATCTTATTTTCTCTACTTAATTTATGACTTTCTAAGTTTATTTTGTTGAGGAATAGAGTGAAACTCTTGATGGAGGAGAAGGAATAATTGTAGCTTTACACTAAATTTTATTGTTTTGATCATCAATTTATCTTTTAGATTATACCCTTCTTGTTTTGTGGTATTCTTGATTTATGCATTCTATTGGCACAATAAATACTTGGTTCCATTTAGTTAAATGTCTGGTTTTACTTCAACCGACTACTAACGTGGATACCTTAATTTGTTGTAGACAAAAGAATGCATGAATACTTGAGTCCATAAGCAAGTATTGGCGTTATAAGATAAATTATAATTGGTAATAAAACATGTTCACCTTATTACATGATTTATATTTAGAATATCTTTCTATTGGAACCTTCGTTGTGTATGGATTCCAATAGTAGTAATTAAAGAGGTAAGAAAATATAATCATTCCTTTATCCAAAATCAAGAGTGGATCTCTATCCTCAACAATTTTATTATTCAAATTTATCGTAAAAAATATTTCTTACTAGTGTAAAATACATCTATTTATTTCTCAAAGAAAAATATTCTCTGCAAACTTACATAATCTTCCCTGTGGATCGACCTCGGACTCACGAGAAATTTATTACTTGAGACAACCTGCACTTGGGTTTGCAACCTTAAAGTTGTAGCAAGTTTTTGGCGCCATTGCCGGGGAAGGCAAGGTAGGTTTCCAGGTTTGTATATATATCACTATAAATATTGTGTGTTTATATGCTTACATGGTGTCGTAGTCCAAATTCTCGCCGTTTAATTAGATATAATTCAGAAAATTTGATAAACAATTTTGATTCACCTCCACACACACCAATTATGGCTGAAGAAGTAATTGTTCAAAATGAGATGGAAAGAGTGGAAAATCAAGAAGTGCATAATATGCGTTATTATTTGCAACCTCCTCGGAATTCTACTCCTTCTTGTTTCATTTTTCCACTAAATGCAAACAACTTTCGATTTAAGCCAGGCATGATACCTTTACTTCCTAATTTTCATGGTATGGATTAAAAAGCCCATATTTACATTTAAAGGAATTTGAAGAAGTATGTGCCACATTTGATGATCAAAATTGAACGATTGAAATTGTTAAGCTCAAATTATTTCCTTTTTCTTTAAAAGATAAAGCAAAAACTTGGCTTAGCTCGTTAAAACCTAGATCAATTGGTACATGGCAAGAAATGCAAACGAATTTACGAAAAAATTCTTTCCAACTCATAAAACAAATTCTTTGAAAAGACAAATTAAATTTTTCTCAAAATCCTAAAGATGTTTTCTTTGAATGTTGGGAAAAGTTTAAAGAGTTGTTGAATTCCCCGCCCACATCATGGTTTTGAAAATTGGCGTATAATCGGTTTCTTTTATGAAGGTTTAAATCCAAAACTAAGCAATTTATTGAATCAATGTGTAACGGTCAATTTCTTGATAAAGAACCCGATGAAGCGCTAGAATATCTTGACTATTTGGCGGAGAAAATTCTCAATCTTGGCATAGTGTTGATGAAAATAAAGGAAAACTCAATCTTACTCAAGAAGATAGTTTAAGTGCTAGGCTTGCGCTTTTGGCTAAAAGAATCGATGACATGGAAGTTAAAAAAGTAAAAGAAGTTAAATGCGTGCAAGATAAAAAAGTTTGTGAAATTTGTGGACTTAAAGAACACTCAACTAATGATTGTCCTCACATTCCTTTGAAGCAAATGTCATGAATGGATTTAGAAAACCTTTTCAATCTCCATATTCTCAAAACTTACAATCCACAATGGAGAAATCATCCTAATTTCGGTTGGCGTGATAATAATCAAGCTCAACCAATAAATTCACAAAAGCCACCAAATTTTCCTTCATATCCAAATTTCACATGTAAAATCAATTGAGGAGACTTTGCAAGCATTTATGAATGAACAAACAAACATCAATAATAAAACTTCTCAGGTATCAATGAGATCAAGAACTCACTTTCAACACTCACATCTTAACTTTGCGAATTCAAGAAAAGGGTAAGTTTCTGCTCAACCTCAACCTAATCCTTCTACGCAGTGTTGTGCTTCTACTTGGTGAAAATTCAAAAATGAGGCTAATTCGGTCACAACACTTGAAGTGGAAAAATTGTTGATAAAACAATTCATACTAAGAAAGTTCTAAATTCATCTTCAGAAATGAAGAATGAAAATTGTGATGATGAAGAAGGTAAGTTGAATAAAGGTAAGTTCGAAAATGATGAAACATATTCACCTCATGTCCCTTTTCCTCAAAGATTGCAACCAACTCAAAAATTGAACTCAAATTCTGAAATTTTTGAACTTTTTAAACAAGTCAAAATTAACATTCCTTTGTTGGATGCAATCAAACAAGTCCCACCTTATGCAAAATTTTTGAAAGATTTGTGCACAATTAAAAGAAAACATCATGTGAAGAAAAAAGCATTTTTAACTGAAAGTGTAAGTTCAATTATACAACAATTTGCTCCACCTAAGTACAAAGATCCAGTACATCCAACAATTTCATGCATTATAGGAGACACTAGAATTGAACGTGCTTTACTTGATCTTGGTGCTAGCGTAAATCTTCTACCTTTTTCGACTATGAACAACTAGGTTTGGGTGAACTTAAAGAAACTCCAATTGTACTCCAACTAGTGATCGATCAATTAAAATTCCAAAAGGAATAGTAGAAGATGTGTTGGTACAAATTGACAAGTTTTATTTTCCGTTGATTTCATAGTTTTGGATACTCGGCCGATTATAGATACAAAAACACAAATTCTGTCATTTTTTAGGTCGTCCATTTCTTGCAACTTCAAATGCATTGATTAAGCTGTAGAAATGGTATTTTGAAATTATCTTTTGAAATATGACTTTGGAATTAAATGTGTTTAATGTTTGCAAACAACCTTTGATGATGATACCGAACTACATGAAGTGGATTTAATTGAAGAAATTGTTCATGAAAATTTCAATATCAATAATTCTTTTGAAAAGTGAAAGAATTTGTGATAAGAAATGTTTTGATGTCTCCACTTTGAATTTTTGCAAGAACTAGAAAACCATTTTTGGAAACCAAAAACGAGGAGTTGTTATCATCGAAACACAACCTATTTCTTCAAGCATAAAAGCTCCAAAAATTGATTTGAAACCTTTACCATCTAATTTGAAATACTCTTTTCTTGGTGAGAGTGAAACTTTGCACTGTAATAATTTCTTCCAAACTTGATGCATCTCGGAAAGTAAGTTGATCGAGATTTTGAAAATGCATAAAAATGCCTTAGGGTGGACCATTCTTTGACATAAAAGGTATTAGTCCTCTAATTTGCACACATAATATTTATTTAGAGGAAAATGCAAAACCATCTAGAGAAATGCAAAAGACTAAATCCTAATATGAAAGAAATAGTGAGAAATGAAATTATTAAACTCTTAGATAATGAAATAATTTATCCTATTTCCTCGACAAAGAAATGGGTAAGTCCTATTCATGTTGTCTTAGAAGAAGTCCGGGGTTACAAATGGTTAAAAATGAAAATAATGAACTGATTCCGACTAGAACCATTACTGGTTGGCGTGTGTGCATTGATTACAGAAAACTTAACTCGGTTACTCGCAAAGATCATTTTCCATTGCCCTTTATGGATCAAATTTTAGAAAGAGTTGCAGGTCATAAGTTCTATTGTTTCTTAGATGGATATTCTGGATATAATCAAATTGAAATTGCACTTGAAGATCAAGAGAAAACAACATTTACATGTCCTTTTGGTACATTTGCATATAGAAGGATGCCTTTTGGATTATGTAATGCACCAGCTACATTCCAACGATGCATGCTTAGCATTTTTAGTGACATGGTTGAACGTTTTCTTGAAGTCTTTATGGATGATTTTTCAGTTTTTGGTGAATCATTTGAAGATTGTTTGTTGAACTTAGAAAAAGTGTTGATAAGATGTGAAGAAAAAAACCTTGTGCTTAATTGGGAAAAATGTCATTTTATGGTAACAACTGGTATTGTTCTTGGACACATTACTTCATAAAAGGCATTGAGGTAGATTAAATCCAAAGTTGAGTTAATTGTTAATCTACCAATACCAAAATCTGTGAAGGAGGTAAGATCATTTTTAGGGCATGCATGTTTTTACAGAAGATTTATCAAAGACTTTAGTATAATTTCTAAACCATTGTGTAAT
Source organism: Rehmannia glutinosa (assembly GCA_016081115.2). Taxonomy (NCBI): domain Eukaryota; kingdom Viridiplantae; phylum Streptophyta; class Magnoliopsida; order Lamiales; family Orobanchaceae; genus Rehmannia; species Rehmannia glutinosa. Next base: position 439,208 of record JABTTQ020002660.1, on the reverse strand, counting down.
CTTCTTACAAAAGATGTTAGTTTTGAATGGACTGAAAATTGTGAAAAAGCTTTTGTCAAACTTAAAAACATGCTTACATCTGCCCCAATAATCCAACCTCCTGATTGGACTTTACCTTTTGAAATAATGTGTGATGCTAGTGACTATGCCGTTGGAGCTGTTTTAGGGCAAAGAAAAGAAAAGAAACCATATGTGATATACTATGCAAGTAAAACTTTGAATGGTGCTCAAATCAATTATTCAACCACTGAAAAAGAATTACTTGTCTTTGTATTTGCATTGGAAAAATTTCGATCCTATCTTGTTGGTTCACCAATTGTTGTTTTCGGTGATCATGCGACTTTGAAATATCTTTTATCAAAAAAGATTCCAAACCAAGATTGATTAGGTGGATTCTCTTACTCCAAGAGTTTAATATTACCATTCGTGATAAGAAAGGTGTAGAAAACGTGGTAGCTGATCATTTATCAAGACTTATTTGTGATGATTCATTTCAAACTCCACCTATCAATGATATTTTTCCCGATGAACAACTATTTAATGTTACTGTAGTACCTTGGTTTGCAGATATTGTTAATTTTCTTGTGACAGGAATGATGCCATCAAATTGGAATTCACAAGATAAAAAGAAGTTTTTGACTCGAGGTAAAAAGTTTTTTGGGGACGATCCCTATCTTTTCAAATATTGTCCGGATCAAATCTTTCGTAGATGTGTACCCGACAAATGAGGTAGGTAGCATTATTCAATTTTGTCATTCGAAGCATGTGGTGGTCACTTTTCAAAAAGAAAACCAAAGTCTGCAAAGATCTTACAATGTGGATTTTATTGGCCAAATCTTTTCAAAGATACTTACGCTTTTTGCAAAAGTTGTGAAAATTGTCAAAAGTTAGGATCAATTTCAAAACGAAACATGATGCCTTTGAATCCTATTTTGGTGATTGAAATCTTTGGTGTTGGGGTATTGATTGTATGGGGCCATTTCGATATCATTTGGTTTTATTTACATTTTAGTCGCAATAGATTATGTTTCAAAATGGATCGAGGCAATTCCTTGTCGAAACAATGATCATAAAATCGTGATAAAATTTCTAAAAGAAAATATTTTGAGTCGATTTGGAATTCCTCGAGTCATTATTAGTGATGGGGGAACACATTTTTGCAACAAAGTTTTTGCATCTTTAATGAAAAAATATGGAATCACACATAAAGTTGCAACCCCTTATCACCCACAGACAAATGGACAGGTTGAACTTGCAAATAGGGAGATAAAAACAAATATTAGAAAAACTATTAACCCGGATCGTAAAGATTGGTCTTTTAGACTTATCGACGCACTTTGGGCATCTGAATCGCTTTTAAAACATCATTGGGAATGTCTCCTTATAGAATAGTTTATGGAAAACCTTGCCATTTACCAGTGGAACTTGAACATAAAGCTTATTGGGCAATTAAAATGTTTAACTTCAATCTTGACGATGCTTCGAAATTGAGAAAATTGCAAATCAATGAGCTTGAAGAATTGAGAAATGATGCATACGAGAATTCAAAAATTCATAAAGCACGAATCAAAGAATTTCATGATAATAAAATTACAAGAAAAACATTTGAGATTGGTCAAAAGGTTTTGCTTTATAATTCTAGATTGCATTTATTTCCTGGAAAATTAAGGTCAAGGTGGAGTGGTCCTTTTATTGTGAAAAATATATATCCGTATGGAGCTGTTGACATTGAGAATTCTAGAAATGGTAATGTATTCAAAGTTAATGGACAAAGACTTAAACTGTTTCTAGAAAATCAATTCCTTCCAGAGGAAGTTCTTTTTCTTTATAATCCTTGTTATAATTAGTGAACATATTTGTTTCTTATAAATGTGTGTGTTTTGTAGTGTTTAATTATTTATTTTCCCGGTTAAATGGCGGATAACGGTACTCCGTGACGATTAAGTCGGACTCATCAGTTTCCCACAAACACTGATATTTGTACATAATTTTGTTTTCTCATTCTCTTTCATTTGGATTTTAAAAAAATGGATAAAAGAATTCCCCCTACTCTCAAAAAGCGATTCTATTTTCTTCCCAAAACTGAAATTTTAGAAATATATAAAACCAGGCTAGAAAGGTTAAGAATGTTTATGAATAAAGGCATTCCAGAAGACGTACGTTGGATAATTGAAGCAAAGGTAAGATTAGCAGGAGAATTTTCATTTTCTCCTACTAAATGTTTGCCTGGTGTTGGAAAAAGTTCATATTCAAAAAACGAAGGGCCAAAAGAATGCAAGTTTGTCACAAATGTGCTAGATGGACGTGTGACACACGATGTCGTTCTTTAGGTATGGTTTCCAGAAATCGAGAGGATAAAATTCAATTCATAAAGGATGGACTGAGTAAGGAGTCTTTAGATGACATTCTATGGACTTTTGATACGCATCCTTGTGGATTTGTGCATCGTGAAATTCTCCGATTATGGCTCCAATTTCGAGAAGAACGTGAACTTTGTCTTGGGAATCGGCGTTAAAAGACCTGTTTGCCAATTTATAAGAAAATTGGATGGGAAGCATATCCCCACCCATAGAGGGCGTTTAAGCCGTTTACGGACGTAAAACCAGAGGAAGATGTGAGCCACAATCACAACTACTTTTCTGTTCATTCACATGCTAGCATTTTATTTTGACTTTATTGTCTTTATTTTCAAACTTTTTGAAAAAATAAAAGTTCCAATAATTATATCTACTGTTGCATTCCCTGTTCATACGTCAATAAATAGCGTTGCATTCACCCGTTCTTTTACACCATTCAGTTTGTATCAGAAAAAAAAAAGAGAAAAAAATATATATAAAAAAAATGGAGAGTTCTTCTTCCCGTAGAATTAACTGTGTTGCTGTATTCTGTGGTGCAAATCCTGGGAAAGACGGTTGTTTTCTTGAGGCAGCTGATAATCTCGGTAAATTTTTAGCAGAAAAACATATTAACTTAGTATATGGGGGAGGTAGTTTTGGGTTGATGGGGCGTGTTGCTGGTTCTGCCTATTTGGGAGGAGTTAGAGTCTTAGGAGTTATCCCGAAACCATTAGTTGTCCGACAAATCACTGGCCAAACCATTGGAGATGAGTTAAGAGTATCAAACATGCAAGACCGAATGGTGAATATGATGCATAATGCAGATGCCTTTATCACCCTACCTGGTGGTTTTGGTACACTGGAGGAGTTATTCCAAGTGATCTCCTGGGCACAACTCAACATTCACCAAAAGCCTATAGGTATTCTTAATGTTAATGGTTTCTTTGATGGTTTATTGTCTTTCATAGATTATCTTTGTAGAAAGGTTTTATTTCACCGTCGCCAGGCGATTTAATCATAATTTGTGCAACAACACCAAGTGAACTAATTGATCAACTCCAAGCATTTGTTCTTGAACCCGATCCAAAAGTGGCTCATGTTGTTTGGTCCGAGGATAGAAGTAAAAACGCAAATTGGATTTGTCTCTCGGCGTTGTGAGATTTATCTTTCACGGGTATAACTACTCTTTGTATTTTTCCATTTCATTTCAATAAGCCATACATCGTAATATCTTCTAAACCTTACTTTCCTATTTATTTTTTTACATTGAGGACAATGTTTTAGATAAGTTGGGGGGAAGGGATAATTGATATTATTTTTGGTAATTTTTTTTTCTAGTTTGCAATGAGTGAGTTTATTTAAAAAAAAAACTGATGGCAGAGTAAAGAATGTCATTTTGATGTTCTTGAGACGCATCTCTATTATGATGTTGTTGTGTTCTTTTCTTTAAAAAAACATGGCATGTTGTATTTGGTTTAAAAAAATTGTGAATTATCAAGCATGAAAATAGCTTTATTGTTGAATTCAATAATGCTATCTTGATTAAATAAAAACAAAAAAAAAAAGAGAAGAAATTGCTTTATGCACATTCTAGGCTTTGTGGAGAGATTGATTGTGATACATATAATCGAAAGTTTGATCATGATAAAGTGTTTTATTTTCAATATTCACACATCTTTTGTGAATAAGTGGTGAGTTTGAGAAAACAAGCATTCTCGAACTTTAATTGGTCATTTGAAATGGTTATGTTGTGATCCAAATACTTAAATATGTCTACCTACCATGTGGAGAAATGATTTGGTTAATATCTACATCTTCAATTTCTATTACAATACTCCATTACAAAATTTGTGATGAGTATTTTTCATTGATATATTATCATGTAAAGTCATGTTGTACATATGAAAAAAAAAGTGAAAAATGAAAAAAAAAAGAAAAAAAATGGATAAAAAAAAGAAAAAAAAGAAAAAAAGAAAAAATGGATATTATTACTTTGTTTGCCATTACCACTACCTTATAGTTCAAGTGGTATTACTCGCCTTTTTATAAAGGTATTGGTGAGGTTCGAACCCGATATTTTTCAAACTAAAAATCTATCCCTCATTCCAATCAGTACTCCCAACTTATTAAAAAAAAAACTTTGTTTACCATTCTAAACCAATGAAATTTCGAAACATATTTTGGGTATTTCAAATTTAGGTATTTCAAATTTTATAACTACCTATCTTATTCTCAATTTTGGTTTGAATGCTTGTCCTAAATTTTATTGGCCATTTCCTTGAGAGTTTAACTGTTTTCCAACTCCATGAGTGAACACCTTACCAGTTTAAATGATAAATACTAACCCGTGAGGATATGGAGTTGAGGCTTTTTCATGATTAAATTTGAAGTTTATGTATCCTGGTTTGCGGAATGCAACGGTGGTTTTGTGCATATATACAATATTTCTTCTCTATATAAAAATATATATAAAAAATTATATTTATTCTTGATAGCATCTATGATAATTGACAATAAACTTTGTGATTGTTAGACATTTTCACAAGTTTTTGTTAAAGAAATAATATCATGCCATGTTCATAAAAATTTCTTTTGTATTTTGTGTGCTTTAATTACTAGGGACTAGTAATAAGCTGGTTGGGGGGTGTGATAAACGTTAAAAAATATACAATTACTTTCGGTTTGTAATAATATTTTACCTTATTAATATTAGTAATAATATAAATTTATAGTATTATTATGTGTTATAAATAAAATAGAAAATCAATACAAAATTGTAGTAGGAAGCATTTTTATGCAGGTTCGGATCAATGCGCATAACTTTCAATTCCGGCATGATTTAGGGATGATTCTTGAAGATATGGATTCACAATCCATTCTTTAACAAATATTCAGATATATTAAAGCCTAAATCAAAGTTTGGGATGATATTTTCTTGGATCAAAAGTTCATCAACATTTCATGTTTCAAGAGACCCATTTGCTGTCAAGACTGGACCAAGACTTCCAAGTCAAATTAAGTCGGCAAGGATTTTTACAAAATGCCACAAGATCTCATGCATCGTGATCCCGAGCCAACCACTCCACAATTATTACATCATATCTTGGCCAATAATGCTTGGATTCCATTCAAATCAGTGGGAGAATGAAGCCAAGACATGTGGGAATTATTTTTTCAAAGAGAATCAAGATGAATCAGCAATAATCCTTTCCAAAAAGACAAGACAAATGAAATAATGGAGTTGGTTTCAAATTTTCAGCATTTTGTCAATTATCTTGAAAATAAAAAAATAAAATAATTCCAATAAGAATTATTGTGTTGCCTATAAATAGAGGTCATTTACACTTGCTAAAAACACAAGTTTGTATAGAAAGTTAGAGTTTCAAAGAGAGTTTCATTGTTGTTTTCTTATATTATAGTAGATTTTCTAGAATTTCATAAAAAATGCTTTCTTTAGTTTTCATGCAATATCTTATTTTCTCTACTTAATTTATGACTTTCTAAGTTTATTTTGTTGAGGAATAGAGTGAAACTCTTGATGGAGGAGAAGGAATAATTGTAGCTTTACACTAAATTTTATTGTTTTGATCATCAATTTATCTTTTAGATTATACCCTTCTTGTTTTGTGGTATTCTTGATTTATGCATTCTATTGGCACAATAAATACTTGGTTCCATTTAGTTAAATGTCTGGTTTTACTTCAACCGACTACTAACGTGGATACCTTAATTTGTTGTAGACAAAAGAATGCATGAATACTTGAGTCCATAAGCAAGTATTGGCGTTATAAGATAAATTATAATTGGTAATAAAACATGTTCACCTTATTACATGATTTATATTTAGAATATCTTTCTATTGGAACCTTCGTTGTGTATGGATTCCAATAGTAGTAATTAAAGAGGTAAGAAAATATAATCATTCCTTTATCCAAAATCAAGAGTGGATCTCTATCCTCAACAATTTTATTATTCAAATTTATCGTAAAAAAATATTTCTTACTAGTGTAAAATACATCTATTTATTTCTCAAAGAAAAATATTCTCTGCAAACTTACATAATCTTCCCTGTGGATCGACCTCGGACTCACGAGAAATTTATTACTTGAGACAACCTGCACTTGGGTTTGCAACCTTAAAGTTGTAGCACTACCCATGTCATAAACAGATCGTTTTTGTATCATGTATCTTGATATGAATAATTAAATATATTGTGTTCAAATTTGTATAAAACGTGTAGTACCTATATCATAACACGATCATTGAACACGAGAAATGACATAATTGACACCCCTAGACTCACAAGTTAATCTTATTGACTTAATCCCAAAACTACCAAATCCAAGTCTTATTTCACCGAAAACTCGATGGACCAATTGACATTTTGATCATTTATGAGGACCAAAATGAAATTTATTCTTTTCTTGTATCAGACTGCAAACTCTACAAACAGTGCAAACACACACAACCGAACATTGTCGCAGTCGGCGGTGGGAAGACCCGCCATTAACGCGGAAATTCTTCACCTCCACTTAATCCAGCATACGGATTTTATCTGTTTTCCTTATTAATCGCCTCTCTTTTTTGTTGCCTATTCCATTCTCCATGATGTCAATTTCCAGTTGATTTTGCTTTGAACTATCTGATACACACTCTGAATAAGGAAAAACCAGAAATGGGCTCTTTGCTTTTTCGCCGGAGGCTTTCTCGGACTCTGGTTCCAGGTAATATATTTCTCCAATTTGAACCTTTTTTTAGACGTTTTTATTTTCTGGTCTAGTGGTTCATTAGTTGGTTGAGTTACTTGTATTCAAGAGTTCTTTAAATTATGGAAATGAGAAAAACTCAGAATGACGAAGATTGTTAACTTCTTGCTTAGTGTGAAAGCGGGAGCTTTTTCTTTAATTGCTCGTCAACTTCAATAATTTGAAAATAAGTAAGAAAAATGACAAACATGTACAATTTTGTATTGTAGAATTGTGCCAAGTTGGGACATATTTATTTTCATTGTATAACATTTCAGGAAGTAGACTTGTTAGAATTAAATCATTAATATGCTTCCGCCCTCCCCACCCTTCCCCCCTCTTCATCCTCTTTTTGTTGATGCTTGTGGTGTAAGGGAGTAGATTGATGTTCAATAAGCTTTTGCTATTACATGTTCTGGAAAAAAATTCATTTACTCTGGAATGGAAGCAGATGGCATGCTTGTTTATTCTTTATGGAAACTCAAGTGTGAGTTTACGTCACTATTGAAGAACTGCTATGAAAGAGGAAAACAAGATGACAGATTATAGATACAATGCCATGAGTTTATTCATGCATAATTTAATATATGTACCTTGTGATACTTATGCTTTCAATTTACACCACCTCAAGATAATGTGCTATTTGGGGCTTTTGATGTAGCAGGTCATTTATTACAGGTAATTTAGTACATGACAATAGCTCACATTTTGGTGACTGACTGACTGACTGCTATTGTTTCTGTATTCTTGAACTCATGATTCAAAGTGTAGGAATGGTCGGTGCATTTATGTATATGAATCTCTAGATTCTCCACCCATCTTGTTATGTAGTTTTAAATGTTTTAACTTTTCATTTTTAAGTTATGATGAGATTATTAGGAATCTTGGATTTTGTTTCTTGTTACCTTGAGAAACTGTTGAGGTGGCAATATCTGCCACTGACACATGTCACATAGAGAAGAATTACGTATCATTATTGTGTTCCCTCGATTCGCCCAGATTTACTCAATGTCATCACATAATTCATAATGTTATATTCCTTTTCCATTCTTTTATCATGGTTTGTGCTGCCTTTGTCACAAGTCATGTGTTATGTGTTAGTCTGTTATAAATGTGAAATATAGTTTTTTATGATATCAATTCCAATTGGTCGTCCAACTTGTAATTTACGTGTTAGTATGTCTAGCTTAGTTGGAACTTGGAGATGTGGTTTCTTAAACTCTTGTATGGAGATGATTTGTTTTAAATATAAGGTTGCATCTGAATCTGTACGTTTTGGTTATTATATAAAATTCTTCTTGTGAAGGCAATTGATTCTGAAATAGTGTTCCTTTATGGTGTTGCAGTTTGCACTTTGAGACTCTGGAAGAATCTAATGTAAATTCTGATTCTGGTAACAATATGAATTAAAGGCTATTCAAGGCTGATTTCTCTACTATTAAAGCCAAAAATAAATTGGGAAAATATTACATTTCAAGAGAAACATGACTGGTGTCTAGCTGCCTAAAAGTTTGATTACCAATGAGGTAAAGAGTGCAAAGGGTAGGAGTGTTCAAGGGTGCTTTGGTTGTTACTAAGAACAGTTAAGGAGAAATTGTAGGCTGTGTGATATCATCATATGACAATGTATGGTTGCGATGGTAATTCGGTAATGGAGATGATTTTATGATTCAGAAGTATAATGCTTATATTAGGAGGATGGAGCTTCAACAGTATTCTACATTTATTACTGTGCATCTCGAATTCTAAAAAATTCTTTTTCTTTACCTGAGTATCAAGACTTCATTTAGGTGCACTACTTTTTTCTGTCTCCAATTCGTTTCTTTGATTGCCCTTTTTTTGTTGGTCAGATAATGCCGATTTCTCTCGTTCTTCGTGGCAATTAAAGTTTGGAACTTCATATGGTGTCTATCAATGCCTACGGAAGCTCAGCAGTTCTACTGGGGCCAAGAAATTTGATTTTACAGACCTCACGTAAGAGAAAAGCATATCAATATGAAGTTTGATATCATGATCACTCATTTGCACTCTCGTTTTTGGCAATACTGATTTTCCTTCATATGTAGGCGTCCCCATACATGGTACCCTAATGCTCGACGAAAAAGAAGGAATGTAATATTACATGTCGGTCCGACAAATAGTGGTAAAACATATCATGCTCTGAAGCGATTGGAATCGAGTTCTTCAGGTACAGGAAATATTTTTCTTCTCAGCCACATTTCATTGGTCTATTTTGATCAATTGCTTGAGCTGCACTGGCAAGTTCATTTAATTACTACATGACAGGTATTTATTGTGGGCCATTGAGACTTTTGGCATGGGAGGTTGCTCAGCGTTTGAACAAGGCTAAGGTTCCTTGTGATCTTATTACGGGTCAAGAGAGAGAGGAAGTTGATGGAGCTAAACATAGGGCTGTTACTGTAGAAATGGCGGACGTGACATCTGATTATAACTGTGCAGTTGTTGATGAAATTCAGGTGTGTCTATGATCCATTCCAAGCATTATACGTTACTAATATTGAATCCATTAACTTCCGTTGGATGAGTTTTCATAGGCTTGTCTGATATTCGTGCATGGCTAATAGTTTGAAAAGTGAAGTCATGGATTTGTTGGAATATATGATCATTTGTGTGATGATTTTGTTACCCCATTAATATAACCAAGGAGATGGTTCCCCCCATTTCTCACAATGGTTCTTAGCTTCTGAAAAGTGGCAATCTAGTGGAGAATATTATGTCCTGAAAGAAAATAAGAAAAATCAAATAAAGAAAAAGAAAATGAGAAAGAGGTATTGTGGCTGGTGATGGTGTTAAGATATATACCACTCATACACAGAAACTTCACTGGGATTCCATTTTAGCTCCCATCCTCAATTTTAGAACACCATTGATGCCGAAAGGCTGATGACTTATAAATCATCAAAGCGACTATTTGCTGTTACTATTCAGCTTGCAGTGGAGATTTCTTGAATAAGTAGGGTGGAGTATATAACTCAAAATTTCAAAAATGAAGAGGATATTGTGAAGATGCTTGGAAAAATGAATAAGTAGGGTGGAGTATATTGCTTTTTAAGCTCTTTTTAGATGAGGTTGTTGAATTAATTATCTCGTCCATTTTGCTAACATCTTTTGCAATTAGAAGCAAAAAGCCATTTTATTGTGAGTCATCTTATTTTCAAATTTAAAGATGCTGGGTAGAAGGAAAAACATTTACACCAAACAGAAAATGCTCAAACTGTTTTTTTTTTTTTTAATACATTTTTTTGTTCATTTTTCATTTTTTTAATAGCAATGGTGGTGGGGTTGGTTGCACATGGTTTGCATTTTTTGCATTTGAAGCTGAACTCCTGGTAGTAACTTTACGTTTTCATTCATTTCTTTTTTTTTTTTAATACAAATTCGTTCCTATATTATATTGAATATCTGGGCAAGATACATTTATTTTTACTCTCTCATCATTCTTGCAGATGTTGGGGTGTAGAACAAGGGGTTTTTCATTTACACGAGCTCTACTAGGGATATCTGCTGACGAGCTACATTTGTGTGGGGATGCAGCAGCAGTTCCTCTAATACAGGAACTACTTAAAGTGACTGATGACAATGTCAAGGTATGGCGCTTCAGCTTTTCACTTGATGAATTATTTTCTTTTACATGTCTTAATAAATTAAACTCTTCCATTTTTAATTAGTGGAAACTTAATAAATCTCGTGGGTTAAATTGCATATTTTTGCTTATGCATACCAGCATATGTTTATTATGTTGATGCATGGACCTTATTGTGGAAGAGGAATGCTTTGGCTTTGTTGGTGAATCTAAATGAGGATATTTTTTTACTGTTTGCTTTAGGTTCAATACTATGAGAGGCTTTCACCTCTTATCCCATTGAAGGTTCCCCTCGGATCTTTTTCCAACATACGGACTGGTGACTGCATTGTCACATTTTCACGTTATGAGATATACAATATAAAGGTAAGGAAGTACAACACTAGATATATGTTAGTTGATTTTGCAGTATATTCAACTCATGATGCCAACACTCTCCTCTCAACCCTTCCTGTGAAATAAAGGAAACTACAGATTAAAAGACTTACGAATTCGACCCACATAAGGTTCATGTGCAGAGAAACTTGTAAAAATATGTGAGTTGCACGTGAAGACCGATAAGTTGTTCTATCTTTATGTTAATGTTATAGAACATGTAACCAAAATAATGTTATGGCTTGAATGCACCTTAATTATTAAGCTTACTAAAGCAAGGAGAATATTACGAAAAGAGTTGGGCCAAAGCGTTGATACCTTACTTGTCTCCTCATGAATTGAAAAAGTGGCATGGTGATCTGTTTTTGACTTCTAAATACAATATCATCTATTTGAATCCAAAGGCCCATATAGATTATGATATAGCATCCTCATTCATTTGTATTCCCGTTCATTATAAACGTGTGGTGACGGCCCCTTTTATCATCATTGATGTTGACAGAAACGAATTGAAAATGGAAGGAATCATCTCTGCTCTGTTGTTTATGGTTCATTGCCTCCAGAGACTCGAACCAGACAGGTTTTTTGGCTTTCATTTGTCTCAGCTTAGAAATTTGTTTATCGAACCAGTCTGATGAATTGGATAGGCTTCAATGTTTTTCTAAACCCATCTGTTTCGAACTTCTCATTAAAATTAGGGGTGGCAAATTGCGTAACCGTGTCGTGTTTTATGTCGACAAGATAACGACACGATGAGCTCAAACACGAATACGACACGATAAGGGATTATACTTACACCAACACGATCACGAAATTTTTTGTGTTGACATGACACGGTTTGACGCGATAAGTTAAAAAAAAAGAATTTTTTAAATTTGAATGATACGATATTACACTTTAATACACGATACCAAATTACACGATATTACACTACAATACACGATACAAACTACAAAGTGTCCAATAAAAACATACAAAATATCAGGTTATCATGTCACTAACAGTCACTAACAGGTAAACGTGTCCCTTTCAAAAAAAAAAGTAAACGTGTCATTATCAGTTTGTGTTTAAAAGCAGATTGTGTCACTAACATATTAACAGGCCGTTGGCAAGTTAACATACTATCTGTTATTTTTTATCGTGTTTATTGTGTTTACACGAGCATGACACGAACTTTTCGTGTCCTTATCATGTCGACACGATAAGGCTAAACACAAACCCGTTTTTTTCGTATCGTTTTCGTGTCGTGTTAAGAATTGCCACCCCAAATTGAAATGTTATAAAAGTTGGTGTTTTAATTTGTCACTCAATTTCTTACATATGATCTAGTGGGTCAAGGTACCATTTCGTATTCAAATTAAATGAAATTGGTCTTACAAGCTTCACATGCTGATAAAATCCTATTTTTGTATCTGTTGACATTTTGATTCTTTTATCCGATGAAGCAGAAATTGGCTGAATTAATCAATTCTTTAAGATCGCAGGCAACAATGTTCAACGACGAAAGCAGTGATTTTGATGTTCTCGTAGCTAGCGATGCCATTGGAATGGGTCTCAATCTTAACATATCTAGAATTATTTTTTCAACTTTGAGAAAATTTGATGGTGTGGAAATGCGGGAACTTTCTGTTTCCGAGATTAAACAAATCGCAGGTAAGTTATCCTGTTGTTATATGTACTATTATTTTCACCAAGAATGTCAGTTACGGATTAAATGCATCAAAGTAATGGACTTTTTTATGCTTTGTTTAAGAATAGTGATTGTTAACAGTTGTAATTGAATAGAGCTCTGCAGCTTTGATCATATTGTTCTAATGACACGTTTTACCATCATTCATGGATTTTTTGTAGGAAGAGCTGGCAGATATAGATCTAAATTTCCTGTTGGCGAAGTTACTTGTCTAGATCCCGACGATATACCTTTACTTCTTTCATCACTGAGTTCCCCCTCTCCAATTATAGAGGTAACTATATGTTGTCAGTTGAGCTGAATTCCCACCTTAGCTGGTTTTTGTTTTTCTTGACAATTTCTTGTGGGGCATGTTTTCTGACAGCAAGCGGGACTTTTTCGAACTTTGATCTTTTGTTTATGTATTCACGTTTACATCCAAATTATGGCATACACCAGATATTGGTAGGGTCTCTCTCTCTCTATCTAACTTTGCTTCTTAGTTTATTTTGAAACCATATGCTATTAGTGCCATTTTCAGTAGGGGATACTACTTTTAGTAGGCCTCTGTTTGTGGTGTTTGTAGTCATGATTGGATTGCTTTGGGTCATTGAATTACCTTGATTCTGGAAATCTTCTTATTTGCAAGATATTATTAATTGCATATATTAAGTCAAAAGGGTGAATTGTATTTTGTTTTTGCCCTTTCTTTTCCAGGAGCATTTTGTGGAGAATGCCAAGTTATCAGAAAAATATTTCATCGCTGACTGTGAACAAATGTTGGTATGCCAAAAATTTTCAGTGCTTCATCACAGGAGACTTCTCTTTGTTGATTTTTCTTGCAGTCTTATTCAATTTTTTATTTTAAATATCCAGAGTTGTGGGTGCTAATTTCTTGTTGTTTTATAAACAGAAAGTCGCTGCAGTTATAGATGAGCTACCTCTTAGTTTGAACGACAAGTATCTCTTTACTGTAAGGTAACATTTCTGACCCCTTACAAAGCAGGAAGTCCGTTTTTCTTCACTTTAAATAAAAGTTCATTGTTTTATATATATATATATATTAAAGATGAATATATTTTGCTTCTACAATATAATTTCCAATTTTGCATTTTTATATATTGTCACCAAGTATGTGGGATTACTCTGATTGCATTGAGCAATTCATTGAAGAAGACAAAAACATTAATTAACAATTCAAGTATGGCTTGTGAGCAGTTCTTTTCTTAACTCACTCGAACTTTTATCTGTAGTTCCGTTGACATGGATGATGACATCTCATCTCAGGGACTGACTCAGGTGAGATCTAATTCTATCTTTCAATTATTATCATCTTGTTTGTTTAAGGCGGAGGCATTTTTATTCTACTTTGGTACTTCTATTGGCAGTTTGCACAGAGTTATTGCAAGAATGGCATTGTTCGGCTTAAGGAAATATTTACTCCTGGAACACTCAAGGTCCCCAAATCACATAAAGCACTTAAGGAGCTTGAATCGATTCACAAGGTTGGTACTATTTATTGATTTTGTTGTTGGAAATACATATGAACAGGAACTATCCTTTCCAATGAATTAATCTTATTAGTTTCTATGTTGTGTCGTTTGCACAAAATGACCCAACTTATTTCGACGTATTTATTGCGACTTACTTGTGCCTTTGAGGGAGTAATGTTATAACAAAGTAAATGCTTATGATTAGTTATACTAGTTACATGACATGAGTAGTTATGTATATATCGTATTAGATCAGGAAAAATATTCCACACCCTTTGGCCATTTTAATGGTTGTTTTATCCGATCATGCTCAGCCAAATCATTGATGTAGACGATGAGACAGTAGCTTTGCATGAATGGATATTTGGATTGTTGTGTTTAATGGCATGATTGGGGGGACCCTGATTCTGTATGTTGAATTTATTTTTCATTTCAAATTTTATGTCCGTATTTCATGGGGCTAAAATTATTATTTCAACGACCCCTTAGCAACTTAAGGGTCCAAACTGTTGCTATTTAAGGCAGAATTTAGGCGTGAATCATTTTTCCTTTTGTGATATGCATAAGATTCATTAGTTTCATGCTACCCATTTGTGTTTTAAGTGTAATTAGAAGTTATGCAAGAATTTGGGCAAATAGAGAACCTCCGAGGCTGTTGCACAGAGAGAATAAGCTGTGGTTTTCTTAAACTGGGAAAGTAATGGGAGGCAACTTGTGTCTTCCTTGAGTGCTAGATTGCATATAATTTTTTTAGGGTTGATTACAAAAATACCTTTTGAGAATTGAGGTTCAGTCTAATTACAAAAAAAATCAGTTATCTTTCAAGATTAGGGGTATTTGTAATTTTGAAAGATAATTGGAGTTTTTTTTTAATTAGGCTAATTATCAGGGGTGATTTTTGTACCTTAACCCTTTTTTGTAAAAAGAAAATAATTTCTCCTGGATATAACTATTTCTGCTCAAATTAGTAGCCACAGAGAAAGCCCCTTATAGAATGCATTTCTGTCATAATATCTATGTAGAGCCTATCATCTCTATTTGGTGGTGTTGGTTTTATATTATATACCCTGCTGTTAGTTATCGTTCCTTTGGTAACTTGAAGGTTCTGGATCTGTATGTTTGGCTGAGTTTTCATATGGAAGACAGCTTTCCCGACCGGGAGCTGGCAGCATCACAAAAGGCTATTTGCAGCATGTGAGTATACGTTCACACGTTCTTTCATTCTTGGTCTATGCGGCATTGAATACGTAATAACTTTGACCTTGTTGTTTTTGTCCAGGATAATCGAGGAGTTTTTGGGAAGAGATGGATGGCAGAAGCCAAACCTTAGAAAATTACGCCATAGTCCTCTGAAATCTCTGTCGGGTTGATCTCTTGGAATCGTACAATGTTATCTTTTTTACAAAGTTTAGACCATTTTCATTCTTAAATAGTTTAGTTTTGGGATAACCCATATTGCAATTTCTGCTTTATCAAGTGTACAAATGACCTGGGAGGAAGAAGTTGGTGTATTTAGTGCCTCTTTGTGTCAACTTTGACAATCTGAGTGTTAAATTTATATTGTACAGTATAATTCATAACAGTTAGTTACTGTGGTATAATATATAGCATATGGCAATATGGTGTTTGAATTTCTGTGTAGTCTCAATTGCATTGTCTCTCGTTATTTTGAACTTTGATAATTTGTTGCAACTGGTTTTGAGGACAATAAAAGAAGAAAAGTGTTTTAAGGATATGGATTGGTTTGATGTGATAATTAATGTGGAATATGGGAGTGTATGAGAGTGTTTGCAAATACTACTGCTTTTTCTAAGAAGTGATTTATTATATTAGAAGCTAGAGTAGTTGAGAATTAGAAGTTGAAATGTTTCGAAAGCACTTTCAAAATAAGTTTTTGGATATAAAGACAAAAACTATATGTGAATGGTATGGGTATTTAGGAAGAGAACGACAATTTTGGATTATGATAAATAAAAAATTTGAGGGTAAGAATGTCAAAAACAAAAATTTTATTCACAAAAACACCAATACTTTTTTTCAAAATCAGAAGCACCATAACTCTTAACTTCTAGATTTTGATTAAATGATTCAGAAACATAAACAAAAGTTGTTAAAGTGTTTTTATGCATCTATTTCTTTTTTTGGGTAATGTTTGCAAACACTTGAATTCATCATTGTAACTCAAGCATTACCTTAGAATGAAAGTTCAAGATTTTCTGTTTTTAGTACATTGGGGTATAATAGGGGAGGGAACACAACTTATAATAGTCCTGAGATCACAAGTTTCTACTACTGAAACACAAGATTTATCCCAATAAAAGTTTAAAAGTTTGATAAAAGTATCCAAACAAGCTTAATTAATGAATTTTGTCAGATTTGGTTTAGATGATTTTACATTATTTAGGACAATAAACACCCTTAAAATCAGAATTCTAGAATTTACAAATTCACGATCTGAGATTAAAACAAAATTAATGAGTTTCGTATCAAGAAATTGAAAATTTTAAGTCTAAATTTATTAAATCGGACAAACTCTTGAGATCTTTTGTGGGGTGAATAATTTTATTAAAATTGAATTATTAATAATACCTTATTCATACATTTTAACCTTGCACCAACAATATTATTGCTAGTGAAAAGCCTTCGTGTTGACAAGTAAAGATAGTTTGTCTCAATGATCTTTTTTTTTTTTTTTTGTTTTTTGATAGTTAATTCAGTATATTTAGGACAAAGAAAAAAAAAACAATTAAGAAAAATGAAAATGTCAAAGCAGTATTACTTATTCAGCATAAATTATCAAGAGAATCGAGATATAATATGTTGTTAATTAGTTCCCAAATCTATATTACTTAACGTTAATTATCTGCTTATCATTTTCGTAGAACTTACAACATTACCAGGTTACTTAAAAAATAAGTAATTATATCCCACATTGGAATACCACCACTTTTGAGACTGATTTATTAACAGGCAGAGATCCATAACTCTTCCCCGAGCTCAGTCACGTGGGCTTGTGACCCAAGTGGGGGCATTAAATTGGTTGGACAATGGGTTGGCCCAGCTAGCTTGGTTAGTGGTTGGCTGATTGCTGGCCTGCCCGGTCCAAGCGAAGGTATGGGCTTCTTGGCTCTTAGAGTAGAGGGCACAGCGCCAGGCTGGCCTCACAGAGCAGTGAGAACCTCCCGCTCCCTACAGTGGAAGCATAATGGGCCGGTATCTCCTTGGCCCATTAAAGCTAGATGGGCTAGCCCCAATTGGACAATCACTTTTTTACTTCTTCCTAAATTTGACTATAGCTTTGCCCATGGGCGGGGGGCATTAATTGGACAATCATTTGTTTCTCAAATTTCTATTTTTTTTTTTCTAATTTGGCTATATTTGCCCACTTACAGTTCATTTGTCAAAATTAAGTTTAATATTAATTAGCTGATTGATATCTTGTAAAAAATAAAAATGTTCGACTTAACCATAGACAGTTCACTAGATGCATGACTAAATTAAGCTTTTATACAGATGGTGTGAATGTTTCTTTAAATTTTTGATTGGACAAAAATATCCTTTCGACATAGTAATATTTTATGATAACTAAGTAATTCGATATTTATTAAGCTTCTATTTGTTCAATTATAAAACAAGTGTTCTTTTATATTCTACACTTTAAAAGTATTTATTCTTTCATCTATAACTCTTAAATTATTTTGAATTTTCAAATAATATTAGCTTCATATTAAACTAGATTCAAGAGCTTTATAACCATATGTCATAAGCATATATAAGGACTTCACATCAGAAGATTTTAACATTATAAAGTTCAACACAATGTAGAAATTAAGCTTTTCTATAGTTTTATTATTTATTTAAACTTTTTGTTTAATTATATGAGAGATGTTCATCATAGCCAATTTATTTTTCAGAATCTGAAAATATATTTTCTTAATCATAACACTAAAAATACATTAAATTTCTTATAAAAACTAGGTTTCAAAATCTTCAACCATATGTTCTAAACATATACACAAGTTGTTATAGAAAAAAATTTAACTATTAAACTTTTAGTATGATGCAAAATTGTGTATTTCTTATATTCTTTTAAATTTTCTCAATAATTAAATATGTCTATTATAATTTATAAGAAAAAGATCAAATTATAATATACATGATAAGAAAAAATAAAATAAAAAATATTTTATGTGGTTTTGATACTAAATAAAAGGTAAAAAAAAATACATAATTCATTTATGGTCAGAAAATTCTCCATCAATTAGTAATATGCAATTTGAAAATTAATTTATTGATGGTGGTCAAAAGAATAATATTTAAAACAAGAAAGTTTCATATTTTATTTTATTGAAATTTCATGTATATTTATTTTAATTAGCCATATCAGTAAAAAATAAAAAGTACAAAATAAAAGAAATAGCGTTAACATTAAAAAAAAGCGAATAAGAACCAAAACAAGTTTATCGCGGCAAAAAAGTTACCTTTTAAATTTTAACTATATGTGTTAATATGACTTTTAGTTAATTTTCTATATATAACATTATAAGTTTTAGTTTTTAATTTATTATTTTTTGAATATATTAGGATTTCAATCTTTCAATTATTTTATATCCTATAAATTTTAAGAACAAGTGCAAAAAAGTGTTAAAAGTTGTTTATATAAATTTATTAAAAAAAACTTAGAAGACAAACTTAATAAATAAAATCCATATGTATTAAATTGACATTTATGATAAAACTTGAATGTCATTTGAAAATTACACCCTTAAACTTATAAGTTTAAAATATCAATATGATACATTTTTATAATAAAAACATATACCAAAATAATTAAATTTTAATAAAATGGTGTGAAAGAGTGAAACATAAGCTAAAATTAGATTAGTCTAAAAGATCATATATGCTATGCAAAAGAAAAAATAAATAAACTCATTTAATATAAAACAATTTGACATTTAAGTAATATATTACAAATTATATATTAGTTCAGATAATGACATAACATTCATAAAAAAGACTAAGTAAATTAAATAATTACAACAAATTAGAGTGAAAACTAAGAATAAAAAATATTAAAAAATAAATGGTTATACTTGAGATTAATGAGTTGAGACTGACCTAAATAATTTGGGGGGTTAATCTCACATATACATATAGTTTATGATTAAACCAAATGAAACACATTATAAAGATATGAAAGAATAAAAGTAAATAGTTAAAAAATATGTGGGTCATAACAGGGAATTCTCGGTGTTGCAAAAATTGGCCTACCGCTCCTAGGCCGATCCGATTTTGCTAAAATCGTCCAAAAATATTGTTCAGGCCAAAAATCGGATTGGCCTAGGCTCCCGCCTAAGCAGCCAAAAATCGGGCCTAGGCGGAAAAAATCGCCAAATGATAAAAATTAAAAAAACGAGAAAAACAATACTATTTTTAGGCGTTCGGCGACCGTCTAGCTAGCGCCTAGCGATTTCTGCAACATTGGAAATTTTAAAGAAAAATTAAATGACTTATATATATAATTTGACATTTTCGATAAAATCTTAGTTCATTTTAAAAGCACACGTTTAGGAGTTATAAAGATTCAAGCACAAATATAATTATTATAAAATTGGGTACAAATTATTCTAATATCTACAAAATCAAATATTATTAAAAAATTAAAACAAGAATAAGAAATGGAAAGTCGCTGTGTGTATATAAAATTGTAAATAAATAAATAAATAAACTAATTTAGGTACCAATATAATATTCAAAATACTATTTATGTATCAAATTTATTGTGTTAAACTATATATAATAAAAAATTGGAGTGAAATGACCATGTTTAGTGCCAAGTAATATGAATTCTTCCGGGCATAAGGAGGCGGAAGTGAATAGTTAAGGGTTTTTTTAACACTTGATAACTAAATTTTTCGCAACTATATTTTCTTATCTGATAAAAATTCAATCAAAATTTTAAATAAAGATTAAAGTATTGTATACCATTGTCTCAATAAAGGCACTAAAAATTGGATTGATAATTATATTTTACAATAAATAATATGATTTTGTAAACGAGATTAAATGGGGTCAATTTTAAATTTACAGTCTCATCAAACAAATATAGATTAGTCTCAAGAATAATTACAATTTTCATAACTATACGGCTCACAAGTTTTACAACTAGGTAAATTTTAATATAACCAAAATAGTCAAATTCAATTGCGAAGTACAAACTCTAATACTATGACGTATCTTTCTAAAACTTTATGCAATTTAAAAACTATATTAATTTTTAGTTTATTATATAACTTTTAAAAACTTAAGTGTTTGCAAAAAGAAATTCAAACGTTAAACTTAATTAGTATTATATTTAATTATTGAAGATTGACACATGAAAATTATTCTTACTTTTTCTTTTATAAAACTGTCTTTGGTTTTATTATTTATTAAGTGAAGATATTTTGTGTGCAATTGAATAGAGTTTCAAAACTCATATTTCGGCTTATCACTTTTTCATAGTTTTATTAATACTCGACTCTCGATGAAAATAATGCATTAATTGTTTTATATATATTAGGTTAAGGTTTATTATATTTAAGACACTGAAAATAGGAGGACTACAAACATTAAGTTTAAGTGTTAATGATAAAATATTGACTTTATTACTAAAATTGAAATAATATATGGTTTTTTTCATATATATATTATATATATTTTTTACATTTCTTTAATCGAAGAACTGAGATAGAATAAAAGAAGTAAGCACATGAAGTATAAGAATTTGATTAACCTTTATTTTATTTTTATTAAATTGAATAAAAATAACAAATAAAATGATGATATTATGATGGATTTGGGTATAAAATCTAGTTAATTAATTTTTTATTAATGCGATTACTTGCATGTGATCTATTAATCATTATTTTAGTAAAAGTCATGTGGATCACGTGTGGCGTGTTTCTTACTAGTTCTGTAAAATGTAGACAATAAAAACGTTCTTCGATCAAACCAACAGCTGACTATATAGAAAAATTAATTATAGTTTATATGATTCTTTAGTTTTCTATTTGGCCCACTGTATTTTTGCGTGTCGACCCATCCCATGCTCATGGCCTGACTACGCTATTGATTATAAGCACGACCAAATTAATTTGTAGAATTCAAAGCATTGGATGGAATATGAGATAAAACACAAAAAATGTATGATAACCATTGGATATTTTGACACAGTTGATTAATGATGTAAATCGACTCACTCATGAGCAAATTATGTGAAGAACCAACTTAAGCTCATACAATAAGTTCATTTTGATCATCTCACACTCTTACAACCTCATCGAATATTGAGAATATGTTTGGTTGAAGTTCAAATATTGAAAGTATGAATGAGTTTAGAAATGAAACGAGAATTGCTAGAATATTTTAAATTATGAATTTTAGGCACGAAAGTACGTGGTAACAATAAAAATTATGTTTGGAGGTGTTTCCCAAAATATCATTTTTCACATAATTACGAGTTGTCTCAATTGGGAAAGTGAGGAGATGGTGATGCAATAATGTGGTATGATTGAATATTAATATAAGTTAATAAATTTACAAGTAGATTTGAAAATAATGGGAATAAGTGAATAGTGAATTATTAAAGAAAATGTAGATGTGGAAGTACGCCAATTCTTTTTTTAAAAAAAAATATGAATATTATAAATTAAAAATATAGATTTGAAAATGGGAACATACAAGTTTCCAGTGTTTCATCCATACACGGATGCACAACCCCCCTTGTGGGGGCACGTGGCCCCGTCAACATTTTATTTTTATTTTATATTATTTTTTAAAATCTAATAATTAGGTTAAAAAAATAAAAGTATGTGTGTCCTAATTTTTTTATGTAGTTTATAATTGTACCTATTTTATTTTTGATATATATAGTTTGTAATTAAATTTGTTTTGTGAGTAGGTCTAGTCACCCCGTGCTATGGAATGAAAAAGTAATATTTTTTAATTTAAAAAAAAAATTAGCGTAAAAACTAATACATTGTCTCAACAACTAAAAAAGTATGTTCAATCAAAAGTATTACTTTTTACCGAAAAATATTATTTTTTATCCGAAAAATATTATTTTCTACACATAAACGCATTATTTTTTTTACGTCGCACGGTGTGACCGTCTTACACAAGTTTTTGCCTTATTTTGTGCCTCCTTTATGAAAAACTTCTGGATCCATCCCTGGTTTCATCGATATGTTGTACAGTACAATTCATGACAGTTTTTCTTGGGAGGCAACATATCATATGGCTATCTGACAATTTGGTGCAATTGGTTTTGAAGACAATTAAATTAAGAATAGTGTCTAAAGTTGTGTTTGATGGGAGATCTGTATGGTTGATGTGATAATTTTGATGGGTTTTATATTGTATGGAATTTAAATTCATCAATGCAATTTAAAAACTAGTTTGAAATTAATTTGTAAGAACTTGAAATTTATGTGAAAGTACCAAAATTAACTTGATGAATTTATTATTATAACTTAAGATATTGTACGTACAAGGCAAAAAGTTTAAAAAGAGATTGTTGATACATGTTGCGTGCAAGACATGTTTCCAACACAATGAAAATAATGTATTCCCAGTCTTGATTTTCCTTTTATTATTGGCTAATATTTTTATTGGGAAAATTGCAAAATTGGTCCTCTAACTATAAGCAGTTTGCAATTCGGTCCTCTAACTATTGAGTTTGTAAAATTAATCCTGTAAATTTGAAGGTTTTTGCAGAATTGGTCCTATATGTTTTATACCTAAGCAATTTCGGTCCTGTAAGTTTCAAGTTGTTGCAAAATTGGTCCCATGGGGATATTTCATATTTTCAAAATACCAAGAATACCCTTATGCACATAATTGGCTTATTTGACTAAGCGTTTTGCCTAAAATGATATCAGAGCCCCCAGGTTTATTAAGAACTTTAAGTTTTATTTATTATTTTATATAATTAATAATTGGTGAGGAGAATTTTCTCCGAGAAAATGGATCTGGACGAGTGTTCAAGATGTATACCCTACAGGAGATATCGTCAAATTTTGACGATTTATGCACAAGAACACCAGGACAAAATAACATATTGGAATAATCAATATGTTGAAAAAGAACTCACAGGAGCCGATAGAGAACCTTGAGACTGCGAAAAACAATTTGTAAATAATATTTTATAAATA
Organism: Rehmannia glutinosa; assembly: GCA_016081115.2. Classification (NCBI taxonomy): domain Eukaryota; kingdom Viridiplantae; phylum Streptophyta; class Magnoliopsida; order Lamiales; family Orobanchaceae; genus Rehmannia; species Rehmannia glutinosa. Next base: position 415,792 of record JABTTQ020002660.1, on the reverse strand, counting down.
TATATTTTTTTTATTTTTTTAATTTAATTTAATTTAAAACGGGGCAGAACGGGTCGATCCGCCTCACCCCGTTCTAAGCACGGGGTGGGTTTGGGCCCTGGACAAACCGCCCCGACCCGCTCCATTGACATCAGTATAAAATTGCTAAATTTAGAAAGATAAAGGACCAAAAATGATATTTAGCCAGAAGGGCAAAATTGTCCAGGACCAAAACTGCAACTTTTAAAGATAAAAGTCTAGAATTGCAACTACCCCAAAGTTACAGGACTAAAATTGCAATTTACCCTATTTTTATTCATCATAAACTATCCAGAGAATCGAGAATATACGTTTGTTAATCGGATTCCCAAATCTTGATTAGCATGCATTAATTACCAACAATCATTTATGAAGAACTTACAAATTTGAGATGGGCAAAAATTGACCAATTCATTAAGAAGTTATATAATATTATCCCACATCGTAATATCACCAATTCTAGAACTTGATTATAAGCAAGGAGAGAACTATTGTTGTTTGCCGAGCTCAGTCACGTGGGCTTGTAATCCAAGTGGAGGCAATAAAGTGGTTGGACATTGGGTTGGCCCAGCTAGCTGGGTTGAAGGCGACTAAATGCTGGCCTGTCCGTTCCAAGTGGGAAGTTGGGCCACGGAACCCAAGCGAAGGCATGGGCTTCTTACCTACTAGAGTGGAGGGCACCGCGTCAGGCTGGCCTCACAGAGCAGCGAAAACCTCCCACTCTCTACAGTGGAAGGATAGCAGGCCGGTGTCTCCTTGGCCCACCAAAGCTAGATGGGCTCACTCTAATTGGACAATCACTCTTTTTCCTTTTTTTTTATACAATAGTTTGGCTAAATATTTGCCTGCATGCAGTTGATTTGTCAAAATTAAGTTTATGTATAATTATATCTTGTAAAAATTACAAATATTCGACTTAATCAGACAACTCATTAGATTACATCATTACAAAGCATGACTAGAGATGTGGCCCGGCCCGTTTAAACCGAGAAAAGAGAGGGTTTGGCCCGCACGGTTTAAACTGAAGACTGTTAAGGCTAGCTTGAAGGTTAACCGGGCTAGCACTATTTTTAATTTTTTAAAAATAAATATAATTCTAATATTCTATACCTAGTTTTATTACCTATTACTAGTAAATTTATTTTTCAAATTCACATCTCCCTCATCTTTAAATTTAACTTTATTAAACAAGCTATAAATTCTTGAAAAACTTCTTTTTTATTTGTTTTATTTATTATTTAATTTAGTTTTTCAATTTTTATTCTGAATAAGAAAATGTCACGTAGTTTTATTAGATTATTTATTATATAAATTATATTTCTAAATAGTACTAAATCTAATTTTATAATTTATTAATGCAATGTAATTATAAACTATGGATGACTTTTTTTTATAATGAATAAATTAACTTTAAATGTTAAACTTAAATGTTATATATGCTCAAGTTTAAAATTTTAGATTTAAATATCTAATTTTGAAAATTTTAACTTATAATCATATGAGTAATTACAGAAAAAATTGTTAATTCTGGATAGCTTTAGTTATTATTATTTTATTTTCAAAATTTAGACCATAAATTATTTAATTTTATAAGTTTGTTAATGCAATGTAATTAGAAACTTAGCATGAATTTTATTTATGATGAATATTTTAACTTAAAATGTTAAACATAAATGTTATATATATTCGAGTTTAAAATTTCAAATTTAAATATGTAATTTTTAATTTTTTGACTTATAGTCCGATAGTGGCCCGTTTAGCCCGAACCCCGCTAGGGTTAGGGTTAGATTCCAATATTGCCAGCCCATTTAATACCGGTCCGTTTAGCTCGAAGCCCGCTAGGGCTAGGCCCTATAGGGCTAGGACCAGCCCGTGTAACATCTCTAAGCATGACTAGATTATTTTTTTAGGGATAACCATAAAAAACTATCCCTGAGGTTTAGCCTAATTACAAAAAATACTTCAATTATCTTTAAAAAAAAAACCTTGAGGTTTGTATTTACTAACAAATACCCACTCCTGAAGGTGCGATTTTGTAAGATAAAAACAAATGCCATGGGAATACATATAATTTTAAAAGATAATTTAGTTTTTTTCGTAATAAGGCCAACCTCAGTGGTAGTTTTTGTAATTAACCACTTCTTTTATCTGGTTACATTTTTTGCCTGTTTGTCGAAAAATAGAGCTCATATAACTGGGTTTATCCTGTAAACAACAAAACATTCTTCAACAAACCAAACAGCTGACTAAGATTATATTAAGCATGACCAAATTAATATGCAGAATTCTTTGCTCAAAAAAAAAAAAAATGCAGAATTCAATGCATTAGATGGATTAGGGGACAATACACAGAAAAATGTGTGATAACCATTGGATATTCAGATGCAGTTGATCAACGGTGTAAATCGACTCACTTATGAGCAAGTAAAGAGAAGAACCAATCTAAGCTCATCTAATACGTTTATTTTCAATATCTATTGAAACAAAGCCCTTAAACATTAATTCAACAAGATGATCAAACATAATTTATCTTAAATCTCAGGATAATATCTCGTTGAACAAAAGCCGAATCATGGTTGTTTAGCCCGTGACATAACTTCTTCGATCCGTTCCTTCTCTTTAAGCATACCTTTCTCATTGAGTTCTTTGATAAGAATCTCATACGTACAATCCATCGGAACGAAACCCTTAACCACCATTTCCTCGAAAAACGAACAAGCACGGTCAAGTTTTCCGTTCCTACCGAGTCGACTAACCAAAAGAGAATAAGTTCCCGGATCAACACTCACATCATTCTTAAACATGTGATTCAACAAAACGAAAGCACCTTCATTCGTTTCAACCTGCAGCACATTTTCAATAACGGCGCGTACGTATCAATATCGGGCTTGCATTTATTTTCTTCCATTTTCATAAGTAAACTTAGAGCCTTCTCTTCTTGCAAGTTATTTGCAGCAATGTAAATCAACGTGTTGTAAGTCGACACATTTGGAGTAACGCCCTGTTTGGACATATCCTCAAAAACAGCATTAGAATCTTTTAGTCTGCCTGCTCGACTAAGAGCACTAATGAAGACGTTATAGAACGACACATCGGGAGAGCAATTGTTCTTCTTCATCTGCTCGTAAATATCCAATGCTTTGGTTATTTCCTTAGCTTTTGCGAAAGCGTTCATCATGATAGTGTACGTCACCACACCCGGACGAAAACCATCTTTCTCCATTTCTTCTAATGTATCGTCAACTTTACGAAAATCTTTTTCGCGGCAATAGGCTTCGATGAAACTCGTGTACGTAACTGAATCCGGGCGAAATCCATTCGCCTTCATCTCGTCGACGGTTTTTTTAGCTTTATCTATCTGCCTAGTTTTGCACCAACCGTGCACTAACACATTGTAAGTCTGTGAAGAAGGACGAATATGTTCTTTAAACTTAAAATACGATCGTTCGGCATGCTCGACACTTCCTTGCTTCACTAAAGCATCGATCAATCTGTTCATGGCGGTTATATCTTTGTCTACTCCAAATAGTTCCATTTTTTCAAATGCGTCTATTGCGTCCTCGTACTTACCGGCCTTTGCGAGACGTCTCATGATTTTAGTCATTGTATCCAATGTGACATAGTTTTCAAACATTTTCATTTCTTCGACCAATTCCCACATGATCTCAAATTTCCTCGTTTTCCCCAAATTGTCGACCATTAAGTTGTACAGATCAGGCGAATGTTTGATCCCGTTCTGAGATTCGGCCCACTTGAAGAATCTGAAAGCTGGTATCCACTCGTTGCTAAATCTCCGCAATACTTGCTCAACCAAACTCTCAGACAAATGAACATCACAACCATCTAATGCTTTCAAAACCGAATCGAGGGATTTAAAGTTATTCTTTAGAATCTTACTAATCTTATCAATATCACTCTCAACAATATCGTTTACTATGCTTTTCATATCAACATCTTGATGGCGAAACTTATGATTCTCGATCCAGTAAGATACCGACGGAGGGACAAAATCGTCATCCTCAGGTTTTCTAGTCCCTGTGTCCTTACCAGATAACTTAACCCAATTAGGAAGCTCAGGTGACTCTGTGTCATTAGGTTTAAGTGGCTCAGCAACAGTGCAAAATGCATTGTGCAACAGAGCATTAACCCTACTGATATAATTGCAATAATCTTGTCTATAACTATTCAAGCACAATCGAGCCTGCCATCCCGACAAACAATAGAAATGCTTCGACTTTGAAAGCATTGTCAACAATCCTGATAAAACAGAACAGTAAATAAAGACTAGCGGTTAGAACATAGAAATGCATACAATATTGGGCATCCACAAGATAATAAATTTTTCATTTTGCAATGATGAATAGACCAATAACTAAGAATTTCTTCATCCACAAAAAAGACGAGGGAAGGGAAACAAAAAAATCTTGAAACACATAAAATATCAAATGGGCATTTCCCCGAACAGGTGGCGTACATATATAAACATCAAATGGGCAATCCTTACAACAGGTAAATTTCCTCTCAATTACAAGTTTCACGGAATTAAGATAGAAGTGTACAAACACTAGGATTATAGGCATTTCATGCTAGGGAGCTGGTTATACAAGACAACGATTATAAGGGCTGAAGGGGAACTAAATTCGCTGTTTCTTGAAAAAACCCCCAAAAAAAAAAAAAAAAGATGACAATAACCAATTCCTTACGAGAAAGAGGTACCTGCAATGATTCTGTACTGAGGAGAAGAAACAAGTCAATCAGCAATTCTCTTCCAACATTCAGTTTTGTTATGCGGTATGTGAAAGTACTAAGGGTTTTTGGGAATGATGGGTTCAAAGAAAGCTAGGGGTTGACACTAAACCCGAGAACCCGACGAGAAGTTTACTCACACAAACCCCAAAACACGAATACAGACTAATACGAAGATAACATAACGTTACATATTAATTTAAAGGGATAATTTCAATTTCGATACCCAATATATGCCCCAATTTCCCCTTCAGTACCCCTGTTTTCAACTTAATCAAGATTGATACCTTATGTTTATAAGATTAATCACTTTTGGTACCTTTCCGTTAACTCTCCGTTATAACTAACGGTTTGACATATTATAGTAGGTTTCATAACTTGTTCAATTTCAGTACCTAATGTTTTAAAATAACTCTCTTCTAGTACCCAAACTTTACTTATGCTACAATAATGGAGATAGTCCATTACGACCATATCAGGCCCAACATGCTTCCGTAAAATTAATAAATCCCTTAAAATTCATACATTCTTTGACCGAAACAGCCCCGGGTTAAATGGTTCGCAACACCATCAGTCGGAAAATTATTGCCCCCAGATCGTTTGACAAACAAACTCCTCACTGCTTCAACCTCACCCTCGGGGAAGATGATCTCGCAAGTTATCCGACTCCTTCAAAGAATCGTTCAAAGATCTTGGTTCATTTCTACTCCAGCGTATAAGTAATTCTTAAACGGGATAAATTAATAGAACATTATGAATACATGTTGAAGCAGAAAGCCCCTTTTTATTAAGAACTTATAGAAATATTTATTACATTAGTAATCTCCTTTTGGGAGGAGAATACCGATTTAGCCTCTCATATATGACGCGTACACTCGTAAACACATAAAACTTAAAACTAAAACACTCAAATTATTACAAATTTATCACTATGATTTTATTGTAAGAAAACTAAGGGAAATGTTCGATATCCTCAGCTTCCTTCAAACCTTGCTTCTTATAGATGTGAATCCGGACTTGAAAAGCGGACTCCAAATCTTGTTGAAATTTATGACGTCACTGCTTACGTCATATCCTGCATTATTGCATTGCCAGGTGCTTTTCTTTTTCTTCCGCGTGACTCAGTCCATGTGGTGTTTGTCGGGGAATCTTTTAAAAATATGGTTTGCGTGGTCCCCGAGGATAACGCGTCTTGTGAGCTGGCCCCTTGTCCTTTCCAGCTGCATGATCTTGTCGGTCGGGTTTGGGTTGGAATTCTTTCCCAAACTCGGGTTCCTTCTGTTCGGGGCATGCTTGACAGATCCTGGTCGATCCAACGGCCAACATGCGCCATATTACAGAATTTCCGGTAAGTTTCTTTACTCGCCGGAATCTTGTTCTCCCAGAGAATTCTTCTCTTTGTTTCGAAAAGCTCCTCTGTGAATCCTGTTGTTGATCCAGTTATTGAATTCAATAGGAAAGATCCATTTGTTGAATTCTGGAAAAACTTAAACGGATATTTGACTTTGTCCATTTCTGTTAGACAAACCCAAAGTCCCCATGCTCGTCGTGTAGAAGCTTCATCTTCAGAAATTGCTCTTACTAACACTAGTACTTTTTCCGGTGAAGCTGCTTTGATATATTTTAAAGCATTTCCATCCGGTCTTCTTAGCTTGATGAAATGAAAAGCTTCATTAAAGCCTTTCTTCGCTGGTTCGGGAGCTGCACTGATGAAATACAGTTCCAAAATATCTCCTCTGGCCAAATGTGGATTATTGGTCCAAGTCTCGTAAACGGCTTCCCCAATCCATTTTGGTAATTTCGAAATTTCTGGGAATCCTGGTGATACAGTATAGATTGAAGCTAGAGCTCCAAAAGTATACCATTCGTGTACTTCATTTGGATGACTTCCTGGTTTCATCCAAACTCTGGGATATTTGCCTGAGATATCAACCATTATTTTTTCAGGGTTAATACCTCTTCTTGTAATCAATTTCTCCCATTGTTGTTGATATATCTGCATTGGAGAAATCTTAATCTCGTCAGTTTGAACATTAGATTTGCCTGTTTGTGGCCTAAGATTCAACTCTCCCTCTTTTACCCCAGAGGTGCTGGGTTGACTTGAAAACTCGGGTTGTAACACCAGAGCTTCAACACTCGTTACAGTTTGTACACCCTCAGGGGATGCATCACCTGCAACACTTGTGATTATGGTACTTGAATCCATAACCTCCGGGTTAGAGCCCCGTTCTCTATTTGCTCCCTTTTGCATCGTAGGAGATGTGGCCTGGAGGAGAGGCCCTTGCAGTGCTAAGAACAATTGTCCTTGAGCGAACTGGCATGCTCGTATTTGACTAGAAATGGATTTCTGGTCAGCCTGTTGAAGTCGTCTGGCAACTTCTGCATTGAGACATAACGTCCTAAAATCTCGTTCTAGACTCTCCAGGTTTTCCCTGAGATGTCTTACTCGTTTAAGGACCTCGTCAGCAACGCGTCCTTCCATCTCGTGTCAAAAAATCTGCAAGAATAATTTCATGAGATTTTATAATGACAATATCATAATCATAATATTGATATTCAGCTTGCCATCTAAGTAATCGAGCCTTCTCTGGTTTTGATTCAATTTTGTTTTTCAGAAAAGCCTTGACACTTGAATTATCAATTTTTAAAGTAAACTTTTTAGCCAGTAAAAATAGAGGCCATTTTTTAAAAGCCTTTCTGACTGCAAAGAATTCTTTTTCGTTGATATGCCATCTGGTTGCTTCACTAAGTGTGAATAAACCGCTGCAATATCTGCATGGCACTTCTTTGTTTGGTGTGACCTTAGTAAGAACTGCTGCCCACCAATCATCACTGGCATCTGCGTAAAGAACCAGTTCGTCCTCGTCTCGAGGAATCGCAAGCTTTGGAAGCTTTTTACAAACTTCTTTAAGTTGCTTAATTCCTTCTTGATGTTCATCTTCCCATTTGAAAATTGCATCATTTTTTAAGCAATGGGCTAAACACCTTCCTGTAGTATGCCATATTGTTAATGAACATCCCAGCAAAATTAACAACTCCAAGAAAACTCAAAGTCGCTTGTCTTTCAACAGATCCGAAATCCTCGTATCTTTTCCACAATATGGCTTTGTAGAATAATTCCAGATTCATCGATTTCAATTCCGAGGAATTCAATCTGTCTTGTTGTGATCACTGCCTTCTTTTCTGAAAGCACTAATCCTTCCTTGTGACAAACATTTGAGAATATTTTCAAATGTTTGAGATGTTCCTTCATGTTCTTTGAAGCGATAAGAATATCATCGATGTATACATGAAACTAAAATAATATTTGAAGAGATTATCCATCTTTCTTTGATATATTTGGGGTGCGTTAGCCAATCCCATAGGCATCACGTTCCAAATATAGTGTCCTTGTGGTGTAGAAAAGTCAGAAACTTCTTATTTTCTTCCTCCATCTTAATCTGGTAGAATCCAGACTTGCAATCGAACTTTGAGAATATCTTAGCACCTTTGATACAGTTAACCAGATGTTCTCTGCTTGGGATATAGTATTCGTCGAATTCCAAAATGTTATTAATCCCTTTGTAATTAATAACAAGTCTTGGCTTTCCTCTTTTGATTTATCCATGGTTTCTGAATAAGAATCCTGGACTGCTGTATGGAGAAACTCCTGGTGAAATTAACTTAAGGTCAAGATGTTCCTTAAGTATTTTTTGCATATCCTCACGATCCTCCTGGTTCATAAGGATTGGTTTGAATCTCACGAACTCGTACTCCTTTCCTGGTTTAACCTTTAAGGATGCTTTAAGCTCGTTCTTGTCCCACCATGCCAAAGGATCTTCATTATAATTCCTTTGGATTTTTTTCTTGATATCCTCGAGTGATATTTGTTCTGCAATGGTTACGTCACTCTACGGATTCTCCATTAGGCTCACCATCAATTCTGCAATAACCTCTGGAGTAACTCGTTCTTCTCCTTGCACTCTAAATGAATACAAGTTATTGTCCCAAAGCTTCTTATCCTTCCGAGAACTGAATTGTCTATAGGATAATAAAGCTTCACCAAATTTCCTTCGATCCGCCTTTTTTGGATTTTGGAGTTTGGCTTCATCACCACGCTTGCTGCGAAAATTAATAGGCATTTTTCTGTAAAATGCTTCCCGCAGTCTCTGGACAATGATCTTATGATCACATAAGGTTGTGAAAATAAGTCTTCTTGTCTCATTTTCCTGTGTAAACCGCTTGAATGTTTGTAGAAAATTATTTCCTAACAAAACATCTGCTCCTGTGTCATGGAAATAGATTGGTGGCGTCTTCACTTTGTACTATGGGGTGCCGCCTGCGCCTCCGATCATAATTTCTGCTTGTTTAATTCCTCTGTTAAGAATAAGAATTTTTTTTGAGAAATCTCTTCCTGCAATAGCTGGTAAATCTTCTCCGATTTCTCTAGGAAAGATATTCGGCTTTAAGACATATTCCTAAGACTTTGAATCAATATAGGTGGCGAAATACTCGGCCTTGTATTCAGCATATAACATTGCGATAGAAATATATATGGAGAATGGACTAGTGGTCATCTGATTCTGTATCTTTTATCTGCCACTGTGAACTCCATTCCGTCTTGTAATCTTTCCCAAGGTTTATGATCCTCAAGAAATTCGATTCCCAGTATTAATTGCTCTGGGATCTTTCCTGCAACTCCTGAGATAGTCAGTTCAATTTCACCTATCTTCAGGCTTCCTTGATATCTTCCCACTATTGGTTGTTGGAGATAATATAGAACATCACAAGGAAAAATGTTATCCTTTTGAGTGATGTCGAATAGTACTTCAACTTCTCGCCATCTTTCTGCACATTTCAGCTCTCCTGCCATTTTGAAAACATCAGGGATGCGCTGAACTGTACTTGGTCTCTTTTCTTCCCAACGGCTGCTACTCACCATTCTGTCCTGCTGGAAAGACATCCTTCTGGGATCTACTCCGAGACTTCGACTTTTGTTGAAGACTGGTTGATCTTGAATTATCACATCAATCTCCTTTATAGTTGGAGACTCAATGATTTCTGGTAGAACTACCCTGGCAAAGTCCTCAAAGATTCTTGGGACTTCAATAAATTCCTTTCTCAAGAATACTTCGGAATGATGTGTATTCGAGAGAGCATAGGAAATATTGTATGTGATCGAGTAAGGTCTATTTCCTTCTTTCATCAAATCGACTCTTTTAAAATCCTGATGAAGGGTTAGGACTCTGTTGAAATCTCGATCTCCCAAATTGTATGCAATTCTTGGATAGACAATAAATGTTAATTTTCCCGCATACAAATTTCCTGTAACCGCTCCAAGGCATGAATCCTTGAGATGTGAGATTCGCTTATCAAACAAGATTGAGTGGCGAATCTATTCCTTCCTTGAATGTTGTCTTAATAATGACTCTTATAGCTCCGATGTGAATCCATGAGAGTGTATTGGCAACTTCTCTTTTGACTCTGCTTTTGATCTCCTGTATTTCTCTAATAGGGACCAACTACATCTCGATCAGGTTACCGGTAAACTCCATCGGAATGGCAAATTCTCCGATTGTTACCCTGTGAATAATTTGGTGTTTTCTGTTACGAAACCCAATCTTATCCAACGCCTTCTCCATAGCTCCGATTGTAAAACCATCGTATATCTGAAGCTTTGGATCTTCCTTCATAATTCTCATAAGAGTCTTATGAGAAACCGTAGTGTGAGAGAGGAATCCTGACATATCCTCCCTAACCATCTGTTGAAGAATTTCTTCTTCACTCTGATTCTGAACTGGATTCACTTCCATCATCAGAATAGATCTCTTCTTCATAGATGCTTTCATCTGAGGGTATATCCTCAAATTGATACACCTGTATAAGATCTTGATAATAGACAACTTCTTCGATCTTGGGTATAGCCTCAAACTGTCTGACTCCTCGTCTTTGATTGTCAGGGCAATCTGTTGAGATATGCCCCTTTGCTCCGCATGTCCAGCAATTACAGTCTTTGAAACTTTTATTGGCCCTGGTGTGAGCTCGTCTGAAAGTTCTCCTTCCTGGCGTTCTACTGGTACTTGCTTGATTAGAACCTGATGAAGAGGCTCTACTCCTGCTTGGTGCCGGTTTTTGCCCTGATTTGTAACTTCGGGCTTTCTGTTTTGACCAGAACCTTCTAGGTCTCCATGAAGACCTACTTCTTTTGCTGCTGCTTCCCCGACAATATGGATGACTTATCTCCTTCTTCTTCTTATGCCGCCGTGGTTGACCTCCCACAACTGTTGGGATATCATTATCCACGCAACATAGAGGAACCGCTTCGTTAATTCCTCGTAATCTCTTATAATTCCTGTATAGAGCTGCCTGGTAACACCATTCAGATAACTTGGCCTTTAAGAAAGACATTCTTCTCGCCACTGTATCTAGTTCTGCTCCATCCTTGTATTCCCTGATAAGCATTTCTCTCTAGGGACTCGGAATCTTTGCAAAGAATAGTTGTGAAGCTTCATTTTCTCCAATCTTGGATTTCCACCGGTATTTGGTGAACAACTTGATATATTTGTCAATATGACAAATATCATGTAACTCAAGGCTATAGAGGGCTTGTTTATATCTTTTTCTTTTTTCATCCTCTAATCCCTCAAAGTAACCTGTGCCGATAAACTGGATTTTGAATAGTTTTGCCATATCATCGACAATTCCTTTCAGTGATTATCCTTATGTGAGCGCGCTCTTCGTACTTGCATCGGTCATATCCCATGTAATCTTTACAGATCCCTCAATACTCATTTCAAGGAGTAAAATGAAGGAATCTTTCGTAAGATCAAGGGTACCTGCTGCAATCCTCATTGCTGATGCCCATTCATCAATAAGGACTTCTCGATTTTTGAAATCTGGAATATCCAGATTTAGCATCAACCCATATGGATGTATCGGAACTAGATGCGATCTTCCATAAGGCGTCTGGTGAATATTTGGCCTTCTAGGAGGTACTCGAGTTCCTGCAAGAGGTGGTCGAGTTCCTGTTCCTGAAAGTGTTTCTTTTCCTGTGGTGAAATCTCCAGCGTGATGCATTCTTTCGTCATGGATTCCATGATTTGAACCCGCACTTTTTGCGACGTTGGGATTTACTGGTGGCAGTGGTAGAATTGGCGGAATTGGTCTACCATGAGGGTCATAGGTAACCAAAGCTGATCCATCTCCTGCGTTCATCTTAAATCTACAATACCTAATCCCGAGAAAGATTCTGCCAAGTCATGTAGATCTTTAAGATTGATCTTCTCCATATCCATCACTTTTAGTTTATGATGGATTTTCCTTTGATGATAGCAATGAGCTTTTCATCGTCCGTCATTTTTCGTATAACTTCGGTTGATTTCCCTTTTTGGTGCAAATAAGGGACTGTCCCGAAATCAATACGCTTCTTTCCTCCAGAAGAACTCGGTCTGTCCTCCAAGTTCTTGACTCGTTTCTGAATATCATGAAGAATTTCAAGAGTTTTCTTCTGATATTTCACCATCGTCTCCATATGGTTCTGGATCTGATGAACTTGAGCTGGTAGATGAATATGGCGGTTGCCATAATTCTGCACCGTCTTCTGGACTTCTCTAAGATCTTCGGAGAACTTAGATTTGTCTGGAAGTATCTCATTCCATGTTGGTACTCCATCAGGAATCATGATTTTGATGGGCATTCTCATGAACTGTTTCTTGGCGATTCATCAGATCTACATATAAGGTCTGGTTTACTGTCCAGAAACTCATATGATATGCCGCTCGCATTTCGCATTGCCTCAAGGCTTCCCTATCGGCTCCTACGCGTTCTTGTATCTCATATTGGTGATTCCAATATGCGATCTTTTCCTTGTGTCTTGTGCATACATCGTCAAAATTTGACGATATGTCCTATAAGGTGTACATCTCGGATAATTTTCCGGATTCATATTCTCAGAAATAATTCTCCTCACCAATTGTTAATTACATAAATATAATAAATATAACTAAAAGTTCTTAATAAACCTGGGCTCTGATACCATTTTGTGGCCTTTGTTAAAGAGTTGGAGTATTGAAGAGATTAGGTCCTTTGAATAAGAATTGAAATATCTAGGGACCGATTTTGATAAATAAGTAAACATAGGGTACCAAAACTGACATATCCAAAAGTTTGAAAACCTGCTACAACCAGTCATCCGGTCAGTTTTAACAATTATTTGACGGAAGGTATCCAAATTGATTAAAAATCAAAATGTTGGGTACTAAAACTGATTAGGCTGAAACCTTGGGTATAAAACCGAAAATAGGTATAATTGAGGTACTAAAACTGAATTTATCCCTTAATTTAAAATTAGTCTTTTACTCGTGCGATGCACGGATGTATAGTGGTGACTGGTGAGGCATCCGTTTTGTATGGTGATTTATGCATTTTCTTATTAGTTCTACAAATTTTATCTCATTCATTATAATGATTTTGATATAACATCAAACAATAGACAGAAAATACTATTTAATGTTTTTATTGATAAAATAAAAAAAGAAAAAAAATATCATATTTCATAATCACAAAAAATAAATTCAACACTATATATTTGTGTTTGATCTTTGAGAACTGATTTTCATATAACCACACATCGCACCATCATCGTCTATATGTTTAGATTCTTAATAAATTTGAAAATTGGTGTATACTTTTTTCAAGGTTGTAGTAGTGAATTCAAATGAAAATATACTTTCCAAAGTTGTTTGTATGTGTAAGTTGAGGTTAAGAATTTTGCAAAACTTGATTATACAAGCGAAAAGTTAACATACGTATATAGGATAATATGAGAACTAAGTAAATAATTAAGAAAATAATAGACAATAAAACATAATTTTGCCAATAAAATTTTTATTATATTTATTTTTTTGGAAATATTTTTCGTTCCTGGCGATTTTACCATGTATTTTATTTATTCACTTTATTAAGTCAATTTTTTCAAAATTTGCTGTGGAAATTTGTATTGTACTATTTGGATTTTTATAATTATTATGTTCTATTCGGTTCTCATATTTGGTATTATCCAGACTGTGCGATGCTTGAAGTATATTTTTAGATAATAATTTTTACTAATTGTAAGAAGTTTATAATTTGAATAAGTAATTAAAATATAAATTTAATTATAAATCATACCATTATACAATATAAAAGCAAATTATTATAAACTATTAAAACCCCTTTTAAATACACTAAATTTGGTTGATAATTGTCACGCCCAACACATGAAATATAGAAAGGTAAACTATAATAATAATATAAGATAGTTATTACAAACCATTATAATCATACAAGCCAAATTCTTCTCAAATATTTAGTTCGAACTTACAACACTTATTATAACAAACCAAAATACAAATGGAAGTCCAAGTACGTAACCCGACATCAACCTATATATTACAAGTTGTCCTCGCAGGGACACAACAAAAATATGTACAAGTCATAACATGGCTTAAAAGAAAGTCGAGTTTTACTAATGTTACTCGCGATCTGTGTCGGTCTCGCTATTTTCATAGTTCTCACATTCTGAAAAATTTTAAGGAAAAAGGAAACAAAACGCGGGGTGAGCTAAACGAGCCCAGTGAGTGGGGAAGTGGAATGCACAGTTAAGAAGATAACTTTATTTCATGATTTCATGATGCACAAACAATAAACAAACATTCACAGTGATCACCCCTTAGAACAGGAGCAACAATAATTTATTAGATATTCAGTTTTAGCCGTCGATTCATCGATCATTAATCAATCGATCGATCCCGTGAACGAACGAGAGAATCTGTATTGATCAGACACATATCTTTCCGTTCTCCTTATAAGCCCTAACAGTATTTGGCCGAAGCCCAGTCACCTTATCCCTCCCAGTTGGCTCAACGTCTCTTTAGCTATGGGCTTTTACCCAGAGATTGTCATATTACGGAATATACCGTTCTACGACCCAAGTTCTGTCGTCGTCTCCGGCCCGACCCGAAAGTGGGAGTAGGCAAATGGGTAGTCAAACAAGGATCACAGACAACCTGTTCGATCCGTTGTCTAACCTACCCACACCGAAATGGACTCAGTCAGCCAATATTGTTGTCAAATGATATTTATATATCCAAAGTCCCAAGTCAAACAATTACACCAGTCACAATGCAGATATAAATTTTGACAACTAAATTATATATAAAATGATAGATCTCATGAAGACGTGCAACAACGAATGAAATTAAAAGCAAACCTATTTTTCTTTAGAGAAATAATATTTTGCCCACCTGATTGGGTCCAACACCTCTTTAGATCTCAATCCCCAAGTTAATTTTCCAAAGCTGTGATGAGTACCTATACCAAATTTATATCGAGGGACAACTCAATTCATATATGTTTTCCTCACAAACAATTTATTATATATATATATATATAAATATATATTATGGTATTTTATTTACAACAAATCTAATTGAGTTGAAAATAAACACATTGCCCCCATAATTAAATTCAAGAGTTTCTACCTGAATCTATATGTTCCATACAATAATTCTTAATTAACTATTAGATCCTAATTAAATTAACGATGCAATTCCTTAAACTGGGGAAAGTTTACATGAATTCTGAGATTCAACACAAGAATTGATTATCCTATAAATCCACCATCAAGCATTGATTCTTAACATCTGGACCCATTCCAAATCTTATTGGTTGTAGTTATTACTAGATTCTGTCAAAAGGTTATTAGGTTCTATGTAATTATTATAGTAACCAACCCAATCAGACAATACAAACATAATCATGTAGCCAAATTTCGAGTTCTGTAGCTAAACTTATTCATATGTATTCCACAAATAATGATAAATTTCCTTGGCAACTGACCTACGTATTGACATACAAAGTAGTATTAAATTATTGGAATTTCCAGTAAGTACCTGTATCAAATGATTAAGGTAGTGACTTTTATTAATTAAACTGATACAACACTTATAATTACTAATTAGTGACTAGGCTAACACAATATAATAAATAAAAATTATATTGAGATATTTTTCTTAAACTAAAAGAAATTGTTTCATATATAGACAACCCTAGCCTCAATTAATACATATTAACTTATGATTTAGTGTGTGAGATTGATTTGACCATAAATTCACAATAAACACAAGTTCCAATTTATGGGGAAAAATGATCTAATTCACGAGTAGAGAATTATCTAATGTACACATTTACCCGTATTTTAATTAGTGTAAGTCTTAAGGCGGTGGAAGCTTTATAATACATATAGATTAATATGTATGAGTTATTGAGGTTAATCCCACTCATGACACGCATGCATACACATGGCCTACTAACCTCACATATACATACTCTATAATACTTACACATATATATACACACAAGCCATATACCTGGCTGGCTAATAATATTATGTGCAAATGTGCTATTATACCTATATAAGTTTTGTAGATTATCCTAACACGTACATCGATGCAAGTCTAAACTTTAATGTGAAATATAAATTAAAACTCATGAAATAATTAATCAATTTACGATTTGATCATTTAATCAGACAAGCAAATTTTAATATTTTAGGAATACCATGCAAAATAAATTCATATACAAAATTTAAAAATTTAATATATTACTAGTAGTCGAATTTCCGGGGTCCTACAATAATAAATTTTGTAAACGTCATTATTGAATATATTTATCTATAAGAAAGTAAAAATTTGAAAAAAAATCTAATTTTCGAATGCTAAATATTTAACATATTATATTTTCAATTCAATCAACAACAAAGTTGTTTCAAATTTCAATTCTTTTTAGTGTTTAAGATGTTGAACAGTTGTTAGAATTATTAAAATAATTAAACAAAAATCATGTTTATATTTAGAAACATAATTTTAGGGGGAAATGAAATATTTCAAAAAATAAAAACTATTCTATTCATATATATATATATATGTGTATGTATATCAAAAAATATCAGATAGACAAATTTATATCTAATTGTCCAAATGTACAGTTTTAAAATTTAAGTATCAAAATACATTGAAAGATATTAAAATAAATATAAAAAGTAATTTTCTATATACAAAAAACTATTATGAAGATAAATTTATATTAATTAAAAATTTAGTTTCTTCTTACATGAATATATATATATATATATAATGCTAGATATAGATGTACGTATAATATATGTAAATAATATTTGAATAAATATTTTGAGATATTCTTTTTTAATTTAAATGAGTATTTTTTATTGTATTAATTTAATCAACTTAAAATACAATTTTATAAAATTATGAAGAAATTAGATAAGTCCATTTATCAACTAACATATATATCATAAATAGTCAAAATACATGAATATACAAACTGATATCCAATAGCATAAACGCATAATTATTAAAGCTCACACACACACACACACACACACATATATATATATATATATATATATATAAAAAAGAGAGATTATTCTCAAAATAGTAATCTTAAAGTTTTCCCGCCTATTTTTCATTCCTATACAAAGTAATAAAGATCTGGAAAAAAAAAGTAAAAAATATTTGTAATTTTATAGTTTCTAAATATGTGTATTGCATTAATTGATTTTCCAAATACGTGTGTGCAGTGCATTAATTATTATATTTGTATTTTTATATTTAAAATTTAATAATTTTTTCGTTTTTATTAGTTTTATATGTATAATATATCAAATTAATCATCTTTTTACGACATTCAGTTTGATACCCATATTGCATATATAAAATAAAAAGTAAATATAATAAATAAAATATATATTTACTCAAAATTTTATTTTATATTGGATTTTAAAAATTATGCATTCGAACAATTGAACAATTTGTATATTCATGTATTTTGACTATTGTAATTTCTTATTTTCAGTAAATTGGTTTTCACCCTCAACATAATTTGGTAAATTTTGATTATTAATGTAATTTAATTTAACAACAGACTTTATACTTTCTTAATTTAAAAAAATAAAAATTTCTTAGTTTCAGTA
This sequence comes from Rehmannia glutinosa, assembly GCA_016081115.2. Lineage (NCBI taxonomy): Eukaryota > Viridiplantae > Streptophyta > Magnoliopsida > Lamiales > Orobanchaceae > Rehmannia > Rehmannia glutinosa. The sequence goes on along the minus strand of JABTTQ020002660.1, from coordinate 398,019 downwards.
AATCAGATTTCAATAATTCATACTTTCCTAATTTTAAATAAATAATCTTATATTTTCATCTCTAAAAACTAATGAGATCGATGCATAGAAAAAAATGATATGGATACTTATATTTTTATAATTGGTATGCTTTTCAACATATTTTGAACCATAATTCAATACTTAACAATTTATTGACATTATAAATTTCTTGCAATCAATAAAAATTTACTTTTATTATAATACAGTTCGTGCATCACACAATTTAAAAATACCAAATATGAGAACCCAAATAGAGCATAATATTTGAAACTTCCAAATAATACAATTAAAATACCCATAATAAAATCTTTAAAATTTAAAATTGACTTAACAACATGAATAAAATACATGACAAAATCCGCAGAAGTAAAAATATCTCCAAAAAATAAATATAATAACATCAGTAATATTGCCTAAACTATGTTTTATTATCTCCTATTTTCTTAATTAATATACTTAGTTCTCCTACACATGCCAACTATATGGAAAATAATTTTGTATCCGAATATCTTTGCTACAATCTTGAAAAAAGTATGACACATACTTTCATACTTATTAGAAATCTAAATATGACTAAAACGAAATGGACGATGAAGGCACACCTATGCGGTTTTATGAAAAATCCGTTTCAAGATCGAACACAAATACATAGAGTTAAATGCATTTTTTTTTATGATTTTGAGGTATGATATTTTTTCGTTTTTGACTTTATCAATAAAAAATATTAAACATGTCTATTGTTTGATGCTATATTATTTCATTACAATGTATGGAATATAATTCGTAGAATTATTAGAAAAATGAACATGTCACGGTAAAAACGGACGCCTCACATATAGAGACCCTTGCATTGCACGGGCAAAGTCTAGTAATATATAAAAACAAGATAGTCTACAATTCTGGAAAAGTCCCGCCAAAATGTACTTTCTATATTTGTCTATTTTCTATCTTTTTTTCTTTTTTAATTAGATGATTAAATATTCAGTTATTCGATATTAATTGCAGCGGCCTAGGAAATTTACAAAACTAATCATTAAATACAACCACCAATCCTTGAAAAAAAAAAAAGTACAGCCCACCAATTGAAATGGATTTACAAATTACAAGTGCATGTATTATTCAATTTCACTATTCATTTTATTTATATTCATAATCAACTGGTCATATAATATCAATTTTTTATTTGATTTCATATATATATATATATATATATATATACAAATTTGAGTTCAGCTTACGTGGCATACATTGATTCTTTATTATTTATAAATTAATTAAATAAAAAATAAAGCACGTAAATCACATTTCCAGTTATGGAATATTTTGAATACAAAACAAAAAACATAACTTTAGAGCAAATTGTTCAAAGTACCCACTATGGATAAGACCACTTTCACATTTAATTCTGACAGCCTTATCTCGGGCATGACAAATTTTATTTAAATTTCAAAATAATACACAATTTATTAAATTGTCTCAATTAGTTGTGACAACCTTTTTGTCTTGGGCCTGAAAATTTACATTCAATTATTCCTTTGGTGTAACCAGGTGGCTTAGCCCACCTGGCCACCACATATAATTGTGGGGCAGAGGTCAGGGGTTCAAATCCCTACTCCATCAAAATTGTTTGTGGGGTGGAAGTCAGGGGTTCATATCCCTTCTCCATCAAATTGCTCCCCGGGGCATATGCGAGCTGGTGAAGATTTGGTGGGAACTCATACTGAATAGCATCCGTGTGGGTTCGATTCGGGGATAGATCATTATTAGTAGATTGGGGGGTCGAACATAATTGTTCTCTTTACCTGGGAGGATCTGGTTGTACGTCAGCAGACACCCCCCGTCGAACACCGCCGTGCGTGCACATCCCGCGTTTACCTTGGCGGCGGAATGAGGAGCGGAGTTGTTGTCCTCGGGATAGTCGGCGTGCGCAGTTTCGTGTTCTGAGTTATAAAAAAAAAAAATAAAAAAATTATTCCTTTGGTGCAAGTTTTTCTTGGGTATACAAGTTACATTCAAACTCTTCCTTTTTTTGCAAGTTATGCCGCCCGAGGCCAAAAAATAATAAACACAATAATTAATATATACCCCTCGGGTATTTGAAAATATTCAATGTTTTTCTCTTTTTAGCATTACGTCGTGTATATAAATAGTTTCCACACCATTCAACTCCTTTTATCTTGATTCAAATATTATTATATATCTAGCAAATCTGCAATATGGTTCGACTGTTCAACTTAGTTAAAGACTAACATCGCACTAAACTGTTTCGGAAATTGAGACTGTAATCTCCAGCAAGCGGAAATTGAAGCTGACCAAATCATTGAATCAAAATTGTAAGAGCAAGACGAAAATGAAGCTAACCAACTATAATCTCCAGCAAGTGACAGAAGAGCGATATTTCTACAATATGGTCAGTTTTCTTATTTTATTTTTTTGTAAAATAAGAGAAACTTATTACCTCTTTAGAGTAGATGCATGCCTTTGTTGTAGTTCGGCAATATATTCCAGTGGTTGCCGCAAGGAATGACGTCCCTGCAAAAGTAATAACAATCAAAGTCCTAGGCAGGTATTCAAATAAAGGGGAGCACCTTGTTATCATGAAAACGTCAGTTGTTACCATAGTAGCTGCATGAATCAAAAGTACCACTTCCATGTATTTCGATTCTTCCGAACAAGAGAGGTTTGATGCTTTTGAATTCATTGTTAATCCATTTCAAAGTAATACAAAATGGTCAGTTTTCTTAATTTTTTTTGTGCATTGGTTGGATCAGAGAAATATTCACCATTTAAATGGGATAATTACCTATTATGACAATTGATTGCTTGTGCTTTTAATAGGTCAGATGATAATTAATTTAATTCAATTGGGATATTTTCATGTTATTTTTAAATACAATTTTTTTTATGCTTATAAAATATTGTACAGAAAATGTTGATTTATATTTTCAATCATCTCAACTCTGTTGTTTTCAATGTTCTATGATAAACATGTTACATTCGGCAATAATATTTCATTTGTCTGATATCACAAACGATATAAAGTGTAATTAACAATTAATTGATAGCAAATTATGTAGGGATAGCCCTAATATGTGAATACGTGAGTTATCAGATCCAGACCTAGTTTTTACCTGTTTGTTATATTTGTTAATCTCATGACCAATTAGTTGATATTCTGCTTGCAAGTTTGATGAGATGATTCTGAAATCCTAGACTTTTCATACATATCGTTTTTCTTTATGTTTAATTGTGTTGAGTTTTAATTGATCTTTTTACTTATTTTTCTTTAGTTAATTATAATCACAAATTTGGTTAGAGTGTTTAGGATTTATTTCCTATCATTTGTGACGCACAATAATTATTTGTCGGCTAAGTCTTCCTTGAGAGACAACTTGGGATAACTTGCTGCTCTACAATTGATCTCGTACTCTTGCGAGGTTTGCTAGATTAATTTAGGTGTTTAGCGGTCGAATAAAATTTTGGCGCCGTTGTCGGGGAAGGCTTTAGTCATAATAATTATTATGTTTATTTTTCGTGTTTCTAAATTAGGAATTTTTATTATTTGTTCTTAGTTTAGGTTTATTCCTCAGGTGCAATTGATCTATTTTCATGGTGTTGTTTATATAAGCATCAGGAATGTCGGCCAATCCAGAGCAACCATCACGACTTACATTAGAAGAGAGCTTGAATTCTTTTATTCAAGTTAGTCAGCAAATAAAAGAGTGAAATAACAGACGGTTTGAATCCTTGGAGGCATCTCTTTAGCGAATTAAGACTCAATTCGGCCAATTAGCTATGCAAGTTGGTGAAATAGCTCGACATCTCGTCAAAAAAGACACATTGTCTAGTCAACCATCGCAAGCTCAAGCCGTCACTGATCTTGAAATTGGTTTTGCTAGATGATGCAAGTGAAGAAAGCACGAATGATGAGACAAGTAAGGGATCATCCTTACACAAAACTAACTATCCTTACAAATCTCCTAATCCATCCCCAAATTCACTCCCAAAATAACAAGATCCAGGTAGTTTCATCATTAATATTGCTTTTGAGAATGGTAAGAAAGTCGCAGGTATACTTGATCTAGAAGCTTAGACTAACCTTATGTCTTATTCTATATTTAAACAATTAAATTTAGGGAACTTGAGGTCCACCAGATTATGTTTGTAACTTGTTGATAGGCCACTTAGGTATCCTAAAGGTATAGTTGAAGATGTTTTTATCCAAGTAGGTGGACTTAAAATTCTCATTAATTTTGTCGTCTTGGATATGGGGAAGGATAAATGTCATATTAAGGATCATACTATTTTGTTGGGTAGACCGTTCATGGCCACCACCAACACCTTGATTGACCTAAAAAATAGAAAATTAAGTATGAATGTCTTGGGAAAAACTGTAACGCTTTTAATTTTTGATATAGCTTGTGGTCCTACTTATGCTTTGCCCAATAATTTTATTATTGACTCTGTCGATTCTGCTGTGAAAGATATCTTATGGCAGGAACATAATGAAATTCAGCCGGATAAAAATTCTAAGGTAGTAAATAAGGTCTTGCTCGATGACCCGCCATGATTTTCTTAGTTGATATCGTCAAACTAATGACGTTAAAAGATCGCTTCTTGGGAGGCAACTCAATCATTTTTTCCTTTGTGTGAGTTTGCATGTGGTGTTTTTATGCGTGTTAGTTTAATTTTTTTCTTTCTTTTTATAGTTTATATGTGGTATTTTGTTTTTCCTTCACATGACTTTTGCAGGATTAACGGTTCACGTGATTGCTTTAACCGTTTGCTGATTATAGCACTTTCCAATGATGTCACTCTTTCCTTCTATTTTTTTTTCTTTACACATTGAGTTCATTGCGTGGTTTAAGTGTGTGGGAGGGATTGTCATTATATATATGTTATGGTTGCATGTGGTTAGTTATCACTGTTAGAATTAATAGAATTAATTCATACCCCAAAATCATCACGTGAATTATCAAGAAACAAATATAAAACTGAATCTAAATCAGAGCGTACCTTAAATCCGCAATACAAGAATCGATACCTTTAAGTCCATAGAATCCATATTTACGCATGCGAATCCTTAATCGAGTTAGCGTCTTCCACATCCAAATCCTTTAGGTACTCCATTGATCTCTCTCTATGATGGGGAAGAGGAGAAGAGTGACAACTGATTTGACTTGGGGACCATAACCTTAATAAGAGTTCTTTATATACTAGGTCAATTAAGAGCCCATCAATCCTAATTGATTAGTATTTGGTCTCTATACATTGCAAATCCCATACCCATTAGATATCCCTAGAGCTTCATTAGATTATACCACTTAATTGGCTCTATTAAATTAGATAGCCCATAATATGATTGTAATTACATTTGTGTAATACCCGAAATTTTTATTTTGGGCTGTTATTAAAAAATTGTGAATTTTTAGATTAGAATTAGTTTATTTAGGGGCTAATTTATTATTATTATTATTATAAATTCAAGTCCAATTTTCCAGTCAAATATTTGTTTACTCAAGTCCAAATTTTAAGCCAGGCCAAATTTCAGGCAAAGCCCAAATTATTTTAAGCCCAAAATTATCCTAGCCCATTAACAATTCTACACCAACTAGGATTCAAATACCCAAGCTTATCATTCAAACCAAAATCTAACTCTTAAGACCCTACTACAACAAGTTTTTTTTAATGTAACAATAACCCTAACCCTAACCAGTCTTATAAATACAGTAGTCCCCTCCTATTAATTTTTCACGTGTACGGTTATTCATTCCCAGTCAAGGTAAAGCCTTTTTTTTCTCTTCTATTTTATCTTATGTTACACGGCTAAAACCAAATCATCACCTCCAAATATCATCCTTCGCCAGAAATCCAAACCCACAAATCCACCGAAAAATGAAACCGAATTTAGAACCAGAGATAACCGCGGCCCAACCGAACCACCACCGGGAAACACCAACCTAATCAGCCTCTATTTTTGCCGGAAAAAATTCCGAACCCACGAACCCGAATAAACCCGAGAAAACCCATCTAAACCCAAACATAGCCACCGCGCAAAATTTCCCGAACCAGCCTGAAATCGACTACCTTCTGTTCAAAGCCGTTGGAAATTTTCCGCAGCCGCAGCCCAGCCGCCCGTGGTCACCGGTGTCTGTGCGTGTGAGGTTCAGGAAAAAAATGGAAATAGAGAGGAGAGAGCGATATAGGCAGACGTGAGATGGAGGGGGGTTGATTGGAGTTTCAGCATGAAGATTATTGTTTTGAGGGAGAAATTTGGTTTTAGGAGAGCAAAAAAAAAAAGAGAAAAAGGGGGCTTGTTGCTGGTTCGAAAAAAAAAAAACAGAAGAAAAGAAAGAAAGAAAAGAGAAAGAAGAAAGAAAAGAGAAAGAAAGAGAGTTGGGGTTGGGGTGGGGTATTGGTGTTGACCGAATAGGAAAGAGTAGGAAGAAAAGAGAGGAAAAAGAAAAAGAAAAAGAAAAAAAAAGGAAAAGGAAAGTAAGAGAGAGAGAAGAGGGATGGAGGATGGTAGTTTACGTATGGTAGAGAAGAAAAGGGGGAAGAGAAATTTTGGGAATGTGATCCCCATAAACTATTGACATCATTACCCTTCAGCCCCAAACCATCAAATTAGCCTCTAATTTCAATTTCTAGTTTCAATCTCAATTTAGCCTTCAATTCTATTTTTATATTCTACTAAGCCCTTAAATTAGAATTTTTAGATTATTACTTTTTTAAGTTTAAGTTTAGAATATTCGAGGATTTTGACTAGTATTATTTTCTATTGATTAGGCGATTTATCGAGCGAGGATTAGGAATGCTTGTATCCGATACTTCTAGGCTCTACTTAATTTTCAAAGCTACGTTCAAGGTGGGGTTTGTTTTCTAAACTTTATTGTCCTTGTTAAATGCTTAGATTATTTTGCATGAATGTTAACGCAGAAGATTCTTCTTAGGCCCTATTGAGTCAGGGACTCAAGAGGTCCGGGGTCGATGTATCCCTCAGGTGGAACCCCTGCAGCGCAACCTATGTCTATGTCTACGGTTTTTCAAGATCTATGTTATGTCCTATTAGATTGTATTTGCATGCCTATGTGAGATATCTGTGTATTTAGCTTGGACAATTTATACTCCACTGAGCTGTGTCGCTCACCCCACATATAACAAACTTTTCAGGTGACGGAGATGGCGCTAGCTAAGAGCGGTGGATATGACAAGGCCTAGGAATTTATTTACGAATGTTTATTTTATTTAAAAAAATGTTGAATTATTTACTTCTTTTTAAGTTATTAGTTTTATTTTCCAGCTCATAATTGACACAATTAGACGATGGTTAAATTTTATTTATGAAATATTTTGCTTCCACTACAATTATCTCAGTTTAATTTTATTTTTAAATTATCCAAGTTCCTTTTCATCGTTAAAATTAAGTGTATGCTCGTTTATTTTATTAAATAAATTCTAAGGTGTTACAAGTAGTATCAGAGCGGGTCTACCTTTCTGTAGACTTGAAAAAAAAATAATATACGTATAATTTTCATGTGTGTACTATGATAAATGAATTAGAATTTTTTAAATAAAACGAAAAGAGCCTACGTATCCACCACCGCTATTCCACGCCAACTCCGAAGCCATGATACGAATTTTTTTTAAAGGATTTCGCTTTCTACTGCTAATGCTATCACTATTGTTACTGCTATTGCCACTGCTACTGCTATCGTCAAATGCTATTGATAAAGTGTTTTAATACCGTTGTAATGAATTTTATAATTCCTATTGTAAAGAGAAAAATGAAAAGAATATGCTAAGTTTTCTTGGATGCATATTAGCGCACGATAGAATGCCATGGAACTATTGAGATATTATGATATTTGTGAACTTTATGGACAATAAAAAGAACTTAGAAGAATTAATTATTTTTTGATCTATAGATGGCTCGTAGAAGGTATACAACACGGAAGTCCGATATTGGTAGCGTTAATAGGAGAGCAAGGATAGAGAGATATGAACAATACCAATGGGAACCTAATTATAACCTTGGGACGCATCTAAACGCAATATTTGGATTATGGGTAGAGGCTAGATATGTCGGTCACTCGGTATCTGATCGACAGGCATACTTAGATTTATTAATACCTTATCGGAGTTACCCCTGCGAAGAGCAAGAGAGATATACGATCAAATGATAGATGATGTCCAGGGAGTTCAGTCGTAGGTTAGCTATGAGGATTTTGTTTCGGTTTTCCGATAGTGGTGGTTGGACCATGTACAACTCACAATGGACATTTCTGACTTCTGGCCCGAAGAGCAAGACATACATGATGATGCCCCTCCACCTGATTCCAGTGATGATGAAAATCTAAAGGAAGACTCGGAGAAAGATCCGGAGGAGGACCCAGAAGAAGATGTTGATTAACCAGCTTTTGTTTTGTTTATTTTAGTAGTTTATGCTTTGGGTTTTATATTTTTCTTTCATTAGTATTTTAGTTTATATTTTGATTTTCATACTAGCAATTGTTTCTTCATTCATTGGATTCGTTGTAATTTGTTTTTTTGAGATTAATGAATGATCATTTTTTTTAATTTCCTTGAGTACTTGTTATCATTTATGGTTTATCTTTTTATATTGAGCTTAAAATTTTCCAATAGGAAATTGACTTAATTTTATATTCATGGTTATAGGATGAATCCTAGAGCCCCTAGAACCGGGACTGCCACAAATTCAACACTAGAAAATTTGGGAGACGTAGTGGCGCGCCTGACCACAATCGTTGAGGGTGTAACTCAAGGGGGTGCTTTGAACCCACAGAACCAGCCGACTCCCACAAATAACACTTCACATGTGGTGGAACAGTTTCGCCGCTATAGACTTCCGACACTCACAGAACAGGAAGAGCCGCACACTGTGGAAGAATGGATAGCAGAATTGGAGGGCATATTTGAATTGATCGAATACACTTACGCACAAAAGGTTTCATATGCGATATATCAGCTCAAACAAGATGCGCGACATTGGTGGGATTCACACCGACGAACCATCACTAACCAGCAAGGAGTGGATATGCAATGGAATGGTTTTAAAGAATTAATCATGCAGCAGTTTTTCCCGCAGTCCTACAAAGATAAAAAGGAAAGAGAGTTCCTAAACCTGCAACAAGGGACGATGACGGTGCTCGAGTATGAGCGAAATTTCAACCAATTAGCGAGATATGCTATTCACTTGATGGACATAGACGGTATGAAGGCTAAGAGATTTGTGTCTGGTTTACGCCCTGAGTTGGGTGGGGTAGTGAGCATACTGGGGAACGCATCATATTCTGCGGTTGTGGAAGGAGCTCGAATGGTTGCCTCTAATATGAGATTGGAAGGAGGTAGTAAAAAGGTTTTTGAGGCTTCCAAAAGGAAATGGGAGGGTCCAAACACTCGGAAGTTTATTAATAACAACAAACACCAAAGAGTCGGTGGTGCTCCTAATCAGCAAGGTCAGCAGATGAGGCCACAATGCCAGAATTGTGGGAAATATCATCATGGCGAGTGCCTGGTGGGAAAAGATGTTTGTTACCGATACCATCAGCCAGGGCATCAGGGTTGGGACTATAAGAGATATTCCAGTCAGCGCAGAGAGGAACAGAGGCCCACATGAGGGAAACCCAGAATGTACGCCATGACCAAGCAGGATGCACAAGAGGAGCCTGAGACAATGACATGTATGTTATGAGTTTTTAATATACCTATTCTTGTACTTTTTGATACTGGTGCTACATATTCTTTCATATCTGCAAAATTCATTGAGGGAATAAATAATGTGATATGTGAGTCTTTGGAACCTTTGGGGGTTAGCATACCATCGGGTAAGGCTATAGTGGCTGATCATAGAGTAAACGGGGTACAACTGAACATAGAGGGAAGAACTCTAGAAGCGAATCCATACGTTATAAAGATGAAAGACTTTGACGTAATCCTAGGAATGGATTGGTTAAGTAAGAACCGCGCAAACATCCGGTGTCACGAGAGGGAAATAGATTTCCATGTGCCAGGGAAGGAGAATTTCACTTTCCATGGGACTAAATCAGGTGTTTCTCCATGAGTTATATCAGCAATGAAAACCGTGAAGATGCTAAAGAAAGGACAATGCCAAGCATTCTTGGTGAATGTAATGGCTACCCCAACTGAAGAGAGAATAGTCGCTGATATCCCGACCACCCGGGAGTACCCTGATGTTTTTCCAAAGGATTTACCTGGAATGCCACCAGATTGACAAGTGGAGTTCACGATTGATCTGGTACCGGGAGCAGCACCAATGTCAAAGGCACCTTACAGAATGGCACCTAAGGAGTTGCAAGAACTAAATGTGCAATTACAAGAATTACTGGATAAGGGTTATGTGAGACCGAGTGTGTCCCCATGGGGAGCTCCTGTGTTGTTCATTAAGAAGAAGGATGGTACAATGAGAATGTGTATCGACTATCGAGAGTTGAACAATCTCACGATCAAGAACAAATACCCCTTACCCCGCATTGAGGATCTGTTTGATCAATTGAGAGGAGCTGGAGTTTTCTCTAAGATTGATCTGAGGTCTGGGTATTATCAGCTAAAGATCAAGTAAGCAGATATACCCAAAACAGCGTTCAGGACCCATTATGGACATTACGAGTTTACTGTGATGCCATTTGGGTTAATCAACACACCAACGGTCTTTATGGACTTGATGAATAGAGTGTTTCATCCTTACATAGATCAATTTGTCATTGTGTTCATCGATGATATCTTGATCTATTTAAAGGATAAACAACAACACGAAGAGCATTTGAGGATCGTGCTGGAGACACTTCGCAAGGAGAAGCTTTATGCGAAGTTCAAGAAGTGTGAGTTATGGCTGGAGCGAGTGGTGTTCTTGGGTCATGTAGTCACCGCCCGAGGTGTTGAAGTGGATCCAGCCAAAGTGAAGGCCATAAATGAATGGAAAGTGCCATCGATCATAAGTGAGGTGCGCAGTTTCTTAGGACTTGCTGGATATTACAGACGGTTCATTGAGGGTTTTGCCAAGATTACTGGACCAATGACCCGACTGACGAGAAAGGGAGAAAATTCTAGTGGACTGAGAAATGCGAAACCAGTTTCTAAGAGTTGAAATAGAGATTGGTTACCGCACCGGTTTTGACGATCCCTAATGGATCGAAAGGGTTCATTACTTATAATGATGCATCAAAACAAGGTCTCGGACATGTACTCATGCAACAAGGAAAGTGATAGCTTATGCCACGAGACAATTGAAGCAACATGAGCTTAACTATCCCACGCATGACTTGGAGTTAGCAGCCGTAGTACACGCTCTAAAGATATGGCGTCATTAACTGTACGGAGGAAAATGTCATATCTATATGGATCACAAAAGTCTCAAGTACTTCACGCAGAAAGAATTGAACATGAGACAACGAAGATGGTTGGAGTTAGTCAAAGATCCACTATCACCCAGGCAAAGCCAATATGGTGGCTGATGCCTTGAGTCGGAAGAACAGTGGTGAACTGATGAGCATGATCACGGAGCAAGAGCAGTTGATCAAGGATTTCATCAACATGAGAATCGATGTGGTAGTATCCCCAACTAACACCAAAGCTATCATATCTGCTATGGTGGCAGAGTCAACTTTGAAAAATCGGATCAAGTAGGCACAAACGAAGGATAAGTTTTTGTGCAAAATGAAGGAGCGAGATTTAGCTGGAAACATTAGAGGTTTCGCTGAAGCACCTGGACGACACACTTACTTATGAAGGGAGAGTCTGTGTACCAAAAGATGAGAACCTAAGAAGGGAAATCTTAGAAAAGTCTCATTGTACACCCTACATGGTACATCTGGGAGGTACAAAGATGTATCGTGACTTGAAGAATACTTTTTGGTGGAGAAACATGAAGGGCTCTATTGCATCGTTCATGGAGAGGTGTTTGACTTGTCAGCAAATCAAAGCCGAACTCCAATGACCATCGGGGTTGCTACAACCACTTGAGGTCCCGGAGTGGAAATGAGAGCATGTTACAATGGATTTTGTGACTGGCTTACCGAGGTAGAACAGAGGAAATGAATATATATGGGTTATCGTGGATAGATTGACGAAGACTGCATACTTTCTGCCGGTTAAGATGACTTTTAGCATGGAACAATTGGCTCAATTATACATTGAGGAGATCGTGAGGCTACACGGGGTGCCAGTTTCGATTGTGTCTGACAGAGACATAAGGTTTACTTCAAATTTTTGGAAAGGATTGCAAAGAGCAATGGGGACGAGATTACAATTCAGTACAACATTTTATCCCCAAATAGATGGACAATCCGAGAGGACGATACAGACGCTGGAGGACATGCTTAGAGCTTGCATGTTGGATTTCGGAGGAGGTTGGGAACGACACTTGCCACTAATTGAATTCACTTATAATAACAGTTATCAATCAACTATTGGGATGGCACCATATGAGGCATTATACGGGAGGAAGTGTAGATCGCCAATTCACTGGGATGAAGTTGGAGAGAAGAAAGTTTTGGGTCTGGATATTGTCAAAAGAACATTTGAAGCCGTAGAGAAGATAAGAGAAAGAATCAAGGTGACACAGGATCGACAAAAATCTTATGCCGATCCAAAAAGAAAAGAGTTACAGTTTGTTGTAGGTGAAAAAGTTTTTCTGAGGGTATCGCCGACGAAGGGAATTTTCAGATTTGGTAAGAGAGGGAAGCTCAATCCAAGATATGTTGGACCGTACGAGATTTTGGAGCGAGTGGAGAGAGTAGCGTATAGATTGGCCTTGCCGCCAGCAATGTCGGGAATACACATTGTTTTTCACGTGTCCATGTTACGGAGGTACATGCCAGATCCGAGTCATGTTGTTAATTATGAGACCGAATTGGATAGGCAATTGTCATACGAGGAGAAACCAGTAGCAGTACTAGATTGAAAGGTGCACAAGTTAAGAAATCGAGACGTTGAGTTAATTAAAGTGCAATGGAGTGGTCATAGCCAAGAAGAGGCTACTTGGGAACGTAAGAAGGATATCTTAGCATCACATCTAGAGGTTCAATCTTTGTTAGGTACGTTTAATTTCGAGCACGAAATTATTTTTAAGGGGGATAATATGTAATACCCGAAATTTTTATTTTAGGCTGTTATTAAGAATTGTGAATTTTTAGATTAGAATTAGTTTATTTAGGGGTTAATTTATTATTATTATAAATTCAAGCCCAATTTTTCAGTCAAATATTTATTTACTCAAGTCCAAATTTTAAGCCAGGCCAAATTTCAGGCAAAGCCCAAATTATTTTAAGCCCAAACTTATCCTAGCCCATTAACAATTCTACACCAACTAGGATTCAAATACCCAAGCTTATCATTCAAACCAAAATCTAACTCTTAAGAGCCCTACTACAACAGGTTTTTTTTTAATGTAACAATAACCCTAACCCTAATCAGTCCTATAAATATAGTAGCCCCCTCCTATTAATTTTTCATGTGTACGGTTATTCATTCCCAGTCAAGGTAAAGCCCTTTTTTTTCTTCTATTTTATCTTATGTTACACGGCTAAAATCGAATCATCACCTCCAAAAATCATCATTCGCCAGAAATCCAAACCCACAAATCCACTGGAAAACAAAATTGAATTTAGAACCAGAGATAACCGCGGCACAAACTGAACCACCACCGCGAAACACCAACCTAATCAGCCTCAATTTTTGCCGGAAAAAAATTCCGAACTCATGAACCCGAATAAACCCGGGAAAACCCATCTAAACCCGAACATAGCCACCACGCAAAATTTCCCGAACCAGCCCAAAATCGACTACCTTCTGTTCAAAGCCGTCGAAAATTTGCCGCAGCCGTGCCGCCCGTGGTCGCCGGTGTCTGTGCGTGCGATGTTTAGGGAAAAAAACGGAAATAGAGAGGTGAGAGCGATATAGGCAGACGTTAGATGGAGGGGGGTTGATTGGAGTTTCAGCATGGAGATTATTGTTTTGAGGGAGAAATCTGGTTTTGGGAGAGGAAAAAAAAAAGAGAAAGGGGGGGCCTGTTGCTGGTTCGAAAAAAAAAAAAGAAAAAAAGAAAGAAAGAAAAGAGAAAGAAGAAAGAAAAGAGAAAGAAACAGAGTTGGGGTTGGGGTGGGGTATTGGTGTTGACCGAATAGGAAAGAGTAGGAAGAAAAGAGAGGAAAATGAAAAAGAAAAAGAAAAAAAGAAAAAGGAAAAGGAAAAGGAAAGTAAGAGAGAGAGAAGAGAGATGGAGGATGGTAGTTTACGTATGATAGAGAAGAAAAGGGGAAGGAGAAATTTTTGGAATGTGGTCCCCATAAATTATTGACAGAATTACCCCTCAGCCCCAAACCATCAAATTAGCCTCCAATTTCAATTTCTACTTTCAATCTCAATTTAGCCTTCAATTCTGTTTTTATATTCTACTAAGCCCCTAAATTAGGTATTTTTAGATTATTATTTTTTTAAGTTTAAGTTTAGAATATTCGAGGATTTTGACTATTATTATTTTCTATAGATTAGGCGATTTATCGAGCGAGGATTAGGCGTGCTTACATCCTACATTTCTAGGCTCTACTTAATTTTCAATGCTACGTTCAAGGTGGGGTTTGTTTTCTAAACTTTATTGTCCTTGTTAAATGCTTAGATTATTTTGCATGAATGTGTAGTACAGTTGCTTAGGCCCTATTGAGCCAGGGATAGGGGTGGGCATCGGGTCGGGTATTCGATGTTGTCGGGTAGTAATTTTTGGTACCCGAAACGGATCCGAGAATTTTGGGTACCCGACTTTTTTGGGTACCCGCCTAGTCGGGTTTCGGGTACCCTTTCTTTTTTTTCTTTTTTTTTTTGAAAACCTGTTGTGTTTTACAGTTGCACATTTGCACTATGCTGGAAAAAAATGTGGAGAAAATTGCACAAACTGCCGTCAATCGAATTTACACCAGAAAAATCAGAAATTAGAATCTAACAAAACATAATTTTCGATTTTTGATTTTCGATTCTAAGTAGAGAAGATAAAGGGAAGGAGATGGACGACCAAAGGAAAGAGATTACCTCGCTGCCGGTGCGAGCCATCACCGCCGCCGAATCGGCTTCTTTGCTGCCTGCAAATTCTCGGGGTCCAAGTTCCAACAGTCCAGACTTGAAGTGAAGTAGGGTTGTTCACTTGTTTTTTCTTTACCAGTCAATAGTCAACAAAGGTTTAGGTTGCATTTTTAAATTAAGGGTTTTCTTTTGTAGTTTTTTTTGGAAAAGGTAGGTACCCGATCGGGTAGTCGGGTACCTATTAAAGAACCCAATCACCGACCCGAGATTCTTATGTCAGGTTTCGGGTAACCCGATATCCAAAAAAATTAAAATACCCGACCCGATCGGGTAATTTCCGATTGGGTCAGGCGGGTACCCAAAACCTCGACTCCGAATGCCCACCCCTAAGATCAAGTATGGATGTGTAACATGGAAATTACATGTAACGTGATCTCCAACATGCCTATTTTCAACTTGTCCTACTTTATTCTTTATGAGATCATGCAAAATGCAAATAATTCAGAGCCCAAAACCAAAACTTTATTATTTATTCTGCAGAAGATAATTTCAAAATGTGTCTATATCTGAAGAACACCAAATTACAAACTCCCACTGAACATGCACATCTTTAAACTGTACACAACACCCATATGAGTAGTATACTCGTAAAACACCTCAGGTGGTAAAACATTAGTGAGTGGCCACAGTTTGGAGTTTGTCTGAATATGTTCTATAAACAATTAATGACTTTGAATTTTTCTTTATTACAACAATAAACTTGAAGTCTATGTGCAGCTCAACTTCAAGAATTTCTGTTTTTGGAATATGATAAGACCAAACTATTGTCACATTAACCTAATGGTATGTTAATACTAGTCTTAATATGTAGCCTAGTGACAATATCAACCATCCCTTGATAAGAAGTCCCTTAACAAGCCAAAACTTAGTTGTCAATTTGTCATTGTGGAATGAACTATAAGTGTCTGCTTGGCACTTTTCCATAATAGCTCATCCAACTAGGGGTGTGCACGGTCCGGTCCGGAGATTTAGAAATCTCTAGAACCGTCGCGAAGTTTGGAGATCCCAAAATTAAATCTGCAGAATCGAACCATAAAAAAAACTCTGTCCCGAACCATCCCGAAAGTTCGGTACGGTTTGGGATAGAGATTTGGTTCTAATGGAACGGTACGGAACGGTTCGGGACAGTTCGGAGAACGGAGATTCAAATATTTCACAAATAAAATACACAAAAAGGTGGAAAAAAATCAGGGTAAAAATCATTAAACAGTTATACTTTCAATCTTTTTTAAGTGCAATTTCTAAAATACATACTAAAAATATTAGTACTATACGAGTTTAACTTTTTGATAATTTATATTTAACTTATACATAAAATTTCTTTAATTCATATTTAAGTGCTAAATGTTTAATATTGTAATTCTAAATCTTTCTTTCATGATATAGACAATAGTACTATACTACATGTTAGTTTAATATCAATTTAACTTTTAAATCATTTTTATCTAATTTATAGTCGAAAGTATTGATTTTTCGTTTTGGATTTTAACATAATATATTTCAGATATTATGTTATTCATATTAGTAGTAAAAGTCTAGAATCTCAACGAATGACAAATTTAGTAGCCTCTATTAAACAATAATATTCTATAATCTTGGCACATTGACATGGGCTCTTGACTTAGGAAAAATATAATTGACTAATAACTTTGATAAACTAATATGAAACAAAAATCTATAATCTCAATGTCTTAATTTCTTGGTTAGACTATTACTCTAGTTTATGTGCAATGTACTAATCATTTAAACTAATTTTAATTCAATTAATTTTCTTGATTAGAGCGTGAGTCTAGTTATGATCCTTAATAAGTAAAATATCATCAAATTAAATATTTTCTACAAATCAAATATGATTTTATAAAATATGCCAAATTTTTCATTTGATAATTTTTAGTATTATAAGTATTGAATTTCAAAGGAATGTTTAGTTAATTTAATATCAAAATATAAATAAGATACAAACATTATATATGTATATATAAAAATTATTATAAAGTAGGTTATGGTTTCGGATATTCGGTTTGGTACGGTTTGGTATGGTTCGGTACGGTTCTCAGTACGGATATTTGAAAAATCTCCAGAACCGTACCATGAAAATTTTCAGGACGGTTCTGTTCGGGGAAAGTCAAAAAGTCAACGGATATTTTCGGTTCGGATATTTTTGGATCGGATATCGGTTCGCATTCAGTGATCTCCAAGTCCCGTGCACACCTCTACATCCAACTAACAATTAAGCATAGCCCAAACTGGATCTATTAACTTTATTGGCATCACTTAAAATCGAAACCATAAATACCAAATGATCTCTCAAGATCTGATTTCCGATAAGTGAGCATATAAACTTTTATTCTCTGTAAATACTTTACAAACCCTTTATTGGCTGCTTCCAAATGATCCATCATAGGGTTAATATCTGTCTAATAATCCTACTAAGCACACTATATTCGGATGCGTACATACATAAAAATATAAAAAGACCTCTCATAGGTAATATATAATTAGTCTTTTGTATATCTTAAATATTAGACTCATTCTTGGGGCAATGAATGAATCAAACTTAACTTCCTTAGCAGTGAGATTCTCTCCCACTAAACCTACGGTATATACAATCATCAACTTTATATATCTCAAAATCAAACGAGATAAACTTAACGATGATTGTTTATCATAAATGAGAAACATGCCAAAAATTCAAAATGAGCCACGAGTATCATAATAATTTTAAAGAATCTTTCAATAAATCCAAAATTA
The DNA here is from genome assembly GCA_016081115.2 of Rehmannia glutinosa. NCBI lineage: Eukaryota > Viridiplantae > Streptophyta > Magnoliopsida > Lamiales > Orobanchaceae > Rehmannia > Rehmannia glutinosa. Next base: position 380,133 of record JABTTQ020002660.1, on the reverse strand, counting down.
AAGTTTCTTTATAATCAATGTTTACCTTTTAATGAAATTCTTAACAACATGACAAACCGTATATCTCTCAACACTACCTTTGAACCTATTTGCTTTTGATGTTCATCAATGATCAAAGAGCTTTCACACTTTTAGGCAATTTGATGAGATCCAAAGTGTCATTGGCATCATGAATTTCATCCAATTTTTCATGGCTTCCATTCTTGAGGTTATTGAGTTTGCCTTATAGAAATATTATTTTATTCCGGATAGGGTTTTCCTTAACATTATCTGGATAATCCGAATTTGCATCTTGAACAATGATTAGGAATGAAAGCCTAATAATTGCCAATTCCAATTGCAACTGTAGGAGAAAAATAAATTCCTCTTTTATGATAATATTTGTAACCTTATTCTCCCCTCAAACTCAACTTCCTCAAGAAACTTCATATTTCTCATCTCAAAATAACCTTATAGAGTATCTACCAAGCAACAACTAGTAGTTCTTGAGTCCAATTTCCCTTATTAGGCCGAAGACTTATCTTAATTGGACAATCCCATATATGCAAATGTCTAATATCAGACTTTCACATATTCATATCTATAAAGGGCTTTATCTAGCTACTGCTTAGTTTAGAACTCTAATAATAAATCGTGTCTCAATCGTTAGTGCTTCTCTTATAGAGTTTTCGGTAAGAAAAAAGATCAATAATTCTTCATACCATATTCTTAATTTTTTATCGTTTCATATATTTTGTACCATGTGAACTAGCATGCAAAGTTTCATTAAATGAGACAACCACATCATCAATAATAAAGAACCAACATGAATATTGAAAGTGAGCAAAATTACTGTATCCAAATCGAACAATCATAACCAAAATTTGCTCAAAATGGAAATAGAAACAAAATCCCACAAGTCCTTTCAATGTTCAATAACCTTATCATCAATGATTAAACCTAAACATGTATAGTATCAACTACAATTGTTTCATCATTACTATCACAGATGCATCTTTCAGCATCAATTTGTAATTGGTTCCACAACTAACTTTGCATTAAAATATATAGGAGTAGTAGAACCAGTATGTACCCACAAAACATGTCTAGGTACAAAACAAGACTGAATGAAACATAGCTAAAGTGAGAAGCAAATTTTAACACGACATACTTACTTGGGACATTTCTGTCATGTATCCACCCTTCTTGCAGAAGTAACAGGTAAATTCTTCATCTTGTTTCTTTTGTAGTTTGTTCGTGGTGTCCCAGTTACTACCTTTATATCTATTTCCTGAGGAAAAAGATGCTAAGTGAGTACTTTTAGTGTTATCTCGCTCAAACTTTTTTTTCTCGCACAATAGAAAAGATTTCCAAAAATTCATCTTAATCTTTAGGGTGTTGTTACTAACTATAAATCTTTATTGTACAAGAAACTGAATAAAACCATAGAGAATTCTAACTTTATGAACTTTACTTTGAAGCGATAAAGGCACATCCTAATGTACTCCAGTATGTTCCATTTTTATTTATAACCTTATTGAAACAAGATTAGTTGAGACAATACTTGTTTCAGTCAATATCTTTAAAGAACTCCTCAACACTAACCTCCTCAAACATAATGCCCCAAAAATTTAAAACAGTGAGATAACATAAATAAAACCCATATAGACAAATACTTTAGAAATACAAGCAGAAATTTAATCCAGAGAATAAAATTAAAAATATTCACACTTAATCATGTCATAACATAATAACTAGTAATTCATACTTATGCATGACATTAGAAAATAATAGTGGGTCCATCTTGAGATACCTAGCACAACATTGATGTTCAGTCTTTGGACAAGAGCATCAATTGTAAGTGGTACTCTCAAATGTAGTAATCAAATACTGACAATAAGTCCTGTCAAACAATAACCTTCCTAGGGTCGATTATTGTTTACATGGATAACTTAATAATCATCATGTATTTATTACCACATGTATGTCTATTATTCGGCCAAGTAATGACCTTCCTTTGGGCCGGTCATTATTCGCATAAATAATAGACATACACATCTTAATATTTCAAAATAAATAAATAAATTTACACAATAGAGTTTACTTTGGCAACATATTGTTTCAATTAAATTTTAATGAAATATCAGACATCAAATATAATCTTGATTTAGCCTCATATGACTATCATCTGGCCAGACAATAACCTTTCTTTGGGCCGATTATTATCCGCATAGATATAAACAAATCGCAAATCTTTTGCCCGAATCTAATATCTCAAAATAAATTTAGTAACATAGGTCACTTTGACGACATGCTATTTCAATATATCTCAAAATATAAAGATAAGATTCACTAACTAAAATAAAAATTAATATATCAGGATTATAACTAAATTTGGGTTGTATTCTCAAAAGGTTAAATTAAAATCAACCCACATTTAAATCTAATTCAATCCTTACGGGTATGAATAAATTCATCCCAACTTTATGGCCCAATAAAGTAAATCCTAACCATAAGTTTAGAATCCATCCTTATTTGAACTTAAAACCCAAGGTGTTGGATTAATTAGGCTTAAATTCAACTTCAAATGAACTTGATTTCAAAATTAACTTTATTTGAAATTAAAGTCTAAAGTAAACCAAACAAGACTATAAATTCAACTTTACTTAAATTTGATAACCCAGATAACCAAATTGGGTCATAAATCTAACTAAATGTTAATAGAATCCAAATCAAGTTTAACATCCAAAATTTCAAGCCCAAAATTGAACCATTAAATTAAGCTTAAATCTTAATCCTTATTTTGATTTAAGGCCTGAGAAATAAAAGAGGCCCTAAAATCAAACTCTTATTTTCATTATTGGGTTTTAATCGTATTTGGGTCAAATTCCTTATGAATTAAGTTTGAATAAAAATTTAAAAATTAATCAAGTCTTTATGGGTTGAATTAATACTCCTTTTAATGACCTAATACTTTAAGCCTAAGTTTTATAAATCCAAATTTTTTCATTGCTTGAACTTTGGGTTGAAAATAATTCAAGTCCATAATTCAATCCTTATATAAATAAAATTTTAGGCCCAAAATCTAACCTTTAATTGGATTAGCAAAATTAGACCTAGAACTTTAAATTTAAGTCTAACTAAAACTCAGGCCCAAACTTTAATATTTGAGCCCAAACTAAAATTAGACCCGAAAGGCCTATTCTCTTGAATTTAGATTTAATATAACAAGCCCAACAACTTTAATATCAAACCCAAATAACTGGGCCCAAATAGCTTAAACCCCAAACACCCATTTCTTCTCCACACCTGCGCAACCACCACTCTCCCAATCAACCAACTTTTGCCTCCGCTACCAAAAAGGAAAACCGTGGCCCTTCAAAACCGCCATGGCCAAACAAATAGCGTTCCGTTGCCCGGTTTCCACCTGAATGGAGACAAGGTCGACGCCAACAGCCCGATGCCGACCTAGTCGACCATATCCCTAACCAGCATTAGCAGTTTTTCGTGATGTCGTCGTTACAGCAAATCTGACATCGTCGGTCATCTCGCATCTCGTCCATCGTCATTGTGCCTCTGCCTGACGGTGACTTTGCTTGTAATTGGAAAAATTGAAACAACGTCCCCCCTCTTTTTTTTTAAGTTGACTGAGGTTGTTGAAACTTGAGTGTGGTGGGCTTGGGAGATTGAACGGTGATGGGGTGGTGGTGCTTTTGGGATGGGTCATCGTAAAACCGGATTGGTCGTCTTACCTTCCCACGAGACTGAAATTTGGCTTTTTCAGAACAATCAATTCATATCCCAATCTTTAATCCGTAAACCAAAATCTGAATTTTAATATTTGATAAAATCTATACGAAATCAAGCCTTAAAGGAATCCGGATGGCTCATATGATCTAAAACCCAAATTCTTAACAAAAACTTAAATCTAAATATTTGATTCACGGAATTCTAAGAATAGCAAGATAATGGTTGTAAAATACTCAATAACATATCAGAGAATTAAAAGAATTTCTTCTTTCAATTGACCAACAAATCTGAATAAAATCAGACAAAGAACAATATATTAATTGTTCTTGATAATTCAACGTGAGAAACTCTGATACCACTCATCACGTGAATTATCAAGAAACAAATATAAAACTAAAAATAAATCAGAAGCGTACCTTAAATATGCATATGCAATACAAGAATCGATACCTTTAAATCCATAGAATCCATATTGACGCATGTGAATCCTTAATCGGGTTAGCGTCTTCCACAGCCAAATCCTTTAGGTACTCCATTGGTCTCTCTATAAGATGGGGAAGAGGAGAAGAGTGACGACTGATTTGACTTTGGGACCATAACCTAATGAGAGTTCTTTATGTACTAGGTCAATTAAGAGCCAATCAATCCTAATTGATTAGTATTGGGTCTCTACACATTGCAAAGCCCATACCCATTAGATATCCCTGTAGCCTTATTAGATTAGACCACTTGATTGGCTCTATTAAATTAGATAGCCTATAATATAATTGTAATTACATATGTAAGTCCACACGGAAAATCAATAAAAATCCCAACAATCACTAGCCTTATAATTGTTACAAGCCTTATAATTGTGTTGGTTAACTGGCTAGAAATATGTGCCAAAATTTAATTTTTTATTATGAAATTACACTGCGAACTTGATACGTAGGATTTAGCTAGAATTGTGAACTGGCCTTTTTGGTAGACAAGTTCGGCGAGGGATAAATGATAGCCGAGGTTGTGGGGCTTGAATTGTGAGGTTTTGTTGATGTGAATTAAGTTAAGAACCCTGTTTTAATTATTGTTTACACAAGAATGCTAGCTTTGCACAAAAAAAAGAGAGAAAGAAAAAAAAAGCAATTGAGATTATACTCCTCTGTTTGTCGCTGCTTAGTAACTAGGAGCATTCATGAGCCCCATATTTGTCTTTTATATAAAATGGCAGCACAAACATGAGTATGGGAAATCTCCCTAGGAGCCTTTGGAAAAAATCCAAAGTTTACACCTTGTGAAAGACATCTCAAAAGTTCTCGCGAAAAAAAAATAAAAAAATAAAAACAAGTAAAAAAAGAGAAAAAAAGAAGAAAAAAAAGAATAATAAATTTGTGGTTAGCGATTGAGTGGTTTATTATGTGTAACAGGATTGCAACTTATAAAACGGATCTGAAACTTAACGAGGATGGCCGAACACCTTTGGTAGTTTTTAACCTTAGTCGAGTGAGTCTATTGTGGAGGTTTGGGATCAATTCAAGTTGGATCCAAGGTGGATAGAACATGGTGTTATGGATTAATTGAATTTTAACTTAAGGGTGTTTGGCTGAGCTTATAAGCTCTTAAAAACAGCTTATAAGATGTTTAAGAGCTTATAAGCTCTTAAAATGTGTTTGGTAATTTTTTTCCAAAAGAGCTTATAAGCTCTAAAAAAAAAAGATGTCAGAGAGCTTATAAGCTCCTAAAAAAAGTACCTCCACCCCAACTTTTTTTAAAAGAGCTTATAAGCTCTTTATTTAAACATTCAAAAGACAAAAAATATACTTAATAATTTTATAAGATATAAAAACATCTTATAAGCTCAACTATCTTGTTTTATCCAAACACTTTGATAGCTTATTTTTAAAATAAGATCCAACATCTTATAAGCTCCTAAAACAGCTTATCAGATGTATGAGCTTATAAGATGTTTTAAATAAGCTTAGCCAAACACCCTCTTAGACTTGATATTTCTTGTTGGGTCTAAAGACACAATTATTTGTTTGAGGACAAGCAAAAGGCTAAGTGCGGGGGAGTTGTTTTGCATATTTTTATGTATGTTTTGTTTAATGATTTATCATATCTTTGGCGTTTTTTATTGGAATTTGCATATTTTAGTGTTACGTTGTGCTATTTTGTTGATTTTCTAAGATTTAGTGGAAAAGAACAAGTTTTGGAGCAAAAAACGTCAAAATGTCATTTCGCGCAACTGCAGCAGTCTTCGTATTTGATAACGTTTTCATCCGAAGTTCAACTAGCCTGATTTGTATTCCATGAGAAAGCTAAGAAGAGTTCTACAATATCTGTTTCGGGTACTAAATGCAAAAGAAGACATTTGGATGGGTTAAAATCATGTGAAAGTGGAAATCAAGTGATGAGATTGCAGAAATGACACATCCTAGTATTTTGGCCATAATGCTCTCTAGAAAATTAATGTGGAGGTCATTCAAGTGGCTATGGAAAGCTAAGAGATATATCTACAATTATTATGAAGGAACCAATGCGAGGGTGCACGGTCGCGCACGACTGGTAGCAGGAAGAACTGCCTGTGCGCGCGTGCACGTGGCACCGTGCGCGGTCGCACACGGTGACTTGTAGAACACAAAATTCTCGATTTGTTTTGCGTGTTTTGGCTCTTCTATCTTGTATAGGACTCTAGACTTATAAATAGACTTGGTGAGCTCATATTTTCGAACACCATTACTTCTTAGCACTTTTAAACTCTAGTTTTCTCTATTTTGTCTTCCATTCAACATTGAGATTGCTTGGGTTCTTCCCATTGAAGTTATTTTGCGGCTTGATCAAAGCACAATATTTCTTTCTCTTTTGTTCGATTTCAATTGTTGGGTGGTTATTATTATTGCATGATAATGTTTATGATGATTTTCTTTCCTTTAATTGAGATTATGATCTCACCCACAAACATGAACTAATTTCATTGTTCTAGGATTATGATGATTTGATTTAAATAAACAAGCATGAACTGATTTGATTTACTGACTAAATTGCTTTACTTGATGATTAATTGTCTGATCAACTTTTGATTATTTTGAGGGACTAATTGAGATCCACCTGGACTAAACTTCTTCAGGGGGTTAGATATGAATCAGAAATGTATTATCTAACTTAGCTTAATGAAAATAGCAAATTATGTAGGGATAGCCTAATCTATGAATACGTGAGTTATGAGATCTAGGTCTAGTTTTTACCTGTTTCTTATATTTGTTAATTGCACGATCAATTAGTTGATATTCTACTTGCAAGTTTGATGAGATGATTCTGAAATGCTAGACTTTTCATCCATATCGTTTTTCTTTGGGGTTAATTGTGTTGAGTTTTAATTGATCTTTTTGCTTGTTTTTTCTTTAGTTAATTATAATCACAAATTTAGTTAGAGTGTTTATGATTTATTTCCTGTTACTTGTGACACACAATAATTATTTACCGGCTAAGTCTTCCTTGAGACACGACTTGGGATAACTTGCTGCCCTATAGTTGATCTTGTACTCTTATGAGGATCGCTAGATTAATTTAGGTATTTAGCGGTCGAAAAGTTCAACGACTAATGTTGTATGTAAAGAAGTTTTCTGAAACTTACAATAATATTTTCTAATTTGTATTTATATTTATTCAACTTGTTTTGTAATGTTACATTATTATTCAATCATTTATTATTTAATCCACATTTATTTGGCTTTACAATCAAATAATCTGTTAGATTTAATTAATTAAAATAAATAATCCAATCAAAATTAACTTTATTTTAATATATAATCCGTGCATCGCACGGGTGGACCGCTAGTTATAAAATAATGAGTAAATATATCATATATATTTTCTTATCTATTATGTATATTTTTTATTGTATATATGCAATATAGGTGTCAAACTGAAAAACATAAAAAGATGATTAATTAAATATTTTATACGTCAAAAACAAATCGAAAATAAAAAAATATTCAAGTTTAAAAAAGAAAAAGAAAAAAACATATTTAATAATTAATTCAGCACACACACAAATTTGAAAAGTTAATTTACATATATCTATCTTTTATATCTTTAAAAATAATTAAATAAAGAAAATTGACTAACAAAAATAATTAAATCTCAAACATTTACCACTTCTTATTTTTCCACATAATTTCATTAATTTTTTTAGCAATAACAAATGAGCGGAAAAATTTTTGGGTTACTATTCTAAGAATAGTCTCTCTTTATATATACTAGATAAGGCCCTCGTGTGATGCACGAGCTATTCTAATAACCAGTAGAACTATTAAATGGATGGACACGTGCTGATCCATTGGGCCAAGGAGAAAATTCGGGCCGGGCCAAGATAAAATTCCATTGGGCAGCTATGTTTGAGACCCATGAAAAATACACATGAAATGACAGGGTCTAGTAGATTTTGGGCCATATAGGTGCACTCTTTTCTGGCCTCCAAAATTACAGCTGCGCCCCTTGGGCGGAGCCCATTTTGACACCTCTAATAATTAGATATTTGTATGGGCTTATGACAGAAATACCCACCTTTTTTAAGTTAATGTCAGCCTTTTACGCTTCCCTATGCAATTTTACCTAAATTTACACTTCTCGGTGCAATTTTACCTAAATTTACGCTCCACGCTCTTTTTTTACACAACAATACGCTCCAGCAAAAATTCCCGGAAAAATTTTACGTTTTGTTTCAACATTGTTTCAAACATGTTTCAAACATGTTTCTGTGTTTCAACATTGTTTCTAACATGTTTCTTTTAATAAAAATAGGTAAAAAATTGTAATTAAACATCGAAAATTTCATTGAAACAACAAAGAAATATCAGAACAACATTAAAAAGGGTATGGAAACAACACAGAAACAACGTAAAAAATATTTAAAACACAACATGAATAAAAAGAGCTTAAAAATAGGTAAAAATTGTATTTACACATTGAATACTACATGAAAACAACAAACAAAATTATTAGAACAACATTAAAAATATTATAAAACAACACCGAAACAATAGAAACAATGTACAAAATAATATATGAATAAAAAACAACATAAAAAATAGGTTAAAGTTATTTTGAAAAATCAAAACAACAAAGAAACAACATAGAAACAACATAGAAACAATAAAGAAACAAATTTAAACAACCTCGAAACAACTTATATAACATATAAAACAATACAGGAACACAAAAAAAACGAAAAAAAAATAAAAATAATCAAAAAATAGCAAGGAGCATAAAAACAAATTTAGGTACCAAAGTAAAAAAATAGGCACAAGAGTAATTGGAGCGTATTGTGTGGTAATGGTACAAAAAACAGCGTATTCTGTATAATTTCCCCTATTTGTATTCATATCAACCCGTATTTAATAGCCTGTAATGATGGTGATCAATTCCACAAAAGTTGCTTGCTTCATCAATAATTGATAAGTTGTATTGACCGTGAGCATGAAATTGTTTCTGTATACATAGATTTGAATATAACATAAATATTGGACACGTTAACATATGTTGACTCATTATAGATATATAAATATTACAATATAATCAAAATATATAATTTTAGAATATAATAACTCATTAATATATTTCATATATCAGCACACTCCGCACATATGTTTTCCAGTTTTTAATAACATTATATTCTTTTGTCATCATTTATTATGAATAAAATTTTATCAAATTGATAGTTTGAAAACAAAGATATAAATTTGTATAGTACAATTACAAAGATCGAGCCAATAATTCAGATTCATTTTCATATTTTTGCTTAGATCTTTTGGAATTTATTTAATACAATATTTGATACTGATAAATTATATATAAATTAGATTGTTAATGCATAACAAAATAAAAATGGACAAAATTAATGATAAATTACAATAATATCGATCAACAAACTATTTTTTCTTTTTTTCCCTAAATATTTCCAAATTTAGATGTATAGTATTTAATACTAATGAGACATATCTAAATTAAAATGTCAATGCATACCATAATTAAAATAAACAAAATTAAGGATATAATTACAATGATATAGGACATATATGCCTATTTTTTTTTTGTTTTCCCATTAGAAAATATCTAAATTTTTTTAGTAAATGCAAAAAGACGGAAAAATAGTTTGGAAACAAGTTTTTTATTATATATATAACTATAGATATAATAATTTTATATTTAAATTAATTTTTAATATATTTTAATCATAACTCAGAATTAACTCGGAACCAAACACTGGCGTGATGGCCCGAATTGTCGCCTAAAGAAAGTGACCTTAATAACGTGTGTTTAATGTTGGGTTTTATAACGTTGCAACTTGGACAGGACTGTTGGAAATTTGGGTTTGAGAAAATGGGCGTCGTCCCGACTTTGACCAAATTTTCGGTGGCTAAAAATTTAATTTTGGAGGAATGAAATTATATATTATTAATCTACGTTTCAAGTAGATGTTTGTAGTATTTTTTATTTCTCAAAACCGAATTTCGGTGAGTGAGAAATTAATACACGAAGGTAGCCACATAAATGGGAATTATGTAAAGGGAAATGAAAGGCTTTTGCCTTATCCCACATGGAATACAAATCATAGTTTATCCTAGTTTATTTACTAGAAGGTGTTATTTGTTGTATAAACTATAACACAAGTGGATGATCACAAGTGGGCCACACGCGCGCGCGCCCGCCTCGGCTTCGGCCTGGGCGGCCCAGCCCTATTGGGCCTGGGTCCAGGTCCATTATTGAAGCCCAATGAATCTGGACATTTTAGGTGTCCAGATTCGTGTGACTGTTGGAGTTAGTAACTCCTACAGTAGTGATCATCTGAAAAGAGCCCACTACTTGTCTGTTATGGAGTAGTGGGGTGTAACATCTGGGATGTTACAATTGGATTAATGCCCACTACTTTTTTGTTATCTCCTGCAGGTGTTGGCTGTATATATATTCATTGTTGTGCATTGCAGAAATACACAGAAAATTCATAGCATTTCAGATACCTCAAAACCAAGTTTCTGCATTATACACATAGAGTCCAGCAACCGGTCTTCAATATTTTCTAGTTCGAAGGAGCTTCTGTGTTAGTGGTGCTACTACACAGAAGACGTAAGCCGTTTCATCTTTAGAAGCAATACGTCAGACCGTGAGCACTAGCCGGGACGTAATTGCATTGTGGAAAGAGATTCTTCTCGACTCGGCTTTCTGAAAGTTCTTTTGAAGAAGTTGTAATAGCTAGTATTTTTCTAGTAATCTTTGGTTCTGTAATTTGCCATTTTGAAGGCATCCCGATTCTGTAACATTGTATTCAACAATCGCAAAGCAATTATCCGAACTTCACGATGGCAAGCACAAGCAGAACCCCGATCATCCCTTCTGCTCAAGCTGAGAAACCCGAAAAATTCATGGGTTTCGACTTCAAGAGGTGGCAACAAAAAATGTTGTTCTACCAGACTACCCTAAGTCTGGCGAAGTATCTGACCGAGGACGCTCCTGTTGTTGCTGAAAACGAAACGAATGCTGAAAAATGCGCTGCGTTTGATGCATGGGGCCAGGGTGATTTCCTGTGCCGTAACTATGTCCTAAACAGACTTAGTGATGCACTTTACAGTGTGTATTGTGCTGTGAAATCCTCCAAAGAATTGTGGGATTCTTTGGAGAAAAAGTACAAAAATCGAGGATGCCGGCACAAAGAAATTTGTTGTCGGTAAGTTCTTGGATTTTGTGATGGTTGATTCTAAAACCGTGATGGAACAAGTTCAGAAGTTCCAGTTGATCCTACATGAAATCTCTGTCGAGGGAATGACTTTGCCGGAAGCATTCCAAGTGGCCACCTTGATTGAGAAATGGCCCCCAAGTTGGAGGGATTTCAAGAATTATCTCAAACATAGGCGAAAGGAGATGGGACTAGAGGATCTGATTGTCAAACTCAGAATTGAGGAAGATAATAGGAGGATTGACTCTAAGTCCAAGCTTGTCCCTATGGAGTCAAAAGCCAACTTAATGGAGTACGACTCGTCAAGTAACTCGAAAAAAAGGCCTAACGATAAAGGCAAGAAACCGGCAGCTGGAAAATTCCAGGGAGCTTGCTACAACTGTGGCAAACCGAACCATATGGCAAAGGACTGCCATCAACCAAAGAAAAAGAAAACCAAACCGCATCCAATGCCAATGTGGTTGAAGAAAGGGAGTCGACGGCACGCCGACATGTCGGGCGGTGGTGTTTGAAGCCAATTTGGTGGATAACCCAAAAGAATGGTTTGTGGATACCGGTGCCACTTGCCATCTCTGTTCTGATAAGGATGCATTCTCTTCTTACATCCCATCGACCGGAAGGAAGCTCCATATGGGGAATCATGCATCTTCTGATGTTGCTGGCGTTGGAACGGTGGTGTTAAAGCTTACTTCGGGAAAGGAGTTGGAGCCAAGGATGAAGGATGTCTTTGCATGTCCCGGACATCCGCAAAAATCTGTTTCGGGTTCTTTGGTCAACCATGGGTTTAGACTAGCTTTTGAGTCTGAAAAATTTGTACTTAGCAAATTTGGACAGTTCCTTGGTAGGGGTTATCTAGACAAATGACTGTTCAAAATGAATGTAATGACTGTACGCCGTTTTGGCGAGAATATGAATAAGAATGAATCTTCTTCTGTTTATATTGTTGAGTGCTCTAATTTATGGTATATTAGATTAGGACATGTAAATCTGAATGCTATAAAAAGATTGGTAAATTTAGAATTGATTAATTTACCTGAAGTAAACTCACAAAGAAAATGTGAAGTTTGTGTTGAAGCTAAAATGGCTAAATTACCGTTTCATTCGGTTGAAAGGAGCACTTCACCTTTAGAGTTGATACACACTGATGTGTGTGATCTAAAATTTGTGCAAACTAAAGGTGGTAAAAAATATTTCATCACATTTATTGATGATTGCACAAGGTTTTGCTACTTATACTTGTTAAGAAGCAAAGATGAAGCATTAGAGGCTTTTAAGAATTATAAAATTGAAGTTGAAAATCAACTTGGCAGCCGGATTAAAATAATTCTGAGTGATAGAGGTGGCGAATATGTTGCACCATTTGAATAACTATGTACCCAGTCGGGCATAATTCATCAAACAATAGCACCATATTCACCACAATCTAACGGTGTTGCTGAACGCAAAAATCGGACTCTAAAAGAGATGATGAATGCCATGTTAATAAGTTCTGGATTACCCCAAAATATGTGGGGGGAAGCTGTTTTAACAGCCAACCACATATTGAATAAAATACCACTTAAAGGGAAAGATAAGACACCTTACGGATTGTGGAAAAATTGTAAGCCTTCTTATAAATACCTTAAACTGTGGGGGTGTTGCTAAGGTAGCAATACCTGAACCAAAACAAGTTAAAATTGGACCAAAGACAGTTGATCGTGTCTTTGTGGGATATGCATACCAAAGTAGTGCATATAGGTTTATGATACATAAGTCATAAAATCCGGAAATGACTGAAGGTACCATAATCGAATCAAGGAATGATGTATTATTTGAGGATGTCCACCCTTGTAGAGAAAAGTTAGAAGTGAGTACTAATAAAAGAACTCACGAAACTGCAAGTGGTTCAACACCAATTAGTGAAGAACCGAGACGCAGTAAGAGGTCTAAGACGGCTAAGTCTTTTGGGCCAGATTACATAACATTTATGTTAGATGGTGAGCCAAACTCGATTAAAGAGGCTCTAAGTAGTCCAGATGCTCCGCTCTGGCAAGAAGCTATCAATAGTGAAATTGAGTCTATTCTGCAAAACCATACTTGGGAGTTGGTTGATCTCCCTGCTAGTCATAAACCTCTAGGATGTAAATGGATCCTAAAGAAAAAGTATAAAACAGATGGAACTATTGATAAGTATAAAGCACGACTTGTAGCCAAAGGCTTTAAACAAAAAGAAGGATATGACTTCTTTGATACATATTCTCCAGTAACGAGGATTGCGTCTATTCGGGTGCTTCTCGCGATTGCTGCCTTGCACAATCTAGAGATTCATCAGATGGATGTCAAGACGACGTTTTTGAATGGAGAGATAGATGCTGAAATCTACATGGAACAACCTGAAGGGTTTGTTGCACCCGGTCAAGAAAAGAAGGTGTGCAAGTTAATAAGATCCTTGTACGGACTGAAACAAGCTCCAAAACAATGGCATCTTAAGTTTGACAATACGATGTTGTCAAATGGATTTAAAATCAACGAGTGTGATAAATGTGTATATGTCAAAGGGACATCAGAAGCATTTGTCATAGTTTGTCTATACGTAGACGATTTGTTAATCATGGGCGTGGTTATGATACTATCATGGAGACTAAAAGAATGTTAAAGAGGAACTTTGACATGAAGGATATGGGGACTCAACGATGTAATCCTTGGGATAAAAATCGTGAGAACTCATAATGGAATTATCTTGTCACAATCCCACTATGTGGAGAAAGTGCTCAAGAAATTCAATGCTTTTGACATTCACCGTCAAAGACACCCATTGATTTAAGTATAAATCTGTTGCTAATAAAAAAGCGAAACCGAGTGGCTCGGATAGAATACTCACGTATAATAGACAGTCTGATGTACATCACAAATTGTACACGTCCAGACTTGGCATACCCTGTAAATATGTTGAGTAGGTTCACGAGCAATCCAAGCCATGAGCATTGGAAAACGTTAACCAGAGTGTTAAAATACTTGAAGTATACCTTGGATTATGGGCTATACTACTCAAGATATCCAAATTGCATTGAAGGATATAGTGATGCTAGTTGGATTTCAGATTCGAAAGATTCTTATTCAACTAGTGGATACATATTCACAATTGGAGGTGGTGCGGTATCGTGGAAGTCCACGAAGCAAACATGTATAGCTCGGTCCACCATGGAATCTGAGTTTATAGCTTTGGATAAAGCTGGTGAAGAAGCAGAGTGGCTTCAAAACTTTCTGGAAGATATTCCATGTTGGAGGAAGCCTGTGCCTTCTGTGATGATTCACTGTGATAGCCAAGCGGCTATAGGAAGGGCACAGAGCAATATGTATAACGGTAAGTCTAGACATATTCGTCGGAGACACAATACCGTTAGACAATTGATCTCAAATGGTGTGATGTCAATTGACTACGTAAAGTCAAAAGACAATTTGGCAGATCCTTTGACAAAAGGACTGAATCGAGTTCAATTGGGTAAATTGCTAGAGGGAATGGGCTTGAAGTCCACAAAGTAAAAATAACTATCATAGTGGTAACCCAACCATGATGACTGGAGATCCCAAGAACTTGGTTCAATGTGAAAACTAAACTATGAAGGTTATGTTGTAACACTTGGAGACAATATTATAACCCATCCCTAGAAAGCAAAACCAAGTGTTGAAACACCTGCAAAGTTGTGGTGAGGCTAAGTCATTTGACTTTTAATGATTCCTACACCTCGTTGAGGTTGAGTATGGCAGGATGCTCGGATAGGAGATCACCTATATAAGTGAGAAGTGCGGGCCGCTTCAAAGTAACACTTATGAATCCAAAGTGGTGTCCATGGCCGAAACGGTCACAAAACGTGAGAACAGAAGGTGTTGAGACCTTATTGTGTTAATACTGTTGACTCGGTATACACCGTGAAGGAATAGTTCAAGGCATTGCGTCCACTAAGTCGCCAATGTACCCGATGGTATTGACTACAGAAGGTTCAAAGCCATAAGCTACCTTTCCGAATGCAATATTGTCTCTTGAGAACTGGTTTGCGTGCTTGCATTCATGCATGCATTAATTTCCACTCATGTGGGGGATTGTTGGAAATTTGGGTTTGAGAAAATGGGCGTCGTCCCGACTTTGACCAAATGTTCGGTGGCTAAGAATTTAATTTTGGAGGAATTAAATTATATATTATTAATCTACATTTCGAGTAGATGTTCGTAGTATTTTTTATTTCTCAAAACCGAATTTTGGTGAGTGAGAAATTAATACACGAAGGTAGCCACATAAATGGGCATTATGTAAAGGGAAATGAAAGGCTTTTGCCTTATCCCACATGGAATACAAATCATAGTTTATCTTAGTTTATTTACTAGAAGGTGTTATTTGTTGTATAAACTATAACACAAGTGGATGATCACAAGTGGGCCACACGCGCGCGCGCCCGCCTCGGCCTCGGCATGGGCTTGGGCTTGGGCCTGGGACTGGGCTTGGGCCGGGGCAGCCCGACCCTATTGGGCCTGGGTCCAGGTCCACTAAAGTTTTGCCACTCAAAAATGGGCTTGGCCCAGATTTGAGTGACTGTTGGACTGTTGAAGCCCAATGAATCTGGACATTGTAGGTGTCCAGATTCGTGTGACTGTTGGAGTTAGTAACTCCTACAGTAGTGATCATCTGAAAAGAGCCCACTACTTGTCTGTTATGGAGTAGTGGGGTGTAACATCTGGGATGTTACAATTGGATTAATGCCCACTACTTTTTTGTTATCTCCTGCAGGTGTTGGCTGTATATATATTAATTGTTGTGCATTGCAGAAATACACAGAAAATTCATAGCATTTCAGATACCTCAAAACCAAGTTTCTGCATTATACACATAGAGTCCAGCAACCAGTCTTCAACATTTTCTAGTTCGAGGGAGCTTCTGTGTTAGTGGTGCTACTACATAGAAGACGTAAGCCGTTTCATCTTTGGAAGCAATACGTCAGACCGTGAGCACTAGCCGGGACGTAATTGCTTTGCGGAAAGAGATTCTTCTCGACTCAGCTTTCTGAAAGTTCTTTTGAAGAAGTTGTAATAGCTAGTATTTTTCTTGTAATCTTTGTTTCTGTAATTTGCCATTTTGAAGGCATCCCGATTCTGTAACATTGTATTCAACAAGGACATATACTATTTTATTTTAATATATATTTATGATATTAAATATAATCTAAAATTTGAGAGAGAGTTTAATCAATCCAATCAAATACACTCCTTCAATGTATTTTAGTAATATATTTTATTTTTAAATATTAGTGTTTAGTAAAATTTAAGAATTCCAAATACCAAAGTAGGTTTGTCTACAATAACATGCTGCTAATCATGCATTTAGTTATTATTTTGATGTAATAATTAAAATCCGATCCAATATTTCCAATTTCGATCTTTTTTTTTTTGTAATAAGTTGAAAGTAGTGGTTGGAGGGGATAAGTTTCAAACAAACTGAATGATACATGGTTTGAATCCTGGTCAACACCCTTACAAAAGGAAAGTGATACCACTTTGCTCGTTGTCAATATGGTAATTGATAATAATCCCCTTAGAACTTTAGTATAATAATATGACGATTGATAAGTTAGTTTAAAAATCAAATAGTCTGAAAATGGAATATTTAATATTTTCTTTTGGAAAAAGTATAAAAAATACACTATAGTTAAAAAATACACTACCGCAATTATGAATATAGTTAAAAATAGAGCTATTTTTTTTATTTCTCAATGTTTCCTAAAAACGTTGTCACCGTCCACTAACAATCATGTACAAGATAATGATAATGACAATTTGTTAATTAATGCCACATAACAAATTAATTATAAAAATTAAAAATAGAACTTAACAAGAACCAAGAAGATATTTATATCTTTTTAGCTAGTTATATTTAGATGATACAATTGTAAAAAACAAACTTGACAAGATATTTATAAGGCTACCTTAACATAATATAGCAGACAAACTTGACAAGATACTTATAAGGCTACATTAACATAATATAGCAAATACCAAGTAAAATTATATTTATACCAAATACCAAATAAAATTACATTTGTATGGTATTTATGGGAGGGTTAATAAAACAAGTTTAGGATCCATTACAAATCTTTTTTTTTCCTTAAGAGTTTTCGGCCAATGACAAAGTATATGTGCGACTTCGGCCAATGGTAAAGTATTTTTTTTTCCGGCAACACCAACGACTCCAAAGACTCAACTCACCGATGACCCACTTCGACGCAACCGACATTCCCAACTCACATGCGAGATTCGAGACTTCTATATATAGACATATAGTTTCTTTCTTTTTCTGAAAATACACATACACATAACCTGCAAAACTCGGAATTTCTAATCCCTCAAAAAAAAAAAAATCGGAATTTCTAAAATTTACACATACTCACAACATCAATCTCATCGAATTAAATTCCAGAAGACATATCAATAGATATACAAACTTTTAACAAGACTGATTGAAGATTTGTCTGAATTAGGAAGAAACGATGGCAACCTCGAACAAAAACCAAAAATCTAAATAAAATTTCAATTATTTCACCCCTCGCAGTGATAATAGAAGCTGATAAACTCAAAAAGAAAGATTTGATGACTTACTTGACAGACTTCAAAATGATAAACAATAACAATATGGTGCAACAAATTGTGGAGTTAGAAGTGTTGTGAGATTTTGAAAAAAAAAAAAAACAGAGTACTGAAGAAGATGCTATAAAGTGGGAGAGTTTAATTAAGAGAGGATTTCTTTTTCCAACTCGTTCGATCGTGAAGAGTGGAGAGTATAGAAAATTTATCTGCTATAAAGGAACGTGGGGAAAAGATTTGGAACTGATTATCCCTATCCTCTGGCAATTAAGAAGGGATTTGAGTATATCTTTTTTTTTTTTCAAATTTAAAAACTCCCACTTCCCAAAAACTCATTATTTATTTACATATATATATATAGGGAGGGGGTTATATGAGACCACCTCATAGGGTAAGTCCATAGAGACCAATCCTAGCCACATATCTAGATTTTCTAATGGTTGTGATTTTAGAGCTAAAATTACAAATTAAATCCTGGAAAATAGAGGGAGGGGTAAATTAGTAATCCTACAAAAATACCCAATATTCATGGGATTCTGTTCACATTATGATCACACAATCTCTCCAAATCTCACATCAAATTCAACGTGTTCTTCTTCGAACGCTCTTCATGAAAGAAAACAAACATCCATCTTCTTCTTCAACGCACTACTGCGAGAAATCATTCATCTTTCTTCTTCAACGCACTATTGTGTGAAAAAAGTTGCAGACAATTTGCCATAGTTGCTAGAGCTCAACTTTAGTTCGAAGTTTGCTTATGAAGATGTAATTTGTTGCTTGTGTAGATGTGTCATGGTGCTTTTATATACCACTAACTACATAAGCAAGTCATAAGCAACAAATCCATACTACATAAGCAACAATCTTATACTACATAAGCAACAAATATACACTACGCATGCACCACGAATACATTAATTACATAAGCAAGTCATAGCAACAAACACATACTACATAAGCAACAAGTCTATACTACATAAGCAATGAATATACACTATGTATGCACCATGGATACATTAACTACATAAGCAAGTCATAAGCAACAAACTCATACTACATAAGCAACAAGTCTATATTACATAAGCAACGAATATACACTACGTATGCACCAGGAATACATTAACTACATAAGCAAGTCATAAGCAACAAACTCATACTACATAAGCGATAAACTTATACTACATAAGCAACGAATATACACTAGACATGCATCACAGATACATTAACTACATAAGCAAGTCATAAGCAACAACCCTATACTACATAAGCAAATGGATAAATTTTTTTGAAACCAAACGCTGGAGAGAGAGTGTGCGTGAAGAGTGGGTGAAATCGCGTGAAAGATGGAAGGAAATCTCAATAACTGATTCTATAATGCAAAATGACCACCCTACCCCTCTTAGTTTGCTTAAACAAAAAAAATAAACATTAAACCCCCCTAAAAATCTGGACCACCCAAAATTGTTAATCTATGGTTAGAATGTGTCCTCATGGACTCACCCAAAGTAGGAGGACCTATTTGATCCATATCCTATATATATATATAAATAATATAACAATGAGATAAAAAAAATTAATCTAATAAAGAAATTTTGAAATGATAGTCATTTAGAATTATTAGAAATTAATCAAGATTAAGTTATTGGGCATCACATCCTCCCTCTCTAACAAAGAATTGCGTCTTCGAAATTAAGCTTACATGGTTGGTCAAATAATTCTGGATACTTAGCTCGATTTTCCGCTTCCCGCTCCCAAGTCGCTTCTTCTTGGCCGTGTCGATTCCACTGAACTTTAATTAGGGCGACATCTATGTTTATCAGTCTGTGCACTTTTTTGTCAAAGACGGCTATTGGCTTCTCCTCGTAAGTCATGTCTCGATTAACCTCCAGTACTTCATGACTGACTACGGTGCTCGCACTTGCTGGTGCGCCCGCTGAAAATCTCAAGCCACAGCGCCAGTTGCAATGACACGTACTCCCCTTTTATAAATTAATTCAAGTAATTCGTATTCAAAATTCTAACCCATTTTATTCTTATTTAAAATATATTCTAATATATACGAATCAATTCGAGTATTATTCAAGCGTTCTGATCTAATAGTTACATTAGAGTCACTAGAATAGTCTAACAAAATATATAATCTCTAAATTTATGTACAACTTTTCTTCTTCAAATAAATTCACTAGAGTATTATATATTTTGTGAGACTATTCCAAATATAGTTGTCAGATCAAAGAAATCTTAAAGTATTATATATTTTGTGAGACTATTCCAAATGTAGCTATTAGATTAATTAAATCCTAGTCATTGATTAAAAAATTGTCTTACTATAAATAAAAGTTGCTAGACAAAAATTGAAAAGAATGAAGAAAACACATCTTTTCCTACTAATAGAACATATCTTATTCCAAATATATAATTTCTAAATAACCCAACAATAAAGATATATTAGAATTTTGAATACGAATATTGAAATTGATTCGTATAAATATATTCGGTTGTATTTCAAATAAGAATAAAAGAGAGTAAGCGTCATTGCTTGGTTTTCATAAAATAAAAGTGGAGTAGACGCGGTTGGTTTGATATTTGAGTTCGATGAGAAAAAAAACTAGGATATGATTTTATTATTTGTGAAGAGATCAAAACAAAAATTAACGAACTCTTCACCACTTTATCTTTAACTAGCTTTTAACTAAACTAAAATCAGAATCACAACATTCAAGAATGCAGATATTCCATTAACAAATTGAATCTCACGGAAAAAAAAAATCTTATGGCCCGAGGGAGCAAAGAAGAAAGAACCTCGAGGCTGGTCTTCAGGTATCATTCCTCCTCCTCTGCTAGTGTCGATTGCTTCCAACAACCTCACGAGCTCATCCATATGGGGTCGTTTCTCTAGGTTTGCGCTCATCATTTTTTCATGATATTTGCAAGAGAACTTGAGCAACATTGAGGGATGCTTGGTCGCAAATTCTACAAGAATAGACCATAAAGGTTTATTCAATTTCTTGCAACAGAAGAAACGTCAGCAAAGCTAAGATCTGTGTATGATTGATCACAACAATATATTTCCCATAAACAAATCCCGAAGCCGTAGATGCCACATTTTCTATCATATGGCGTTCCATCCAACACCCAAGTAGATGAGAGTAGATGCCACATTTTCTATCATATGGCGTTCCATCCAACACCCAAGTAGATGAGAAATTCATTGATCTCAATATAGACAGTCAAGTCGAAAAGATATACATGATCCTAATCTGTATAACGTATTCAACTGATTTCAATAAAAAAACATCTTGAAAGAATTTCATAATTAGGATTAATTATAAAACTACTCCTAAGGTTTAGACTAATTACAAAAGAATTAGTTGTCTTTCAAAATTAAAAATATCCTCATACATTTGTTTCTATTTTAAAATTGAACCTTGAAGAGGGGTATTTGTTGCGTAAGTACAACTCAAAGGGGTTACATGTAATTTTGAATGATAAATATAATTTTTTATAATTAGCCCAAACAATAGGGGTAGTTTCTGTAATTGTTGGAATTGGTTTTAAGAAATTGGGTTTTGACCAGATTTTGACCAGTTATTTAAGTGGATTTATTTATTCGCTTTATGAAATAAATGAAATAAACATAATCTACACCGCGGGTAGATGAGTTTATTATTTTGAATTTTTCAAAACCAATGTCGGATGAATGAGAAGTAAATGAATGAAGTTAGCTACTTAAAATGTCTTTTATATATGGAATATAAAAGGGTGGGAATATGAAAAGTCATATCTCACATAGAAACATATTAAATGTTTGACTAGTTTATAAAGAGCTTCACCACTAGTAAGGAGTAATCATGTGGAGTTCCTTATGGTACACTGTAGTGGACCAAGTCAATTCTGACTAGCCTTTGGCTAGCTCAAATAGCACCAAGGACGGTGCGGAGTACCGTCCGAGCTGGAGCCAGAGTAGGAGTCGGGCTTGGGCCCGCGCACATCGCACATAGTCACATTGGACGCTTTGAGGAGCCTTTGAGTTTTAACAGATCGAACAGGGTTCGGTCTAGTGGCTCGGTGACGTGGTAGGGTGGTAGTGACTTGGCATATTTGTCCAGGTGGCGACACGTGGCAGGCTGGCGCTGATTGGACATGTCTGTTCACTGACGGGGCGCCATTACTGGGCACAACTTCCAGTATAAATGAGTGTAGGCCAAATGGTGTGTTCCTTCAGTTGGATGTGATCTGGACCATGAGATCGCAGTTGTTGACCATAAGGCGCGATCTGACGGACACGATCAATCCGAACCTGAGGTTGCACCCAGTCTGAAGAGGCACCAGAAGCTCTATAAATAGTAGTCCCCAGAATTCATTTTGGCATCAGAAAATTTTGAAATTCTTCTAACATTCTGCATAAAGTCTTCAGAGTTCAAAACACTATAAAATTCGAAGTGTCTTATGATTTGTAGTGTTGCTATCACAAGACGTACATCGTTGTATCTTGGGAGGCGGTTGCCAAATAACGTAAACATCATGAACGGGGTAATTTTATCTTAAAGACAAAGAGTCCAACTCTTGCCTCGACTTTCATATACTTACTTATCGCTTGATTTATTTTCAACCATTCGATATACACCATCCGGTTTTTCCAACAATTTTAAGACGAAATTATTGTGTGCATCAAATGGCTTCAACATCATCGCCCACTCCATCCATTCTAGCACCAAAGACCGGAGAGAAACCAGAGATGTTTGGTGGTTCAGATTTCATAAGATGGCAACAGAAAATGTTGTTCTATCTTACTACTCTGAACCTTGCTCGTTTCCTGATGGAGGATACTCCAACTGTGGGAGAAGAGGAGACTGATAAAGAGAAGAGTCGATGCTTGAAGTCAAAACAACTTCCTATATAGTAACTACATCCTCAACAGACTGGACAACACATTGTATAATGTGTATTGTTTGGTAAAGACTGCTAAAGAGTTATGGAGCTCTTTAGAGAAGAAGAATAAAGTGGAAGATGTTGGCACAAAGAAATTTGTTGTTGGCAAGTTCCTTGAGTTTAAGATGGTTGATACCAAGACGGTGATCAACCAGGTTCAAGAGATTTAGCTCATTCTTAATGATATAATTGAAAAAGGAATGGTGCTGAGCGAATTCTTTCCAGTAGCTGCTATTATAGAGAAGCTACCGCCTTTGTGGAAGGATTTTAAAAACTACCTAAAGCATAAGCGGAAGGAGATGGGGCTTGAAGACTTACTTGTCAGATTCTGAATTGAAGAAGACAATTACAAGTCTGAAATTAAGTCTGGCAAGTTTCCAGTAGAGGCAAAGGCAAACTTGGTGGAGCCCAATACTAGAAAAAAGAGAAAGCACCCAGGGAAAGGTAAGAAACATGGGAAGGCTAAAAAGTTCAAAGGGAACTGCTTCAACTGTGGAAATCCGAATCACAAGGCTAATGATTGCCGTCTTCCTGAGAAAGCCAATCAGAACCAAGTGCATGTGACTGAGGACAAATCAACGCCAATTGATATGTCCGAGCTTGATCTCTCGGCTGTTGTATTTGAAGCCAACAGGTGCTACATGGTGGATAACCGAGAGAATGGTGGGTGGACACAGGTGCTACACGCCACATATGCTCCAACAAAGACATGTTCCCAACGTATACTCCTATCAACGGAAGGAAGTTATACATGGGGAATCATGCATCTTCTGAAATTGTCGATCTTGGCAAGGTGGTGCTGAAGATGACCTCGGGCAAGTGTTAGATAAATGTTTTTATCATGATTTTGATGATTTTGTTCAAATGAGTTTTTATACCAAAACAATGTCCCTAAATGTTGACCCAACACTTCCGATCGATCTAAAATGTTTTTACTATTTTTCGGAGTATTTCTTGAAGTTAATATTCGATTTAAAATTGGACAACACTTATGTTTCAGGCTCGACCGGTCGCCCTATAGGGCAACCCGTACCTGAGTTGAGTTTTGAAAGAGAAAATGGGACGTAAGAGAAAATGGGGAGGGCGACCGGTCGACCAGGTGGGCGACCGGTGAGGGCGACCGGTCGACCCCTGGGCGACCGGTACCTGGGAGCAGCCCTCTCAAATGCACTTCTCTGTTTTGATTTTCTATCAACCCCAACCGGTCAAGACCAAGGGCGACCGGTCGAACCCCCCTTTGACCGGTCCCCCTGTGTAAAATTCGCAGAATTCAATTTCAATCTTATCTCTCGTGCGACCCGGTCGAACCCCTGTTTTGACAAAGAACTATCCGTTGCATTTTCGCATGACTTTTCCCTATTTTGTGGGATTGATTTCTAACACTATATTGATGATTTTAAATGGTTTCTTTTGCAGCAAATCACTCCCCAAGGAGGAGCCAATGTCCGAAATCAAAGCCAAGACCTCTCCTATAAATAGAGGCTTCATTCAAGCAACAAGACACAACACTCCATACAAGCAAAGAGCAAACAAAGCAAACACTTTCATATATCTTGTTGTATTAGCCTTAGCACTTTCACTTGCACAAATTTGAGGTCTAGGCTTTCAATTCTTGATTACACTTGTACTCATATTGTATCAATCATTATTGAGTTGTAATCTTGATTTTGGTCATCATTCAACACAAGACATCCTTGTGAGTATTCTTGTGGTAAGAATACACTTGGGTGATCTAGGTGATAGGTGTTTGAAGGTTGTGGTAATCTTCAAAGGTGTTGTAAGAGGATTGTGGTAATCCTCAAGGTGGTGTAAGAGGGTTGTGGTAATCCTCAAGGTATTGTATTAATTTTTGGTAAATTAATAAAATCTTTTTTCCTTTTGAAATCCATCCCGGATATACTGGGGTGGTAGAGGATTAGGCCCTAGGTGGGTTGAACCTCTTTAAATCGACGAGTGTTGTTTCCACATTTACATTCTCGTCTTTGTTTGATTATTCGCAAAAGAGGGCAAAATCTGAAAAACCGAGATAATCTATTCACCCCCCCTCTAGATTATCGTAGCCACTTGGACTAACAAGTGGTATCAGAGCCAAACTCTTTGCTAGCTCGTTCGAGTAAAGAGGAAAGATCCATGGCTACGAATGACGCTTATCTCACCACTGGCGCCTCCACCAACAAGCCACCATTGTTCGACGCCAACAACTACGCATTTTGGAAAGACCGTATGGAGTGCTTTCTACAAGGGTGCGGGTTTGACATATGGAATGTGGTTATTGAAGGAGTTGATCAACCAACAAAAAAAATGGAGGATGGTACCTCGACTCCTAAACCTTTCAAGGAGTTCGATGAAAATGATAAGAAGGCTTTCTCTCTAAACGGTAAGGCCTTAAATATTTTGCATTGCTCACTTACCGCCACCGAGTACAATCGCATACGAGGCATAAGGTCGGCACATGAGGTTTGGGAAAAATTGGAGACTATATATGAAGGGACAAAGAAGGTCAAGCAAGCTAGAAAGACCATGCTTGTTAAAGACTTTGAAAACTTTAACATGTATGATGGTGAAAGCATCTCCAAGATGGTGGAAAGGCTTGACAACATTGTCAATCCTCTTGTGGCCCTCGGTAAAGTCATCTCCGAAGAAAACAAAGTGACTAAGGTATTGAATGCTCTTCCCGGCTCATGGTCCGAAAAGGTGACGGCAATCACGGAAGCACAAAATCTTGAGACACTCAAGTTTGACGAGCTCATCGGGAACCTCCTCATCTATGAAGTCTATCTCAAGGAGAGGAAAAATACCAAACCAACCATCAATCAATCGGGTATGCAAAATATTCCTAAAGGTCTTGCTTCTTCTTCTAATAATGCATACTATGATAATGATGATGATGATGAGGAGACGGCCGCACTTGTTCGAAAATTTGCAAAATTTATGAATAAAAATAAAGCAAGAAAACCAAGAGATAATGCTTGCTTTAAGTGCGGAAAACCCGAGCACTTCATAGCCGATTGCCCAAAACTCAATGAGGAGGAACAAAAGAAAAGAAGCCTTTTCCGAAAAAGAAGGCTCTAAATGCGGATGTCAAAACTTGGGATGAGCTACTCGAGACATCCGACGAGGAAGGTGAAACCGAACATGGTCTTATGGCTATAGACGATGAAAATAATGAGGTAATAGGGGCTATAACAACCATGGAGGATTCGAAATGGCTCGTGGACAGCGGATGTTCACGCCATATGACCGGGAGGAGAGAGCTTTTTACCAACATCAAGCTCCAAGAAGAGGGTATGGTCATGTTCGGCAATGGCAAAGGAAAAATTCTTGGAAATGGAGAAATTGGTAACTCTTCTTTTCTCTCTTTGTAATGTTCTTTTAGTAGAAGGGCTTAAGTTTAATTTGATAAGTGTTAGCCAACTTTGTGATTCAAATTATGATGTTTCTTTTAATAAAGAAAAATGCCTTATTCTTAAAAATGGTAATATTATTTGTGAAGCAAATAGAAAAGGCAATCTTTACAAAATTTGTACTAGTGATTTGGTTAGTCAAAATGTTTCTTGTCTTGTCGCCAATAATGATTTAACGAGTTTATGGCATAGGCGACTTTTACATGTTGGATACAAGAATTTGAAAAATATTTACAAAAACCAACATGTAAAAGGACTACCCAAATTGAATTTTGAAAATCTTGGCTTATGTGACACTTGTCAAAAGAACAAATTAGTTAAGAGTAGTTTTAAGCCCAAAAATGAAATTTCCACTACCAAACCCCTACAATTGCTTCACCTTGATTTGTATGGGGATATTGGTACGACTAGTCTAAGTGGAAAACATTACACTTTCGTTATTGTCGATGATTTTTCTAGATACACTTGGGCTCTTTTTCTTGCAAATAAAAGCGATGCCGTTAATGAGTTTGTTAAGTTGTGTAGACGCATTGAGAATGAAAAGGAAGATACTATTAAAACTATTCAAGTGATCGAGGCGGAGAATTTGACGGTGAGTTTAGAGTCTTTTGTGAAACCAAGGGATATACACACAATTTTTCGGCTCCAAGGACACCTCAACAAAATGGTGTAGCCGAAAGGAAGAATCGGACACTTCAAGAAATGAGTCGGTCCATGCTAAATGAATTTTCACTTCCAAAATATTTTTGGGCCGGCCGTAAATCTTGCTTGCTATGTCATTAATCGAGTTTATATTCGTCCTAAAATGAATAAAACTCCATATGAGCTTTGGAAAGGAAGAACTCCAAATATTAGTTATTTCAAAATATTTGGATGTAAGTGCTTTATTTTGAATACTAAGGATCAATTGGACAAACTTGATCCTAAGGCCGATGAAGGAATATTTATGGGGTATTCAACCAAGAGCAAAGCATATCGGGTTTACAACAAGACTAGCATGGTTGTTGAAGAATCTATTCATGTCAAATTTAATGAAGCCTCGGGTGTTGAAAGAATACCCAATGACGATAGTGATGAAGAGGATATTGTTGAACCTATTGTTCAAAGTGATGCTCATAATGATAAACCTTCTATTTCATATGATCAACCTTCAAGTTCAAATGTTCCTCAAGAAGATAGGGTGATACTTGAATCTTCCCGTAGCATTGAAATTTAAGGAGATCACCCAAAAGATCTTATTATTGGTGATCCCCTTGATAAAGTAATGACTCGAAGGAATTTTGCCGAAAAGCTCTTATATCTCAAAAAGAGCCTAAAAATGCTAAGGAAGCTATTGAGGATGAAGATTGGTTTTTGGAAATGCAAGAGGAGTTGAATCAATTTGAAAGAAATGATGTATGGGAATTAGTACCTTGTCCTCCATCTCAAACAATTATTGGTACAAAATGGGTATTCCTGAACAAACTTGATGATCAAGGCAACATTGTTCGAAATAAGGCAAGGTTAGTAGCTCAAGGGTATTGTCAAGAAGAAGGTATTGACTATGATGAAACTTTTGCACCGTAGCACGTTTAGAAGCTATTCGT
Source organism: Rehmannia glutinosa (assembly GCA_016081115.2). Taxonomy (NCBI): domain Eukaryota; kingdom Viridiplantae; phylum Streptophyta; class Magnoliopsida; order Lamiales; family Orobanchaceae; genus Rehmannia; species Rehmannia glutinosa. Next base: position 352,165 of record JABTTQ020002660.1, on the reverse strand, counting down.
ATTTTACTTGCCTATTCTTGTTTTAAAAATTTCAAACTTTACCAAATGGATGTTAAATCCGCTTTCTTAAATGGTATTATTCAAGAAGAAGTCTATGTAAAACAACCTCCGGGGTTTGAAATTTTTCTAGGCCTAATGATGTTTATAAACTTAAAAAGGCTTTGTATGGTTTAAAACAAGCACCCCGCATGGGTATGATAGACTTAGCTCTTTTCTTTTGCAAAATGGTTTTACAAGAGGTAAAGTTGATACTACACTCTTTGTTTTTGAAAAAGGGCAAGATTGTTTACTTGTGCAAATTTATGTTGATGATATTATCTTTGGTGCTACTAATGAATCTTTGTGCAAGAAATTCTCCAAGTTAATGCAAGGTGAATTCGAGATGAGTATGATGGGGGAGCTAAACTTCTTCCTTGGACTTCAAATTAAGCAATGCCAAGAAGGTATTTATATCTCGCAATCAAAGTATACAAAAGAACTTTTGAAGAAGTTCGGCATTGAAGAAGGAAGAACCGTCTCAACTCCTATGGCAACCAATGTCAAAATTGACAAAGATGAAAAAGGCAAGACGGTTGATGAATCCAAGTATCGAGGTATGATTGGTAGTTTACTTTATTTAACCGCTAGTAGACCGGACATTCTTCATGCCGTATGCCTATGTGCTCGTTTTCAAAGCAATCCAAAAGAATCTCATATGAGTGCCGTTAAACGGATTTTTCGATATTTGAAAGACACTATTCAATATGGTTTATTTTATCCAAAGAATGAAAATTTTTCTCTTAAAGGTTATAGTGATTCGGACTATGCGGGTAATATTGATGATCGGAAAAGTACTTCCGGATCATGTCAATTTTTAGGCGATTGCCTAGTTTCTTGGTTTTCAAAGAAGCAAAACTGTGTTTCTCTTTCAACGGCCGAAGCCGAATATATTTCCGCCGCATTTTGTTGTGCTCAACTTCTTTGGATGAAACAAACCTTAGCGGATTACAAATGCTCTTTTGAAAACGTACCTATCTTTTGTGATAATATATCCGCTATAAATATTGCTCAAAACCCGGTTCATCATAACCGTACTAAACATATTGAGATTCGACATCATTTTCTAAGGGATTGTGTTTCAAAACGAAAAATTGAGATATCGTTTGTGCCATCTCAAGATCAATTAGCGGACATTTTTACAAAACCGCTAACTTCCGAAACTTTTGCGTCAATACGAGCTCGGTTAGGCATAATGCATATTGAATGAGGTCTACATTTGCATTTTGCATGTTTTTAAAACTTAGGGGCGAAAAATCGGATTTTTGGTTGAAAATTCGGATTTTGAAAAATTTGACAAAACAGTGGGCTGAAGAGGTTGAGGGCAACCTGTCGCCCTCAACGCCGACCGTCGCCCTCAACCACGACCGGTCGCCCTAGGCCAAATTTTGGTTTAAGTTCGTTCTGTCTTCAGCATTTGTTATTTTCACTTCTTTTTGCCATTTTTTCGTCCCCTTTGACAAATGCACACAATTGTCACTCAAAATTGATTTTCATGCATTCAATTCATATCTTGGACCTTATATAGCATGTTTATCAACATCATTGCTCATCTTTTCCGATCAAATGGTAAGAATTTTCCTTACTTTGCTCAATTGGGTTGAACCCTTGAGTTTATGGCTTTCTTGTATATTTCTTGATATTTTTTGCTTATGATCTTGATGAGCTTAGTTATTATGTTGTATTGTATAATGTTTGATGTGAATTGGTGATGAAATTTTTTGGCTTGGATCATTTACAAGGGCTATATACAACTCTTTTTATTTTTCACGCCCACAATGTGTTCGATGAAATGTCACAATGATAATTTCAACTTCTACATGATTCTCTCGCTTCCAAAAGTCTTCAATACTCATTGAGATCATGTTTTGGTAAATAGAACGAGCGTATGAACTCTTCATGATACATTTCTCCCATTTTCCTTGGTGTTTAAGCCTAAATTGCTCAATGGTTGATAAACCATTTCTTTGGCGCACTTTGATATACTTCTATGATGTTTTTATCATCCTAACATGTTTTTTGATGATTCCAAAGGGGGAGAAACAGGAAATTGGCTCGTTAGCTCAAAGAAGCTAATAAAAGCTCATGATAGAAGCTATAAGCTATGGCTTATTAAGGCCATAAGTTGTGAAGAAAACTCAGTCCTATGATTGTTTTATGAACTTGTTTGCATGGATAATAAGTATTTGTGACAGGGGGAGCTTCTAAGCTCATGGAGTTGTTGTTTATTTTGTAAAAGCTTGTGCTTCTAGCTCATGCAATAATTCTTATTAATGTGCTTGTTGATAGGGGGAGCTTTTGTAAAATGTTTTTAAACGGATAGTTTACTCATAAACCGAAAAATTATTTTGTTTTTTCGAAATCGTCCTCTTGAAAATTGTTTTGGTTTGTAATCATCAAAAAGGGGGAGTTTGTTAGATAAATGTTTTTATCATGATTTTGATGATTTGTTCAAATGAGTTTTTATACCAAAACAATGTCCCTAAATGTTGTCCCAACACTTCCGATCGATCTAAAATGTTTTTACTATTTTTCGGAGTATTTCTTGAAGTTAATATTCGATTTAAAATTGACAACACTTATGTTTCAGCTCGACCTGGTCGCCCTATAGGCAACCCGTACTGAGTTGAGTTTTGAAACAAAAATGGGACGTAAGAGAAAATGGGGAGGGCGGCCGGTCGACCAGGTGGGCGGCCGGTGAGGGCGACCGGCCGACCCCTGGCGACGGCCTGGGAGCAGCCCTCTCAAATGCACTTCTCTGTTTTGATTTTCTATCAACCCCAACCGGTCAAGACCAAGGGCGACCGGTCGAACCCCCCTTTGACCGGTCCCCCTGTGTAAAAATTCGCAGAATTCAATTTCAATCTTATCTCTGTGCGACCGGTCGAACCCCTGTTTTGACAGCAAACTATCCGTTGCATTTTCGCATGACTTTTCCCTATTTTGTGGGATTGATTTCTAACAGCTATATTGATGATTTTAAATGGTTTCTTTTGCAGCAAATCACTCCCCAAGGAGGAGCCAATGTCTGGAAATCAAAGCCAAGACATCTCCTATAAATAGAGGCTTCATTCAAGCAACAAGACACAAAACTCCATACAAGCAAAGAGCAAACAAAGCAAACACTTTCATATATCTTGTTGTATTAGCCTTAGCACTTTCACTTGCACAAATTTGAGGTCTAGGCTTTCAATTCTTGATTACACTTGTACTCATATTGTATCAATCATTATTGAGTTGTAATCTTGATTTTGGTCATCATTCAACACAAGACATCCTTGTGAGTATTCTTGTGGTAAGAATACACTTGGGTGATCTAGGTGATAGGTGTTTGAAGGTTGTGGTAATCTTCAAAGGTGTTGTAAGAGGATTGTGGTAATCCTCAAGGTGGTGTAAGAGGGTTGTGGTAATCCTCAAGGTGTTGTATTAATTTTGGGTAAATTAATAAAATCTTTTTTCCTTTTGAAATCCATCCCGGATATACTGGGGTGGTAGAGGATTAGGCCCTAGGTGGGTTGAACCTCTTTAAATCGACGAGTGTTGTTTCCGCATTTACATTCTCGTCTTTGTTTGATTATTCGAAAAAGAGGGCAAAATCTGAAAAACCGAGATAATCTATTCATCCCCCCTCTAGATTATCGTAGCCACTTGGACTAACAGCAAGGAGCTGAGCCTTGTTGATGTCCTTCACGTTCCAGACATTTGGAAGAATTTAGTGTCAGGATCATTATTGGTCAAGGCAGGGTTTGGACTAGTATTTGAGGCTCAAAAGTTTGTACTTATGTAAAATGGATAGTTGATAAGGAAGGGGTACTTAGAAAATGGATTGTTCAAGATGAATGTAATGAATGTACTTCGAAACTTTGAAAGCAATAAAATTAATGCTTCTTCTTATTTGCTTAAGTGTTCAAATTTATGGCATGTTAGATTAGGATATGTAAATTTTAACACTTTGAAAATTTAGTAAACTTGGAATTACTACCTAAATTTAAAATAGATCACATCACAAGTGTGAAATCTGTGTTGAGGTAAAAATGCCAAAACATCATTCCACTCGGTGGAAAGAAATACAGAACCTCTAGAGTTAATTCAGAGTGATATATGTGATTTAAAGTTTGTGCAAACTAGAGGTGGAAAAACAAATTTGTTACTTTTATCGATGATTACAAAAGATACTGTAATGTATATCTTTTGAAAAGTAAAGATGAGGCCTTAGAAGCTTTTAAAAGCTATAAGAATGAGGTTAAAAATCAACTTAGCAAACGAATCAAGATAATTCGAAGCGATAGAGGTGGAGAATATGGAGCTTCGTTTGATGAATTTTGCTCAGATTCTGGTATTATTCATCAAACAACTTCTTATTCACCACAATCAAACGATATTGTTGAACGCAAAAACCAAACTCTGAAAGAGATGATGAATGCTTTGTTGATAAATTCGGGTATACCTCATTATGGGGGGAAGCAATTCTCTCAGCTAACCATATTCTTAATAAAATACCACACAAAAATAAAGATAAAACTCTATATGACTTATGGAAAGGTCAAAAACCTTCCTACAAATATCTCTTAAAGTGTAGGGGTATTTGGCTAAATTAGAAATACCTAAGCCAAAACAAGTCAAGATATGGCCTAAAACAATCGATTGCATTTTTATTGGATATGCTAATAACGATAGTGCATATCAATTTTTAGTGCACAAATCAGCAATTCCAGATGTACAAGAAGGTACAATTATTGAGCCAAGGAATGCTATATTTTTCGAAAATATGTATCCTTGTCAAGAAAGAAAAGAAGCTAATTCTGGCAAAAGAACACGTGGTACTGCTGATGGTGATCATCAAAGTGATGAAGAACCAAGACGTAGTAAAAAGGCCAAAATAACAAAGTCTTTTGGTCCAGATTTTCTAACTTATGTGTTAGAAAATGAACCAAGGACAATTGGTGAAGCATTGTCCAGTCCAGAAGCTCCATTCTGGAAAGAAGCTATTAATAATAAAATAGATTCCATTATGCAAAATCATACCTCGGAGTTGGTAGATCTCCCACTGGGAAATAAGCTTTTAGGATACAAGTGGATCCTTAAAAGAAAATATAAAGCTGATGAAACTATTGATAAGTACAATGCCAGATTAGTAGCTAAAGGTATTAAACAAATAGAAGGCATTGATTTCTTTCATACGTATTCACGTGGGACAATAATCACATATATTAGAGTTCTCATTGCTATTGTTGCATTGCATAACCTTGAGATACACCAAATGGATATGAAAACAGCTTTTCTAAATAGTGAATTAGAAGAAGAAATCTACATGGAACAACCCGAAGGGTTTGTTGCTCATGGGCAGGAGAAAAAGGTATGCAAACTCGTTAAATCATTGTGTGGCCATAAACAAGCTCCGAAACAATGGACGAGAAATTTGACAGAACTATGTTGTCGAATGGTTTTAAAATTAACGAGTATGAGCGTTTACATTAAAAACACACCTAATTCTTATGTGATTGAATGCTTTACGTTGATGACATGTTGATTATGGGTAGTAATCATGATATAATCATGAATACTAAGAAAATGTTGACCAAACATTTTGATATGAAAGATATGGATGTAGCATATGTTATTTTAGGAATTAAGATCTCTAAAATATATGATGGACTTATTTTGTCATAGTTTCATTATATTGAGACAGTACTTCGGAAGTTCAATGGTTATGATAGTCCTCCAGCTAAAACACTTGTTGATTTAAGCTTACACTTAGCTAAAAATCAGGGTGAGCCTGTATCTCAACTAAAATATTCTCGGATTATTGGCAGTCTAATGTATGTAACAAACTGCACTCGTCCGGATATTGCCTACGCACTTAATAAACTAAGTAGATTTACAAGTAATCCTGGCAATGACCATTGGAAGAAATTGATAAGGGTTCTTAGATATCTAAGACTCACCTTAAATTATGGATTATATTACTCAAGATATCCAGCTGTTTTAGAAGGATACAATGATGCTAATTGAATATATGACATAAAAGATTCCAAGTCCACTAGTGGTTATGTTTTTACCATTGGTGGTGGAGAGGTGTTACAGAAATCCTCTAAACAAATGTGTATAGATCGATCCATGATGGAATCAGAGTTTATAGCTCTAGATAAAGCTGGTGAACAAGTAGAATGGCTTCATACATTTTAGAAGATATTCCTTGTTAGCCTAAGCCAGTGGCTGCAACCATGATACATTGTGATAGTCAATCGGCTATAGGAAGGGCTCAAAATAGTATGTACAATGGTAAGTCTCAATATATACGTCGGAGACATAACACCGTTAGGCAGTTGATCTCAAATGGGGTTATTACAATCGATTACGTGAAATCGAAAGAAAACTTAGTGGATCCGTTAACTAAAGATTTGAATAGAGATCAAGTACTCTGCTTATCGAAAGGAATGGACTTAAATCCACAAAATAAGAGTATTCATAGAGGTAATCCAACCTTGTGAATTGGAGATGCCAAGACCTTGGTTCAATGGGACAACTAAGTTATGAATATTCAGATAAACACTTGGAACATGTTACAGCTCATTCCTATCCAAGTGGAGAAACCTGCTGAATATAGTGGGTTAAGTTTTAAACTTTTAATGATTCCTATACTTTAAAGAAGTGGAGTATTGCAAGATACTCTTAATAGGAGATTACCTATATAAGTGTGAAGACGAGCCGCTTCAATGAAATACTTATGAATCAAAGATGTTGTCTAGGGCCAAAATGGACACAACCGTGAGAATCAAATGGTGTTAGGAAATATATTGTATGGATGTTGTTGTTTTGGTTTACATAAATAGCTGAACAGTTCAAGACATCGCGTAACTGTGCAGCCTAGTAAATCCGATAGTATTCTATCAAGGAAGGTTCAAACCATAAGCTACATATCCCGATGCAATAGCTTTCCGTTTGAACTCTCTTTAGTGTATGCATACTCATTTGCATTTAATTTCATTTATGTGGGGGATTGTTGGAATTGGTTTTAAGAAATTGGGTTTTGACCTGATATTGACCAATTATTTAAGTGGATTCATTTATTCGTTGTATGAAATAAATAAGATAAACGTAATCTACACTGCGGGTAGATGAGTTTAGCATTTTGAATTTCTCAAACCAATGTCGGGTGAATGAAAAATAAATGCATGAAGTTAGCCACTTAAAATGCCTTTTATATATGGAATATAAAAAGGTGGGAATATGGAAAGTCATATCCCACATAGAAAATATATTAAATGTTTGCCTAGGTTATAAAGAGCTTCACCACTAATAAGGAGTAACCATGTGGAGCTCCTTATGATAGACCCTAGTGGACCAAGTCAATTTTGACTATCCTTTAGCTAGTTCAAATAGCACCAAGAACGGTATGGAGTACCGTCCGAGCCAGATCCAGGCACTAGCCCGCGCATGTCGCACATAGTCACATTGGGCGCTTTAGCGCACAACAAAAACCCTAGTTCTTCTAGCAAGGTTCTGCGAATATTTCACCGGTTGTTTTTTCGAAATAATAGATGCTTCATATGATTTCGTCAAAATGTCTAAGAAAATCCACTCTGGGTCGACTGTGGATTTTGAAGGTATGCTGAAACAGGGAACTGATATGGCCCTGGATCAAAAGATTGCTGAGAAGTTGGAAAAATCCGGCCTGAAAGGATTTCTCACGATGGAGTTCTCGCACACTTACTCTGAAGAGGTCGCTATGTTCTACGTGAACGTTGAGGTTCACGATGGAGAGATCTGATCATCCGTCCACAACAAGGACATCAAAATAACTGTTGTAGACTTAGCTGAGTATTGTCATCTACCTTTGAAAAGGATGAAAGAGTTAGCTGAGAAGGGGGTTAACCTGGCTGCGGCATGGAAGGAGATTACCAAGCCAGAGTCAGCTGCTAAGGATGTTTATACAACCAAGAAGTCCTTGATAAAAGAAGATTATCATAAGCTGATGGACATCATGTCCAAATACATTGACATGAAATTCGGCAGCTTTAATCAGCTGTCTCGGACAAAGCTGATCGTGATAGTTGCGATCATGGAGGAAAAGAAGATCAACTGGGCTGAGCTCGTTTTCAGCCGCATCTGCCAGAATGTACTTAAAAAGACCATTACTGATGGTGGTCCATTTGGAAGTTCGCTAGGATATGGCCTGGTCATTGGCCATGGTATGGAGGTGAAGGGGATTGATCTTAGGCATGGAAAGCCTATCCATGTCAACAAAAAGATGTTCAAGGTGAATCTATCTGGTGCTCAGAGGAAAGCATATGCATGAAGAGCTGACACCAGTGAAGGTGAATCAGCTGATTCCGGTACCCGAGGACACAGCTGCAACTGTTCCAGCTGCTTCACCAAAGCCAACTCAGAAGAAGAGAGTTGTTGCAGCTAAGAAAGCTCCTGCCCCTGCAGCCAGTCCTAAGCATGCACCTGCCCCAGTAGGCAAGTCAACCCAAGCACCTGCCCCTGCAGCCGTGCCAAAAGTTGCACCTGCCCCAACAGCCGAGATCGAGAAGGCTACAGTTACACCTTCTCCGATTGTGAAAAAGAAGCGCTCAGTTGTGCCTCGCAAGCCAGCTGCAGCCAAGAAGACAGATGGTGGAGCTAAAAGCCACCGAGGAAGCAGAAGAGGAAGAAATTCCTCTGGTTCAAACTAAAGATGAAGGTTAGTCAAGAAGTCCGAGCTGGAGAAGCCAGCTAAGTCTGGCACTCAGCCTGCACAGAAAGAGACTGTTTAAGCTCAGAAAAAGCAGTCGAATGAAGTTGATGGTGGTGAAGTGATCATGATAGAAGTCGAGAAGACTACTGATGTGGATCAGCAGACCGTTCAAGACCTAGCTATTCAAGAGACAGTTGAGGAACATGGATCTGAGATAGCTGAACAAACTAAAGAGACAGTTGTTCAGTCCCCTCAGATGGATGCACGAGAACCTGAGGAGGAACATGTTCCGCTTGCACCTATTCAGGAGGAAGAAGGAGATGATGATGTGGTAATGATGTCTCCTATTTATCCTGATATTCAGGAAAGACTGAGGGTATGGATAAGTTGGAAGCTAAGTTACTTAAGATATCAATTCTAGAGCCCGGAGTTTATTGAAGAAGAAGAGGAGCTCTTAAGCTTCATGGGTAACATAGCTGTTAGCTCGGCCCTTCATCTTTATTTCTGCATGGCTATTCTTTATGAAAGGAGGGATGAAGAGAAACAAAGAGCCTTGGAGAAGGCTAAGACCATTCTTGAAGCACAGAAGCCCCACTCTTGCCCATTTACAGATGTACCTAAGTTTCCATGGACTCAACTAAAAGCAGCGACAATGAAATTCAAGAGATCGACCTCCGGCTTGCAAATGAAAAGTTGAGTTCCTAAGTCAAGTCAAAGAATCAAAAGACATGCACGAGCAGCAGATGCAAGAGGGTCCAGGAGAGTCCTCTCAAATCTCTAATGTCCCTGATGTTATTGATGTGGTGCGAACCATTGCTGCCACCACATCCCCTGTGTAGGTCCCAAGGGGTGTGAGTAAGGTTTAGAGGGGGGGTTGAATAAACCTTACCAACTTTTCGATTTTAGTCTTTTTAAAATATTACAGTGTTAAATACACAGCTAAGTCCTTGGGGGGACAACTAAGTTAGTTAACCAGCAGAGTTAGCCACTTAATAGACTCGATTGAGCTGTTGATAGAATAACTCAGCTGTTTAGTCTAAACCTAAGCTTGGCTGTGATGAGATTTTCAGCGGAAGACTTAACACCCTTGAATTTGGTTTAAGTTTGTTTTAACACTTGGTTTTAATTATCAGTTGGATAGCAAATTATCAGCAGATATAAAGTGATATGCAGAAATAAAATGTTGAAATGTAAATGACACAATAATTTTTATAGAGGTTCGAAGATGGGGTAATTCTTCTACTCCTCTCTTCTCCAACTCCTGGAGGAATCCACTAAGTAATGATCGTGAGTACAGAGTGGTTATCACCCGTATACAAGTCTTGATCACACAAACACTTGCTCCTTTGGGACTCCGGACTCGAGAGATGCCTTGGTCACACAAATGTGCTTCTCGTCCGACTCGCCTTCTTCACAGGCTACGCCTTGCTACTTCAAATTTACTTTCTCAAGCTTCTTCGATTTGATCACGAAGCCCTCCAATAACTTGAGATTGATTCGACCTTGAACCTTCCTACAATCCTCCTTGAAAAGTAGACCCCTTTTGCTTCTTCAAAAGTTTCCTCTTCAACAGTTAGAAGTTGTCTTTCCTTCACAGCTTAGTGTTGGATCGATTTCCTTCGGGATTTAGGCTTAAGGATTTTGCTAGAATAACTTGAGAATATTTTGTAGGTTACAATATGAATAATTGCTTGAATGCCCGTGGTTCAGGTTGACCAAGGTAACCTTTTCTCAAAGTGATTCCTCAGCCTTTTATAGTGCACTTTCAAAAATCTGCCCGTTGAAGAGATATGCTGATTTTTAAAAGTCACTTGTGTTCGTTGGCTTATCTTTTCTTGAGATGTAGATCTTGGCTTATCTCCCCATTGATTTATTCCTTTTGCACGCTTCTGGGACTGAGCACTTTAAGACATCGCAGCATGGAAGTATTACTTGATTAAGTAATATTCTTGACTTTTGTGCAACGGATTCTTTTCGCTTAACCCTCCTTGCACCGCTGCTTTTCCCCAGGTGACTTGAGTCTTCTCCAATCATTGAAAGACTCATTTGTCACTTCAACTTGACTTGGCTTCATTTGGGTTGACTTAACTGACTCTTCTCACAGCTATATCTCAGCTGATACACCTTCAGTCGAGTCTTTGATCTTCTTCTCTTGGCCATACTCAGATGTTCCTCAGCGGAGTTTTCATTCCAGTCTTCAGTTGACTTCTTGTATTCCCAGGCATAGCTGACTTGACTCAGCTCATAGAGCCCTATCTATTACAATACAAATTACAAGGAAAATGGGGTGCCAAATTTCTAGTTTAAGTTTTACATGGCATTCATCAAAATCTAAACAATAAATTTCCCAACAGTTTCCCCCTTTTTGATGATGCCAAAACTTAACAATATTAAGTAAAATGTAAATAGCAAAGATACACACAGACAATGCAGAAACAAAGAATGTATGTGTTGAATAGATCGTTTTATTGATCATATCATTCTTGTTCTTTACACAGCTGTTTACAATGTGTATCAGAGCATATACTATATCTACGCCAAATATAGATTTTTCATTAAATGTACAGAAGACTTACATACATTTGTATTTACAATAGCAAAATACATGAAGGGGTTGGCAGCAACACTTCATCACCTTCGCTGCATCCTTCTTTCTTCTTCAGCTCTGTCTTCGTCAGCTCTCTTTCTTTTCTTTTCCTCTTCAGCTGTTTTCTTCTTTTCGTAAGCTCTCTTCGCAGCTTCATCTCTTCTTTTTCTTTCTTGTCTCTCTTGACATAGCTGATCTTGCATTTTGTTTTCCTCTTCAATCCTCTTTACATATTCAACATTCTTCCTCTTCACTTCCAGATTGGCTACTTCATCGTACCCAGCCCAATAGATCCTTCCCTTCTTGCCTGGATCTATATATTCAATATTTTTGGGTAGAGGTCTAGGTTTAAAGCCTCTGCCTCCGCCACTTCTTCCTCCTCCTCTGGGCGTGTATTGTACTGGAGTCTTCTTCTTACCAAAGAGAGTGAGGATCGCTCATAGTCTCACATTTGTCGCCTTCTTCGCACAAAGACCTTTCTCCCAGTACAATTCCTAGGCTTGGGCTATGGACATGTTTTTGAAATATCCTTCGGACTCGAGTGTTTTGAATTCTTCAACAGATCTTGGCTCTTGTCCGTCATCCGAATGGCATCTCAGATCTTTTCCCCGCTGCAATGCCTCCAAATTGTTTCAACATTTCTTCAACACGGACATCCGTTCTCTTGTCGAAATCCTCCATCTCTGCTTCTACAATCTTTTTCTTATGATACATAGGCACATCAGAGTGATAGAGAGGCAGAGTTACAGGAAGTTTGCTGATTATGCTGGCTGTGACATGACCTTGTTGAGGGGTTTCAGCAAGCATTAAGGTCACATCCTTTGACATTTCCCCATCAACAGCTTTTCCTTTTTCTTCCCTCTTCTCAATAGCTGCATCTTTCTTCTCTACAACAGCTGTCTCCTTCAAACTCTTCAGGTATTCATCTTCCCCCTTTTTGGCATCATCAAAGGAGATAGGAACCCCTGGAAGCATCCCAACAAGCATGAAGTCCAGTCGGCTGATGGTTGAATTCTGCTTGGAGTCGGCTGCGGCATAGGCTGTACGAAATTCAGAATGGGTGGCCTTCGACTCAGTTGTAACCAGTTTCATCTCAGCCATGAGGAGGCTGAATCTGGCATTCATAGTTCCTCAAGAAATAGAATTTCTTTCTTCTGAAACTCCTGCAGCAGCTCCATTTCTATTTTGTGAGAGGAATGCAACCTCTCAATGTACTCCTGCATTCTCTGCTTCATATCAGCATTGTCGGCGCTCCAAACAAGCATCCTATTATAGAGTGCCTTGAAGTAATGAACTTGTTCGAGACACATGGCAGATTGCTGCTGGCACCACTCCTTGATTCTTATCATTATCCCTCTCAAGTTGGCTGTGGGGGTAGCATCTCGATTGTCCAGCTGCATGTCTAATGAGGCCTGATGCCGTTCGATCCTCTCAATCTCTCCGCAGATTTTCTTGAAGATTTCATGGATTTCAGCAATTACTTCCGATTTAGCTGGCGGCCATTCAACGTCGAAATCGAATTCTGCTAGCACAATGGAGTTAGTAGGGATAATGGGTTCTTCGCATGCAGAGTACTTCTTCCTTTCTTTAGCAGATTCTTCTTCTAGTGCATGGAGCTCGATTGAGAAAGGGAATGTCTCTTCAAATGCATTGTCTCGTACATGTGAAATCGTACGAGAAGTCGTTTCTGCTGCAGCTTTGGAAGCCTGCGCAGTTGACTGTGATTCAGCTGGGGTTCTTGATGGTATTGACCCAGCTGGCTGAGCCTCAGCTGTCTTAACAACTTCTTCGATCTCAGCTGGTTTGTCCTTTTGAGTTTGTTGTTCCTCGGCCGTATCGGTAGCATCATCGGAAGATGATGAGACTTGAGGGCTTGGCTCATCATCAAAATTGATTATTTGTCGAGCAGCTTTGAAGTCTGGCTTACTCGTACTAGGAAGAACATCCTCAGCTGAGTCTTTTTGATGTGCAGCAGGGGTGGACTCAACTTCATCTTCAGATCCCAGAAATGATATGTTAGGATTATCTTAGGAATCATGAAGAGCACTAATCTCCTTCTCAGATTCTTCAATATGAACAGGAGGGATGTTCTGCATTTCTGTCTCTTTACCTAGGGAAGTCTCAACCTCCCTCGGGCCTTTAATACCTTTAGCAATCTCAACTGCAGAAAGGCCTTTGACATTCCCTTCGACAGACATAGTTGTCTTAGGGTCTTGGACATTGGCATCCGGAAGGAGTCTCAACCCTCGATTGTACTTTCGCCCCCCAGTGTTAACTCCTGGGGCATTTCCTTCCTGTGCCTCGACTGCTTCAGCAGTGTCCTCAGCCTGCAAAGTGGTTGGCACTTCAGCTGAGATAGACTCAAATGTCCGAGCTTCGTCAGTGACAACTTGCTGTTGTTCTTTTTCTTTTTCCTTCTCCACTTTGCCTCCTTTCTGCATTGTGGAGTCATCTGCAGCATCCTCCGACCTAGCTGCAGTGGAGTGAGTTTCCCCCTCAGCTGGCGCACCAGCTGAGTGACTTATGTTGGGGTCACTCTCACTACAAGAAAAAAGGTAGTAGACATCGGTTAAAAACCGATGTTGAAAGTTGAAAAAAACCGATGTTGAAAGCCCTGTTGTTAAAGGGGGGTTTTTAACATCGGTTTTTAACCGATGTCAAAGAGTGAAACAAATTCGTTTAAAAAACGATGTTTATTATGAAATATAAGTGATGTTAAAGCCCCTGTTGATAAAGTATCAACTGTTTAACAACATTTCACACTCGATGTTGTTTCCTTTAACAACATCGGTTTACAACATCGGTTTGTAACCGATGTTGATACCTGAAACCACAACGGCTGAAAGCGATGTCTTAAATTGTATAACTGATGTTGTTTTTATTTTTACACATCACTTTATAACCGATGTTGTTTGTTTTTTAAACTGATTTCATTTCATTGAGCAATATTCTGTTTTTTACCCAAAAATCCCTGTAATTAACGACAATAGCACCAATATTTACCAAGCTAAAACAACAAACAATTAAGTACAATCGAAATTAAAAGCTATAACCTGCATTAAGCCATTCATTGAAAGTGTGAACAACGAGTTAAAGGCAAAAATGTGGCTATACAAATGAGTACTTAAAGGGCCTTAATGTTGCAACATCCTCATAGTTCCCAATTTGTCAACTTACATTGCAAATCCTTACTAGTAATATTTTTAAACAAAATCTAATGAGTGCTAGTGGAAATAGAACAAACACGTCCTCAAAACATCCTTCGACCCCGCGATCTGGTAAAACAACCTGAAAAGATGGGTATAATATTAATTTTTAAGTCGAAAAGAAATCATCAACCATATGACAGTCTAGTGAAGGCATCACAACACATCCTCAAATCTATCAACAAATTGCATGTGTAGATATCATGCAAAATAAATAATATTATATATATATATATAATTGTTTACAAAAATGAACTTTTGTTCTCACAAGAACCTACAAAAAAGCATACAAACCCAATTTTAACACCCAAAGACTACTTTAAAACGATACCATTTATTTGACCATAGCAGAGCTTGACCATAGCAAATGTGCTTGTTTGTGGTATTTCATAGTCATAGTCATAGTTTGAAATATCCAAAAACATAAGCAGAACAACTCATCAATAAACATATTCACAAGCAATAAACCAAACAAATTTAACTATTCACAAACAAAATTCTAGCCAAGTCAAGGGTAGCTTGAATACCTGTTCTACTCAAACATGTGATCTTGTATGCAATTAGCCCACTCCAAACGCACTTTATCAATTTGTGCTGGAGTGTATTGACCTTTTTTGAACTATGAACACAAATTATATTAGTAAAATCCAATTATATAAATTTTGCTGAAAAAACCAACTATTAATCACTTTGCAAAATTATAAATTACACAATTTTAAACTATTTAAAAACTTCAAATATGAAACTGTATGTTTTACCATTGATCACAATAGAGCTTTGTTAGTGTTGAAGAATTCATGAAGTATCTCTCTCATGTATCGCAGTACATAGAAACCACACTGCTTTTCATCCGGTTGAATAGGAGCCTATATGAGGAAAAAAAATTGTTAGTTACTTATACAAATTACATTGAGCAACATATGTTAATCACAAGGACATACCGTGATTATATCCCATTGGGGTTGCTTTTTTCCATTCCTTCCCTTGTCCACATTAAATAATTTTAAAGCCCTTCAAACATCAAGATCGATTAACTGAAGAAGCAATATTTAATTTTATCCACTTGCATGTGAAAAAAACTTACAGATTAACAACATCTTTCCAAGTATCATCGCGAATGCGGGGGCCAAGAGGATCCAAAACATATACAATCTCATTGTAAGGGTCGATCACAGTTAAAATCCAATGAAAACTAACACAAATAAATGATTAGTACTTGCAATTAGACAAGTTAAGAATATGCAATTGAAAGTTATATTGCAACTCTTACTTACCCTATATTACATGGCGCCAAAACTAATTGATTACTTGATGCACTGCCCAACCTATTTGCTAAAAAGCGAGCCCTAGATTTCGTTAATTGTTGGATATAATTTTTTCCTTCATCTTTTTGTAAAGGTGCCTACAATTTTAAGAAGAAAAATGAAATTAGTATAGAAAATTATGAAGTATTTGCAGCTTATAAAAATAGTAGATAATAATTGAAAGGTTTACCATATGTACACAATTATAGAAAAGCACAAAATTGGCTCCAATTCACAAAAGTGAGTGATGTCTGAAATGTCAACATAAATCTCCTTCTCAATGCCAAAGACATCATTATCTAAAGTCATACGTACACTCTTTCCATCAAGCACATTCTTGCAACAACAATAGAACATGAACAACTCTCTTGGCATCTTGGACTTGACAACTTTACTATTGTTTTTCCCATCTCCAACTTTGATTGTACCAGATTTCTAATTAATGCAAATGTACAAATGTTAGATAGGTGCCAAACAAAAAATTACTGAAGCATTTAAACAGAAATCTTATATCACAATTACCTCATTTTTCAGTTTTATCAAGTGTGCAGGCCAGGCAACATGGTTACCTACAGCATCACCAAGACACGCACATGTCCTAGGGATTTTAATTGGCAAAGGAGCTGATTCATTCATTGCTTCATCGATGGCGATGCACATGCAATTTGTCGGTAATGGTTCATCATGAAGAAAGTTGCCAGGTCCATCAACATGGACAATCGTACCAAATGCAGCAATCTCGTTTGTAGACTCCAATGTCAATGCTACTGCAGAGCCCTAAAAGATGAATAATCATCAGTTAACTACAAAAAAAATAATAAAAAATCTTTACATAAGAAATACATATTCATTGTTGTAATTAAATATATACCTGTAAAGCAACTTTTCTGTCAAGAATTACGAAATCAGCTTCATCATCATCTTCATCTTTGTTGGATTGATGTCGAGAACAACTAGTTTTCTCTTCATCTTTGTTTAAGACCGCTTCTAATTTTTCTAAGCGTTCATTTTGCTTTTCTAAGCGTACATTTTGCTCTTCAATACGAGCACCCTGTTCAGCAATCAATCTCTTAGCGTCAACCAGCTCTTTTCTTTGCTAACTTCTTACCCCTTGGTCAACTTGCTTCTTCCCAGGAACAAAGTTGAAGTACATAGATGGGGTAACATTCTTTCCAAGACCCCTCACCCGTCCAGGATGTTCTGGTTTTTCAAGTGCCTTTGTTAGGATGTCTTCTTTTGCGCCTTCAATTTTCAGCTTACCCTCTTTGTTTAGCTCTATATAATTATCCTGTCATGCAACAAATGACAAAACAATGCATTAATACCAACAAACACATTATAACAAAAATAGAGTAATTAAGCAATGAGGGTGTACACAATGATTATATACAACATATAGGCTTTATACATATGCAAAGATAATAGAACAAACATTCGGGTATTGAATGGTATAAGTCGTGTCCGACTCGCAACATGAAGAAACTAAGGTATAAGTCTCAATAAACAAGAAAAGCCTCATTCGGTTCAATGATTCAAGTACTACATCGACTCTCCATAACAAAATCAAAATTTAAAAGCATTTCAATAAGCAAAACTAATTAACATGTTCTCCAAAAACAAGTGATAAGACCACTGCAGAGTATGTTCGCAAATAAAACAGGGGACAACTTTCTTAGTTGCCTATTTTTGGATCATTTTTTCATTTTTATTTAATTATTTGCATCATATTTTTTCATTATCATTTTAGGGGACAGTCAAAACAAGTGATAACAACAATGTGGCTATTTATTAACAGGCTTAAAAAGTGATTTTTTGGAGCTAAAACATAGAATCGCCTTTTAAAGATGTTTGCAAACACTCCCATAATCACAACCAAACAAAACCAAAGATGACTTGGATTAACCATAAGGTCCAGAACAATCATAACACATGCAACAAATATTTCAGTTGCAATAAAAAATATATTTCTGCAGTTTATACTATATTTCAAAAATACCACATTAAAATGCCAAACAATATAGCATAGTGGTCGATATAGCATAGCAATCAAGATAGCTTGTTGTCAAGTTGATTGGACATACACCATACATATTGAAATAGCCAAATCAGCCAAAAGACAATTAATAAAAATAATTTTCAGTAACATCAGTAAAAAGAAAAAGCAGACAACAACCAAAATAATCAATTTACTAAGAGAGTGTCCACTTTCCACAAACTAAAAATCAACCCAAACCCAGCTCGCACAGTATTACGGTCATATGAGAGACAACTTACAATTTTTGCCACTGTTTTTTTCAAATTGTCACCTTCAATTTCCCCTTGTTTATTGGTTCGGCCTTTCTTCCACAAAATAGCTCTATTTATATCATCGTCATCGCATAATTCACTTTCCTGCAAGTAAATCCAAGTATCAAAATATGCATGTTAGAGGACTGATATTAACAGAATGCTTACCATATCTTCAGCTAATCCGGCGTATCCTTTACGGGCAAGTCGGTGGGGGTATATGTTTGCGCTCCTTCTCTCCTTTTGTTCTTCACTTAATTTCTACAATTTTAAACATATATTGCAATGAATTAGACAAATAAACAAGATATTTCATTCTATTATTAGTTATCAATAGTCACGGACTTATTAGAAAACACCAACTTAAGAAATTAATTGTGTACATGTTTTAATTACCATGAAGCTTTCAGACATGCGGCCAATCACAAAAGAACTCCAGTCCTCCCTTGAAATACCAAATCCCTCTGGTGGTTTGTTCAACTCCTCAGGATCATCTTTACGATCCTAAACAAATTGTTTAGTCAGCGTGGTTTTATATTGACGCCATTTTGTACCAGCTGAACTCAAACATGCCTTCTTCCATTTCGGATCTATATTGAAGTTCAACTATAACAAAAGAAAGAACAAAACGTGAAAAGCGCCAAGTTACCCAAAAACAAAAAGCTTAAGTGAGTGGTGCAAATGAAATAATTGAGAAAAAGGAAAAAGGACATGATTTATTTACATTAACAGAATCCCAAATCAAATCTTTAACATCTGCTGGTACATGCTTCCATGTCTTGTATGTAATCTTTACATTCTCTCGAGCGAGGACGCCAATAAAACTTTGCAGCTCATCCGAATGTTTTCCCACTGCTTGTCCATAGTTATTAATTTTGATGTCCAGCTTACCACCATGAGCCCGTAGGATGGCCAACCTATCCATCTGAGTACGACCTCTGGTGGGTACCGTTACTTGGCTATCTAAAGAATCGTTATCCATGCTATTCTTATCAACCTCTTGAGAAACTTCTATAGAAACATCAGATTTACCCTTTTTAACTTCATCATGCCCCTTTTTCAATTTTTTACGACCAGCCATAGAGTCCAGCCTGTTAATGCAACAAAATGTATGAAATAATTAGAGCTAATCCAGGTTGGCAAAAATATGCAATAAAGAAAAAGACCATCACATTCACATTTCATTATCATTCATATAAAATCCATCATACCTCAATTTAGCAGCAATCCATTGAACAAAGAACTTTGAGTAATAGTTAAATTTGGTTTTTTCAATATCAGTGAGTTATATCTTCCTTGTTATCATTAAAAACTAGGGATAATTACAATTTGAAAATTTGTCATCTTAAATTAAGTTCACATAGTACTTATAAAATGTTTGAAAATATGTGTTTTTTTACTTTAGGTTTTGTTACAAGTTGGCAATTATATATGCAACACTAAAATCTTACCAAACTCTGAAAGCTAAGAGTCAACCCAAATCCCATCACAATCTTCACGAATGCATGGTGGCTCATTTTCATCAGTTTCATCACCATCATTTTCGATGCCATCCCTTTGGTAAAACATTGATGGTGGATTATAGTATCTCCTAACTCATCACCATTTATATATTCGAAGTACTCCCTGTTTGGAGTTGAAAGCACAATAGACCATGCTGGGTCTTGAGGGTCTTCAATATAAAATACTTGCTTTGCTTGACTAGCCATGATAAATGAATCGGATTTAAATCCAATTCTATTGAGGTTGACCAAGGTGAAACCAAGATCATCAACTTTAATACCATTATTATTCTCTACCCAATTACATTTAAACATTGGAATCCAAAAACTGTGGTAATCGAGCTCCCATATTTCTTCTGTAACTCCATAAAACACCATGTCTGACTCAATTGGGCTTTTATCCTTTGCACTTGCAACTTGCATAGTCTTTGCAACCAAGCTTACACCCGAATTTTGAACAACTCGTATATTATCACGCTCTTTTGTGTTATAAGTAACCCCATCAATCAAATAACTGGAATACTTCAACACTTGCTTGGTTGGTCCCTCAACCAACCACCTCAACCTTTCGGATAGTTGATCCAAGGAACTCACACGTGTGCGTAACCAGGCAATAAATGTGCTTCTATGCTTATCTTGCATCCACTTACCTTGCTTTGCTTTAAGACGGTATGTTTCCTTCAAAAGAGCCTTGTGTTCGCTAATGCAAAAGTTCATAACACATTAGCCATTATAATTTAAACAATTATTATCGAAAAGTTAGTTAGTTAGAGAAATTACTTGATATAAGGATCAATCTCAGGATCATTTGTCAGAACATAAAGATGTGCTTCTTCCCACTCTTGAGAATTAATACGATGTACTTGAGCACGTGATAAAGGCTTATTAAGTTCTGTTTGCTGATGGCTTGATGGGATCCCAATGGTGTGAATATTAGCCAAGTAGCCTGAACAGAATTCCACAACCTCTTCAGCTATATAGCATTCAGCTATACAGCCTTCGGGTCGATTGCGGTTCCGGACATAACCTTTCAAGATTCTCATGAATCTTTCAAATGGGTACATCCATCTATAACGAACTGGCCCACACAATTTAACCTCCCTCACAAGATGAACAGTTAAGTGAAGCATTATATCAAAAAACGAAGGGGGAAACTTCTCAAGTAAACACAATGTGGTCACAATATCTGTTTGTATATAATCCAACTTCCGGACATCTACCGCTTTGTTACATAGCCTATTGAAGAATAAACACAACTTGGTGATAGTGTACCTGACATGTTTAGGCAAGACACCACGGATTGCCACTGGAAGTAATTGTTGCATTAACGTGTGGCAATCGTGTGACTTAAGGCCCACAAGCTTCAAATCCTTCATTGACACAAGGTTCCGAACATTAGATGAATAACCTGTGGGGACCTTGATTCCCAACAATGAATTACATATTTTTCTTTTTTCATATTTGCTGAGTGTATAACAAGCCGGAGGCAAGAAGGATCTCTTTTCCCCCATCTTAGGTTCCAACTCGGTCCTCACATTCATCTCAACAAGGTCTAGTCTCGCTGCTACGCCATCTTTTGTTTTCCCAGGAATATCAAGTAATGTACCGATGAGACTTTCACACACATTCTTCTCAATGTGCATGACATCAAGAACATGCCGAATATGTAGATGTTTCCAATATTCAAGTTCAAAGAAAATTGACTTCTTTTTCCAGCATGTTTGACTATCATCATTACTTGATTTTTGCTTGCCACTTGATTTTCCCCATCGGCAATCAATTCTCTCAACAGCTTTTAAAACTTGATGACCATTTAGTGGTTTTGGTGCATGCCTAAATTCTTGGTTCCCATCAAATGCCTTCTTTTGTCTTCTATAAGGATGATGCTCATCTAAAAACCTCCTATGGCCCATAAATGCCATTTTTCTGCTGTGTTTCAACCATTTTGCATATGTTTCTTCACCACAGATAGGACATCCACGATATCCTTTCACATTGCATCCTGACATGTTTCCATATGCAGGGAAATCGTTAATTGTCCATAAGAGAACTAATCTGAGCAGGAAATTCTCATCTCGGTGTGCATCATAAGCTTGAACACCCAATTCCCATAAATATTTCAAGTCATCAACCAGAGGTGCCAAGTAAACATCAATATCATTCCCCACTGCCTGGGACCAAATCAACATTGTTAGCATCATAAATTTTCTCTTCATACACAACCATGGAGGAAGATTGTACATGACCATTACAACTGGCCAACAACTGTATTTAGAACTCATCAACTTATGAGGATTGATGCCATCAGCAGATATGGCCAATCTGAGATTTCTTGGCTCAGAAGCAAATTCTGGCCATTTATGGTCAACAAGTTTCCAAGAGGGTGAATCAGCCGGATGACGCAAATAACCATCACGCACTCTCATGTGTGCATGCCAAGTTAACTCCTTGGATATTTCCTTACTTCGAAACATTCTCTGAAATCTAGGAATAGGTGGAAAATACCATAGGACTTTCGCAGGAACTCCTTCAATTTTCTTGGAATTCTTGCCCATTTTCCACCTTGACATCCCACAAGTAGGGCATTCGGTAATATCTTCATAATGCTTCCGGTATAAGATACAATCGTTGGGGCAAGCATGTATTTTCACATAATCCATCCCAAGCGCACATAGACTCTTTTTTGCTTCATATAAAGATAAAGGCAACTCATTTTTATCTGGAAGCATGTCTCCAAGTACACTCAGTAAGTCATTAAAACTTGAATCACTCCAACTATATTTTGCCTTCAAGTTATATAATTTCACTACAGCAGATAACTTTGTAAATTTAGAACAACCAGGATATAAAGGTTTCTCAACATCCTCAAGTAATTTTATAAATTGATTTGGATCCTCTGTAGTTTCATATACATCATGCACCATATCTATATGGTCGTCAACACCAAAATCTTTCTTACCTTGCCCAACTTCATCATTGTCATCCATCGACTTCCTTTTTGTAGATCTTTTCCCATGCCATATACATTTAGTATATGTTTGATCCATACCGTTAGAAGTTAAATTCGCCCTAATGATGTCAACACTTTTCTTTCTTAAATTACCACATTTTACACAAGGGCAATGTATTGCATTAAGATCACTAGCATTTTGTACCGCAAATTGCAAGAATAATTCGACTCCATAATACTCACGTGATAATCTATTCTTTGACATCCATTCTTTATCCATCTTAATAATGACCTAAGATCTTAAAAACAATCACAACAACAAACCAAATTTAATATGAAAATGAAAATGATCAGCCACATCAAGAAATATATATCTAAATCAAAAAATATAAAAGATTTCTTAAGAATATTTTAGAATGTTTCCTATTGCTTCATTATTATTTCAAGCATATTTGGTTATGGATTTACCCTTATTTACTTTATCCTAAATAGAGGAAATATTGAGATCTATTTAATTATAATTGAGAGGAAATGTTGCAGTAAAAAAATAGATGGTTATATTTCTCACAGGTACTACATTGCTAAAAGAACATAATAAGTTATTATTATGAAGTTTTTTTAGTGAAATAATTTACTATTTTTTTTCCGGCCAAAATTGTCCTCAATGTGCCGAATTACCTAAATAAATGGCATCTTCACAAAGATGGCCATGCCTACAAAAATGAGGTTAACTTAATATTTTGGTCTTTATAAAAAGGTAATATGAAACAATTGAACTTTTCAAGAGACTTTTCAAGTGACTTTTCAAGAGCTTTCAAGATTTTAGTACTCAAGACTTTTTTTTTTTAATTTTCACGAAGCTTTGACCTGATTTATATAAGGCAAAATCAATTGAACTGATCTTTTTTACTTTTTTTTTTCCTTCTCCTTTGCTAGACACAGACTTTTTTTATAAAGTAATAATGTACATGTGGATAGTCTTTCTTGTACTCTTAAATATGAAACAAACTCTCAATTTTTCCTTCCTCTTTTAGCCATATTTTTCATAAATATGTAAACTGATTTTTGTACTAAAAACAATTTGTATTTATTCAGCATCGGACTTGGCTATTACGAGTCAAGGAAGAAAACAACAAACTCAAATACAAGAAGATTCTCAAGAACCATCTAATATTGAGCAAAGTAGCAATGACGCCCCTGGTTTATATTATTAAATTATTTTTTTATTATTAATTTTTGTTGCTTTCAAGAATATTTTTCAACCCCATGCTCCTTGATTATCTTTAAGCAATTTTCCATTTTCCATTTTTTGTTCCTCTAGGGGAATTGTACTTGCTGAACTTTGGATTAATTAGTACACTTTGATGTTATAATATGCCATTGATCTTCAAAAATATCGTATGGAATTAGGAATTTAGGTCTAAATCCAAATTCCGCAATTTTATTTCGTCAATTTTTTCCATCTCTGTTCCAATTTCGCATTTCTTCCCCCTTATGCTTAGCGTAAATGGCGATTAGATCACACCTCCAATCTCTTTTGTCTCATCCTCACAATCCCACAACAATCCACAAATTTATCACACACTTTTCGCCAATTGTGCTTGATCAACCCTCTTAATGCACCTACTTACGGAAAAGCAGAGAATTCCACCAAACAAGTTCCTCCCCGACTTAGATCCAAGGAGCTGTTAACTGACGATCTAAATATCAGAGGTTTGAGAAGCATGGGCAATCTTCTAATACACTCGGTACCAAACATGTTTAATTAATTTATGACCACCGATCGAAGAAATTAAACAAACCCAGCTAAATTCAATTTATGACCAAAATTTACAATCTATTAACTAATTCTATTATGCAGACTCTAAAAGAAGAACTAAACAAGATTCTGCATACTCCATTCCACCTCCAACAAGTGACAATATTCAAAAATTTAGTCTAATTGCAAAAAAAAAAAAGTGAGGGCTAGGGTTTAACGTACCAGGGGCGCGGGAGTTTTAACAAAGTGGACGAGGAGTTCCAGCCCGGTGGAGGCGAGGCGGTGGGCGTGGCGATGGGCGAGCGGTGGGCGTGGCGATTGAGAGGATCCGGTAGGGCGGGATAGGGTCGCAGGGGAAGGAACGAGGCAAGGGAGGGAATTGAAGACTATGTTAATTTTTAGGTTAATTAGAGAATTAGTTTTATTTTAAGAGTTAATTGATAATTAAGTGGGTTTAATTACATATGGAAAACACGTCCCTCAAAAAAAGAAGGAAAGAAAAATTGTGAAAAACTAAAAGAGAACGTGTTAGCACTTTTATTTTAAAAAAAAAAACGCATTTCATATTCAACAACGGTCCACAAACCGTTGTCTATTAACTGACATTAAAGAGCCCATAGACATCTCCTGGGGAAACCGTCGCAAATGGCGATGTCTAATATATAATAAACATCGGTTGTAACATCGGTCGAGAAAATCCGATGTTTATTAGCGAAAAAATCCTATCAAACACATCGTTTTTCATAGAAAGCGATGTTATAACCTATTAGACAACAGTATTGTCGGAAAAACGATGTCTTTTTGGTGATGTCTATTCTTATTTTTCTTGTAGTGTCTGCTCCAGACTCCCGGCTGCTTCCTTTGAGTGCTCAGTCATGGGGGCAGGTGGTAAGACACCTTCGTTAGGGGTTGGCTTAACTTGGGTGCCCAAGTTCCCAGTATCATCGCCATGTCCCTTAGATTCGTTCTCTGAGTGAACTGGGGAAGTGGTTGCAGCAATAACTGTGGCAATCTGTTGTACCACTCCCAACAGATCAATCTCTAGCTGTGATTTAGAAGACTCTCATGGTCCTTCTCTCAGCTGTTGCTCATGCATGATCCTGGATTCCTCCATGGCTTGCTGCATATTGGACTTTTCTGTTGCAGCCATGTGATCCAAGTCTTCATCAGTGTCAGAAGACACATCTAGATGAGGATGCATATGTTCCAGAGTTCCAGTGATGGTGCATATATTTGCCTTCTCCAGTGCACGGGCTTGCTCTACAGCTTTGTCTTTCTCATCCTTCTTTATGATACGGAGGAGATCTATGCAGTGTTCTTCGTTGAGAGCAGTTTGAACATTTGAAACTCCAAGGAATTGTAGTAATTCCTCTTCTTCCTCGATAAATTCAGGGCGTTCAAACTGTACCCTCGATCGACTCAGCTTCCATGCTCGCCATTCACGCAGACGATGCTGAATGTCTGGTTAGATGGGAGAAACAACCATCACATCATAATCTTCATCCTCTTCTTGTTGCCCTTCCTTTCCAGGAATGGAAGACAACATACTCTGCTGATCTTCACCTTCAGCAGCATCGGGAGCCGGTGGAGACACAACCTTTTTTGATGTCTCTGCTGCCTTATCTTCCTCAGTTGTCCTATCCACAGCTGGGTCTTCGATTTGCCTCTGCTGATTGTCCTCAGCAGACTTGGCGGTTTCATCTAGAACTTCTGGAGACTGCACTTCTTCAGCAGTCTCAGTGATTTTCTTAAGCTGAGTGGCAGACTCAGCTGTCTTCTCAAGCTCTGAAAGCTTGGTGATTCTTCTCCTTCTCTTAGTTTTCACCAGAGGAATATCTGGTTCTACTTCCTCCGGTTCCTCAAAGGTAAAGGCCTTCGGAGTGGCCTTAGAAGCAACTACCCTTCTCACCTTGGCAGTCATCTTTTTCTTAATCCCTGGAGAAGGTATTAAGGGTTCCTTCTCCACCGCGGCTGCAGGGGCAGGAGACACGGCTATAGGAGCAGGAGACACAGCTGTAGGAGTAGGAGACACGGCTGCAGGGGCAGGTGCGTCTTTCTTCTTTGCTGCAGGAGCATCTTTCCTCTTTGCAGCGGCAGGGGCAGCTCTCTTTTTAGGAGGGGAGAAAGCAAAAGGACGGGATTCCCCCTCAGCCCCTCACCGTGTCGACCCTTTTGGCATAGGCTCTCTTCTGGGCTCCTGAGAGATTGGCCCGGAACATCTTCTTGTTGACATGGAATGACTTTCCATGTCAAAGGGGAACACCCTTCACCCCCATCAGATGGCCAATGACTAGGCCATAGCCAAGTCCTCCAAAGGATCCATCCTCCTTGAACGACTTGTTGCAAATATTCTGGCAAAGTCTGCTATAAATGAATTCAGCCCAATTGATCTTCTTCTCTTCCATGATCGCAGCCATGACGATAAGCTTGGTTTTGGACAGCTGATTGAAGCTGCCAAACTTCATGTCTACACACTTCGCGACGATATCTATTAGTTTATGGTAATCCTCCTTCAGCAGCTTCTTCTCGGCTGTGTAGACAACTTTTGCAGCACATTCAGGTTTGGCTACTTCCTTCCATGATGCAGCCAAGTTGACGTCGGCTTCATATATTTCTGGCATGCCCTCTGGTGGCAATAGACAGTGCTCCGCAAGGTCCTTTGCAGTGATTAGAATGTCCTTGCGGTGGGGAGGACTTAATCCCTTCGTCCTGCACTTCGGCATTAATGTAAAGCTGGGCGACCTCCTCAACGTACGTCATTTGATATTCCATGGTGATGAATGGTTTCAGTCCGGATTTCTCGATCTTATCTGCTATCTTCTTCACAAGGGCTTCATCGGAACCCTGCTTTATCATCCCCTCAAAATCCACAGTTGATCCGGTGTGGATTTGCTTTGCGAGCTTAGCGAAATCATGTGTTGGTGCCACTTTTAGTGAGTTTTACCGAATGAGATCTAGTAAACGGACTTGAGAACTAGTAGGGTTTTTGAGAGAAAAGCTTGCTTTCTTTTACTCGGAAAGATGAACAGTTTTAGGAAAAAGTGAGAGAGAGAACTGAACGATTGAGTATATAAGGGTTATGAGAGGACGTATTTTTGGTTTTTGAATTTTGATCAAGATCAACGGCTCAGATTTAGCACGTCACATTGCATTTAATTTCTCGCATTTAATGCGGCAGCATTTATATCCAATCATATGCTTATCAGACTTTTGATGCATCCGTCATTATTACGCTGACGTCATCCTTAAAAATATTCCCACTCATTAAAAACGACTGCGTTTTTGTCACTTAGCTCATAAATGACTCGGCTTATTCCGTAAATGACTCAACTCTTCTTCTCTCTATTCGAATAGTGTCTCAGCTGTCAGCCAACTTGATACATCTGACTTTCCAATACGGCTGATTCACTAAGCTGATTCATGAGATTTGCTCTGTTTTTATCTTTTCATATTTCCTCTCTTCTTATTGAGTCTTCTGAGTGTCAACTCAGCTCAATTAGCCCTAGCTCATGCTTAAGATCTTCAAATCTTGATTCACATAGGGGTTTGGTGAATATGTCAGCTAACTGTTTATCAGTTGAGATATATTCCAAAGTGATGTCTTTCTTTTTGACATGATCTCTTATAAAATGATATCTGACATCAATGTGCTTTGTTCTCGAATGCAACACAGGATTCTGAGTGATTGCAATAGCACTTGTGTTATCACACATAATTGGAATCTCTTTTTCTTTAATTTCATAATCTCTCAGCTGTTGTCTCATCCATAAGACTTGGGCACAAACAAATGCCCTAATATGTACTGCTCACCGGTGTGGATGTGGCTATTGAGTTTCGCTTCTTGCTAAACCAGGAAACCAATCTGTTTCCAAGCATTTGACATGTGCCTGAAGTACTTTTCCTGTCAACTCTACATCCAGCATAGTCAGAGTCTGAATAACCAGTAAGCTTGAATCCACCTTCCTTTGGATACCATAAGCCAACTTCTTGGCATCCCTTCAAATATCTTAGGATTCTCTTAGTTAGCTTATTATGTGACTTTCCTTTGGAGCAGATTGGAATCTTGCACATACTCCTACCGCAAAGGTGATGTCCTGGCCCGCTTTGTTTAGATATAGCAGTGATCCAATAAGTGCTCTGTATCTTGTTTGATCCACAGGCTTGCCATCTGCATCCATGTCCATCTTGACTGGTGTATTCATTGGTATTTTTACAGAAGATTTCTCTTCCATACCAAATTTCTTCATTAAATCTCTGGTGTACTTTGTTTGACTTATAAAAGTTCCATCCTTCAGCTGTTAACTTGAAGTCCTAAGAAGAATGTCAGCTCTCCCATCATGCTCATTTCAAATTTGTCTTGCATGAGGTTTGAGAATTTATCACACAGCTCTTTGTTTGTGGATCCAAAAATGATGTCATCCACATATATTTGAACAAGCAATGTGCTCTCCCCATCTTGAATTCTGAAGAGTATTCTGTCCACTTTGCCTTTGGTGAATCCATTATCTGTCAGAAATTGAGATAATGTATCATACCATGCTCTAGGTGTTTGTTTCAATCCATATAGAGCTTTCTTGAGCTTGTACATCTTGTCTCTAAGAGTCTTCTGCTCAAAGCCTGGAGGTTTCTCAACATAGACTTCTTCTTCTAACAGTCCATTTAAAAATGCACTTTTCACATCCATTTGATATACAGTAAAGTTCTTGTGTGCAACATAGGCAAGAAACATCCTTATTGCTTCTAATCTTGCAACAGGAGCAAATGTTTCATCAAAATCTATTCCTTCTTCTTGGCAATACCCTTTGGCTACCAATCTTGCCTTGTTTCTTACCACAGAACTTTCTTCATTCATCTTGTTTCTGAAAACCCATTTTGTGCCAATAACATTTTGATGGGTTGGTCTTTGCACCAATTCCCATACCTTGTTCCTTTCAAACTGATTCAGCTCTTCTTGCATGGCTTGAATCTAATGTGTGTCATCCAATGCTTGGAGCACATCTTTTGGATCTATTTGGGAAATAAAACAAGTGAACATTGCTTCTTGTTGAGCTCTGGATCTAGTTCTTACACCATCTCTTATATCTCCAATGACTAGCTCTGGTGGATGGTCTCTCAGCCATCTCACATCAGGTTGTAGTAAATCACCGGTGGTTCGATCGTCTTGCAGCTGTGTTTTCTTGAGCAGCTCTTTCATTATCATTCAGCTGCAGATTTTCCAGCTGTCTTTGAGACTCAACAGTCTCATCTTCATCTTGATTAATTGCTCCAGCTTCAGCTTCAACATAAGGACTCTTCTGTATAGTTGGTTGATTCAGCTTATCAGCTAACTCTTCAATGTCTTCTCCATTTACATTAGGTTCATCAAAAACCACATGGATAGACTCTTCTGTGACCATAGTCCTCTTGTTCAACACTCTGTAGGCTTTGCTTTCAGCTGAGTATCCCAAAAAGATACCTTCATCAACTTTAGCATCACAAGCCTTCAGATTATCCTTGCCATTGTTGTGGATAAAGCATTTGCATCCAAATATTCTAAAATACCCAACATTTGGTTTCCTCCCTATCCATATTTAATAGGGAGTCTTTGTCAGCTGTCTATTAATCATGCATCTATTTTGAGTATAGCATGCAGTGTTTATGGCTTCAGCCCAAAATCTTTTAGCGAAATTTTACTTGACTAACATGGTCCTTGCAGCTTCCTTGAGAGTTCTGTTTCTTCTTTCTGCTACTCCATTCTGTTGTGGAGTCCTTGCTGCAGATAATTCATGAGCAATACCATTTTCAACACAATACTGAGATATTATCCCATTGACAAACTCAGTTGCTTTATCAGACCTTATCTTTATAATGGTTTGACTCTTCTCATTTTGAACTCTCTTCATCAGCTGAGGTAACCTCTGCAAGGTTTCTTTCTTTTTGCACATGAAAATTGTCCATGTATATATTGAATAATCATCAACCACCACTAGGGTGTATTTCTTTCCACTTATGCTAGCTGGCTCAACTGGACCAAATAAGTCCATATGCAATAGGTGCAATATCCTTGTTGAAGATGGATTAGACTTCTCTTTGAATGATGATTTGATCTGATTTCCCATCTGGCATGCATCACAAACACTTTCCTTTTTGTATACTGAGTCTGGCAGTCCTTCCACAAGATGACCCATCTGGCAATATCCTTGCAAGCTTGTTAATTGTCTTGAAATTCAGATGACTCGACTTTTTTGTGCCACAGCCAACTTGATTCGGTTGTACTCTTTGCTAACAGACAAGTGCTTGGGTGTGGCAGTAGACCAATCTACCACATACATGTTCTTCTGTCTGGATCCTTGCAATACTACTTCATTTGATTCAGTATCTTTAATTTGGCACACTCCCATATTGAATCCAACATTGTAGCCCTTGTCATAGAGTTGACTGATACTTAACAGGTTGAAGTTGAGACCTTCAACATATGCAACATCTGTGATTTCTAATCCATTTTTCTTGATGGATCCAGTGCCTCTTATTTCCCCTGGAGCTTCATTTCCTCCAAATATGACTTTTGCGCCTCTAATCTCCTTGAATTTTGACAGATTTTTCTTGTTTCTGTCATGTATGTGTCCGGAATGTACCACTATCCATGTACCAGGTTCCTTGGCACTCAGCTGTTCCTTGAAACTATAGCCAAATATTCTTACTTTAAGAGGTTGCCATCTATCCGTGCCATAATCATAGTTCACTTTGGCAAATTGCATAGGGGCTTTAGGTTCATACAGCTAGTCCCTTTGTCTGTATGCCTGTGTGTGTGTTTTAGCAATTGCCTTCTTTGGGTAGTTGTGATATTTGTGTGCCGATGAGTGTAGTGCCTAGGGTGCATATGTGTGCACATTGTTCCAATCACCGGCTTGGCTTGATAGCTCTTTTGCCTTTGGAATGACCTTTTATTCTTCACAGAGTACTTCCTATTTGAGGTCTTTCTTCTCGGTCTTTGCCATTTATATCCAAGGCCAATTTGTATTCCATAGGTCTTTGTTGATATTTCACACATTGGCTCATTATAAGGTCATCCAATGATTTAGATGTCTTTGTAAATGATGCAATCACATTCTTGAGATCATTTTCCATTTTTTCTATAACAATCACATTCTTGAGATCATATTTCTCGCTATTAATTTTGCATTTTCGATGTCTTGACTCTTTGTTCTCATCAGCTATGTGACTTAGAGTACTCAGCTCCTTAGTCAGCTGTGAGTTTTGGCTTTTGGAGCTGGTTGTTTTCCTCATTTAATAGTGTGTGTGATGATTTAATGTGCTCAAAATCTTTCATCATTTTGCCTAATGAATCATAAAGATCAGTGGCTGATGATGTGTGTGTGTCACAATCACTATCACTAGAATCTGAGTGAGATGAGTTAGAGTGTACCTCATCTTCTTGGTCAGGTTGATCTTGTTCTTTAGCCATTAGATAGATCATTGCTTCTTCTTTAGAGTCACTTGAGTAGTCAGCTTCACTACTCTCTGAGTCTGCTGCTTCTTTTGACTTACCTGTCTCAGCAGTCTCTGCAGCCAACATGGCCTGTTTTTTTCCCCTCTTTTTCTCTCTGAAGACTCTTCTTTCTTCTTCATTCTTGTATTTATTGACTACAGGATATGGACAGTCAATAGCAAAGTGTACTGGTTGTCTACAGTTCCAACACAGGTTCTCAATTCTTTGATCAGCTCTTTCCATTCTTGAGTTGTCAGCTCTTTAATACTCAACCTTTTGATGCTCATCTCTCGTGGGTGGCCTATCTTCCCTTGACTTGGAGGGAGCTGAATGTCTCCTGGAGGATTCACCTTTGTTTCTTTTGTAGTTCTTGTTGAATCTTTTAACCATCAAGGCAATTTCCTCCTGGTCAATGGCTTCCTTGACCTCTGCTCTCTTCCCATCCTTGACTATAAGTGCAGCTGTTTTGGGTACAACTGTCTCCTCTTGATCTTTTCTTCTCAGCTCAAACTCGTAGGCTTTGAGGTCTGAGAATAGCTCATGATTGGAGGTTTTTGATAGGTCCATCGAGTGCCTTAGAGCCATGGTCTTCATTTCCCACTCAGCTGGGAGGCTCCTTAATATTTTCATACACATCTTCTTTTGTGTGTATTCCTTTCCAAGCGTTGAGAGCTCATTTGTGATTTCAGTGAATCTAGCATCCAGCTGATCCATTGTCTCACCTGCAAGCATTTTAAAATTTTCAAACTTTTGAACAACAACAGATAATTTGTGTCCTTTAATTTGCTCTGATCCTTCACAAATTAAAGTTAGTTTATCCCAGATTTCTTTTGTTGTTTTGCATGATTTGACTTTATTGAACATTGCTTTGTCCAGTGTCTTATATAGAATATCCTTGGCCACATTGTCCAAGTTGTATCTTTTTCTGTCATCATTGGTCCACTCAGTCCTTGGTTTTTCAACTAGAGAGCGGTCTTGCCTCGACCTACGCCTTTCTTCTTCTTTCTTCAAATAAATGCTTCTCTCCTCATGGCCATGTTCACTTTCAATATTTGCAGTGACCCATCCTCTATCACTAACCACATTTTGTCATGTAAAGCAGATAGATGAGCCTGCATACGAATTTTCCAGTCATCAAATTCCTCAATAGTGAATATTGAAATGCGTGTCAAATTTGCTTCCATGATAATAACTTTGTTGAATAAAAGAGATGATTTCTGAAAGAGCAAGTGTTAAACAACTTTGAAAGATTGGAGATCTAGTTCAATAACCAGTGCGGAAGGCTCAATGAACCAACCGCTCTAATACCACTTGTAGGTCCCAAGGGGTGTGAGTAAGGTTTAGAAGGGGGGGTTGAATAAACCTTACCAACTTTTCGATTTTAGTCCTTTTAAAATATTACAGAGTTAAATACACAGCTAAGTCCATGGAGGGACAGCTAAGTTAGTTAATCAGCAGAGTTAGCCAATCAATAGACGCGATTGAGCTGTTGATAGAATAACTCAGCTGTTTAGTCTAAACCTAAGCTTGGCTGTGATGAGATTTTCAGCGAAAGACTTAACACTCTTGAATTTGGTTTAAGTTTGTTTTAACACTTGGTTTTAATTATCAGTTGGATAGCAAATTATCATCAGATATAAAGTGATATGCATAAATAAAATGTTGAAATGTAAACCACACAATAATTTTTATAGAGGTTCGAAGATGGGGTAATTCTTCTACTCCTCTCTTCTCCAACTCCTGGAGAAATCCACTAAGTAATGATCAGAGTACAGAGTGGTTATCAGTCCAGATACAAGTCTTGATCACACAAATGACTTGCTCCTTTGGGACTCGGTCTGAGATGCCTTAGTCACACAAATGGCTTCTCGTCAACTCGCTTCTTCACAGGCGCATCGCTTTGCTACTTCAGCTCACTTTCTCAAGCTTCTTGGATTTGATCACGAAGCCCTCCAATAACTTGAGATTGGTTCAACCTTGAACCTTCCTACAATCCTCCTTGGAAAGTAGACCCCTTTTGCTTCTTCAAAAGTTTCCTCTTCAACAGTTTGAAGTTGTCTTTCCTTCACAGCTTAGTGTTGGATCGATTTCCTTCGGGATTTAGGCTTGAGGATTTTGCTAGAATAACTTGAGAATATTTTGCAGGTTACAGTATGAATAATTGCTTGAATGTTTGTGGTTCAGGTTGACCAAGGTAACCTTTTCTCAAAGTGATTCCTCAACCTTTTATAGTGCACTTTCAAAAATCTGCCCGTTGAAGAGATAGGCTGATTTTTAAAAGTCACTTGTGTTCGTTGGCTTGTCTTTTCTTGGTCTTCGATCTTGAGATGTAGACCTTTCCTCGTATTAAATGAATGTTCAGCTCTTCAGAATCTGACACGAGGTACAGTGTTTCCCATTGGTTTATTCCTTTTGCACGGTTCTGGGACTGAGCACTTTAAGACATGACAGCATGGAAGTATTACTTGATTAAGTAATATTCTTCACTTTTGTGCAACGGATTCTTTTCAGTTAACTCCTCCTTGCAGCTGCCTTTTCCTCAGGTGACTTGAGTCTTCTTCTCCAATCATTGAAAGACTCATCTGTCACTTCAACTTGACTTGGCTTCATTTGGTTTGACTTAACTGACTCTTCTCACAGCTGTATCTCAGCTGATACACCTTCAGTCGAGTCTTTGATCTTCTTCTCTTGGCCATACTCAGTTGTTCCTCAGTGGAGTCTTCATTCCAGTCTTCAGTAGACTTTTTGTATTCCCAGGCATGGCTGACTTGACTCAGCTCATACAGCCCTATCTATTACAATACAAATTACAAGGAAAATGGGGTGCCAACTTTCTAGTTTAAGTTTTACATAGCATTCATCAAAATCTAAACAATAAATTTCCCAACACCCTGTGTATTCTGAAGAAGATGGCACCAGGAAAACTGGCGATGAAGCTAAGGAATGTGAAGAAGTGGGCACCTTAGCCAAGCCAATTCCTGCAGAAGGTGTTGAGACATATGCCTGAGCAGTTGAATACTCAATAGGAATAACAGTCGGGTCTCAGGTGTTGAGTAACCCCTCTACTCAAGACTCAGTTGATGCACCAGCTAAGGGGAAAACTCACACCACCACAGCTAGGTCGAAGGATGCTGTGGGAGACCAACCATCCATGGAGTTTGGAGGCGAAGGAGAGAACCTTAATGTTCAGTAGAATGAAGTTAACGAAGCTCAGACGGCTCAGACTGTCTCAGCTGAGACTTTAACTGCACTGCAGGCGGATGACGCTGCTGCTGTAGATAAGGCAAATGATGGAAGCGAGGCCATGGGACTTGAGACTCTTGGCCCTGAAAGTACAATCCAAGGGGTTGAGACTCCGACGGATGCCATTGAAGACCCCAAATCAGCTCCGTCTGCTGAAGGGACAAGCATAGAAGACCCTGTTGTGGTTGAGACTGCACACAGGGATGAACAAAGCCCATCAGCAGTAGAGATTGTTGAGGGTAACAAATGCTTAGAGGAGGTTGAGACTTCCCTAGGTAAGAAAGTTGTTGAGAATGAGCATGCACCTCTTGTGGAGGTTGCTGAAGAAGAAGAAGAAATCAACGCCCTTCATGATTCCCAGGAGAATATAAATGCTGGTTTCTTGGAATCAAACGATGAAGCTAAGTCCACTCCCGCTGATACATCTAACAAGGACATAGCTGATGAGGATGCACAAGAAACACGGAGCCAAGTTAGTGACAAAGCTACTCCGATGAGGTTTATCTTAGTTGATGGGCCACCTCGTATGGCACCATCACACTCCGATGAAGCTGACAAGTCAGCCGAGGAATAGACGACTCAACAGAAAGCTATAACTGATGCCGAGGAAGCTGTTAAGACAGCTGAGGATCAGTCATCTCAGCAGCTAACACAGCTGCTCAATATGCCGATGACGCTGAAACAGCTGAAGCACATAGAGCTGAGAACATATTGAAGGAAAAGTGAAAGGCTCCACATATGGATGGGAATGGGGCGGGTATCTCAATACCAAGACCCGCCCCGTCCCCTTCACGGGGCGGGGCGGGTCGCCCCTTGTAGAATTTTTTTATTTTTTTGATATTTTTATCTTATATTTTATATTATTAATAATTTTTTAATATTATATCTTATATCATAAATACATATTGTTTATAAAATTTGTCATTATATATGTTAAATATAATATTAAATATATAAAATTATACTATTTTATATAATAAATTAATATATTGACATTAAATATATTAAAAAAATAAAAACAAATATCATGGGACGGGGCGGGGTGGGTACCCACGGGGCGGAGGTAATACCTAAACCCACCCCGTCCCGCTACGGGTCATGGGACGGGGCGGCCCAAACGGGGTGGGGCGGGTACCCATCGGGGCGTATCATTTTGCCATCCCTAGCTCCACAAGCTCAAGATGCGGACATCCCTATCTTTCCTGAAGATCTATTTGCGGAATACTTTCCATTTGAAGCCTAGACTCCTTTTCAAGCCTAATCATCTGCTGAACGAGCCAGATATAATGCCCATGTCCCTCCAGAAGAACTCAGAACTCCAGCTGAAACTGTCATGGTGCTATTGATTTTGACTTCGATGTTGTGTGGCCAGAGGATCAGTCCTCTGAGACAGTCGACTTCCGAAAAGCCTTTAAAGCCATATGTATTGAGATTGAGAAGATGGAGCATAGCTTTGCAGTATTGGACCAAAGGCTAGATAACAGAGATGCTACCATCACTGGAGACATCCGAGGGACTATACTGTGACTTCGGGAATGGGTTGGATAGGTCAAGGCTTTGAGTCGTGAGCAGGTCACCTACTTTAAGTCATTATTCGCAAAAATGGTGATTTGGAGTTCAAATAACCTCAAGTTCCAGCAGAGGCAAAGGGACCACATATTCAGGATGGATGAGTCACATAGGTCTGACATGGAGTTGCTCAAGCTTCAGCACAAATCCAAAATTGCAAGAATGGAGGCCAATGTTAAACAGTGTATTAAGGTGCTCCAAACAGAAATGAAGTTGATGGCAGCTGAGTCCAAGGCTCTGAGGTCGGGATTCAGAGAAGCGTACTCCAAGACCCATGACAAGCATGACTCTACAAACAACAAACTTGATTTCCTCCTAAGTGGTATTTTCCTAAACTTAGCTCTACCCCTTGGTGATGATGCCAAAAAGGGGGAAGAGAAAGCTATAAAGAAATTAAAGGAATGACAAGGGAGTGATAAGCAGGGAAGCAAGCAAAGGGAAAGGTAATTATGTGAAGAAACCTCCGTTGAAAATAATGCTTGCTAGGACCCCACAGCAAGGTGAAGTCACATCCTCAATTCTCAGCAGACTACCGAAGGAGCTGACAGTAGAAGAGAAAGTTGAAATGGCAGTCAAGCAGTCGAGAAAGGCCATGGAAGCTGAATTGGAAAAGGTAGTTCAAAAGCACTCCGAGCGCATCAAAGACATAAAATCAAAGTTCGAAGGCCCCCTGCTAGAATACTGAAAGATTCCCCAGCAATAAAACCCCCTAGAGAAAGCACGATGGCCGATGCTAGATCTGTACCAAGATCACTAGAGGAGTTTCAAATTCTAGAAGTTGAAGGCTATTTCAAGAACATGACTCTACCACAGGCGTGGGACTTGTACTCGGAAAAAAGACATGAATTGTGCAGATTAGCTGAGAAGCAGTAGAGTTCCAGTAGTCACTCGAATGGAAAGGCACCGGTACAGTACACTTCTAGAGGGGGAGCGGAGTCATTCAGAGGGAGGGGAAGGTTTGGAATTGGTGGAAGAGGCAGAGGCACTCCACCACATCCAAGACCTAGGGATACAAAATTCATTGATCCACACAAGAAAATGATCAATTACTGGGCTGGTTTCGATGCTCTTGCTAACCTTGAAGTGGAGCGCAAGAATGAGGAGGCAAGAAGAAGACAGGAGGCTGAGAATGAAAGAGTCGACAAAGAATGGAAGAAAAGGCAGCGAAGGGAAGACCCTGCTGCAAAGAGAGCTTTTGAGAAGAAGAAGAGGGAAAGAGCTGAAGAAGAAGAAGAGAGAAGAATGAAGCAGCCGAGGCGTTGAAGACGGCTGAAACCCCTTCAATGTATTTTAATTAACTGTAAATACAAGTTTTGTAAGTTTTTCTTGTAATATCATCTTTTCTATTTTGCTCTGATACATGTTGTACTTTACTACAATAAGAGACTCTAATACAATGTAATAGATAGTATAGCTCAGATACAGTTTTTAGAGTATACTATGTAATAGCTTTGTAAAGTATAATAATGATATGATAAATAAAATTGACATATTCAACTCATATATTCTTTGTTACCGCACTACTTACTTAGTTGTAATTATTTAAGTTTTGACATCATCAAAAAGGGAGAAATTGTTAGGAAAATTTATTATTAGATTCTGATGATAACATGTAAAACTTAGAATAGAAAGTTGGCACCCCATTTTCCTTGTATTTCTACTTGTATTAGATAGGATTGCATGAGTTCAGTGGAGTCAGCTATATTGAAGAATACGAGAGCCAACTGAAGAAGAAGACCCAGCTATGTGTCAGCTATGCGTAGTCAAGATGGCAGTCTCAGACTCGACTGAAGAAAAGACCCAGTTGTGGAATAGCTGAGTAAAGGAGGAAGAAATGACAGCAAAGTCAGTTGAGAGCCAAGTATGCCAGTTAACAAACAGTTGAGTCATTCCTAAAAGGTTAGAGCTGACTCAAGTCAAAGGGGTAAAAGCAGTTGTCAAGTCAAGTCGACTGATATTAATCCCTTGCACAAAAGTCAAGAACTTTACTTATTTTAGTAATACGTCCATGTTGCCATGTCTAAAAATGCTCATCCCAGAAGCATGCAAATAAAATAAACCAATGGGAAGCACTGATCTTGTGTTAGGACCTGAAAAGCTGTAGACATCATTTAATACGAGAAAATGTCACCATCACAAGCTGCAGATTAAGACAAGACAAGTCAGCAACCAAGAAGTGTTATTTTGAAAATTACATATCCTTTCAACGGGCAAATTTTCAAATAAGCACTATAAAAGGCTAAGGAAGCAAATGAGAGAAGGTTACCAATCTGAATGAATCTGAACTGATTTTATTCAAGTAAGAAAACCAGCAAAAACACTCTCAAGCTTTCATAGATATTCCTGAAGCCTAAAATCGAAGGAACTCGATCCAACACATTCAGTGAAGGAAAGAATACTTCATCAAGTTGAAGAGGAAATAGTTTAAAGAACTAAAGGGGTTTACTCTCCAAGGTTGAAGGAGCTGTAGTAAGGTTCAAGGTCGAACCAGAAGATTTGAGCTCGTTGGAAGGTTGTGAGATCAATTCCAAGAGTTCGAGGGAGGTGAAGTAGCAAGACAATTATTTTGTGAAGAAGCTGTGTCCCATGAGCAGCCAGCTGTGTGATCAGGGCTGACTCGGACTAATAACTGCTTTGTAACCAGTTCTGTTACTTAGTGGATTCCTCCAAGAGTTGGAGAAGAGTGGATTAGAGGAATTACCCCATCCTCGAACCGCTATAAAATTTGTTTGTGTCATTTTACTTACAACATTTTACTTTCCTGCATATTTTTGATATCTGCTATTAAGCTAAAATTGCTAAACCTAGCTGATACTAACATTGCTAAAAACAAGTGTTACAAACAAGTTTAAAACATCATGGGTGAAAAGTCTTCCGCTGAACAAAACCAAATCAACTGAAAAGTTAAGTGTTAGCTGACCCAACTGAGTTATACTATCAACAGCTCGATCGAGTCTGTTGAGTGGGTAATTTTGCTGAAGTAAGCCAACCTAGCTGTCCCC
The DNA here is from genome assembly GCA_016081115.2 of Rehmannia glutinosa. Taxonomy (NCBI): domain Eukaryota; kingdom Viridiplantae; phylum Streptophyta; class Magnoliopsida; order Lamiales; family Orobanchaceae; genus Rehmannia; species Rehmannia glutinosa. Next base: position 312,573 of record JABTTQ020002660.1, on the reverse strand, counting down.
CATGGAATTAGCTGATTTGAGTTAACTCTGTAAAACTATTTAAAAGGACTAAATTCAAAAATTTGGTAAGGTTTGTTCAACCTGTAGGACCCCGAAATTCTGAGTGCTTGTAAAATATAAATTTTATATACGAATTTATTTTGTATGGTATTTTCTTATATCATAATTTTGCGGTCTTAACTAAAAACATATATTGATTTGAATCCTAACTAAAATTTTAAGGGTTTAAAATATAATATTTATATATATAGACATAAGTATATAATATAGATTAGATTAGATAAGTTAGATAAACACACACACACATATATATATATATATATTATAAAAGTTAGATAGGATATAGATATACATACATATATGTAATAGAGATAAAAATAGACAAACAATTTAACAAAAGAATTCTCTAGTTTATTTGCCACCAGCTGCTTAATGCCACACCATGCAATTTGAGGCCATCTAGTTAAAGGAGAAGATAGACACGTAAATTAGTATTGGGGTATTAGCAAAGAAATGTTTCAAATTAAACGACTAATGAACAAAGTTATCAAAATCTTGTGACAGAGTATTAAGCCTGGAATTTGGAAGAGGGGATAATTGAGTAAAGCAAATAAGAAACAAAGAAGCAAGAAACAATACATGAGTGATGAAAGAAAACGAAGAAGAATCAGGTATAGAAAACTAGTTTTCGATCCCTTCGAAACTCAAAATTGTTCAAGCATCTAGCTAGAGCGTAAAATTTAGATAACTAAACCAAAATAATTATGTTTTTCTTATGTTAACCTTCTAGAGTGATGATGTAGGAGGTCTAATGTTGAAATTTGTTTGGAAATAGAGAAGATTCGATGCTGGAAGTCAATCCGAAATAAGTTGCATCACGCTGCAAAATTACACTTAAGCTTGGAAGTGAGTGGTCTTCTTACCATTTTTCTTGCTTTCTATAACCCCAAAACTTGAGTAACTTTACATTGTTTTCATATATTGAATGCTCTTGCGATATATGACATCTGTTGCAGTGAATCCTTTGAATCAATATTTTCTTGAATCATCAAAACAATAGCACATATATGTCCATTTTCAGAGTCGTTTCACCAAAGCTTATGTCCTCTGTTCTCTACTGCTGCGTCACAGCATTCATTCAACATGTCTTGAGCTTTATCTATTTAACACAATGCCCATTTGGCATCTCGTGCAGCAAAGCAAATTTATCTTCAAGTGATTTGCTTCCTAAATTGTTCTCTGCATCAAAATGTATTTAAAAGGGATATTATTTGTTGGGGATAAAACTATTTGATTTATTCATTGCATTTTAAGTACACCTTTCATTACTGAAACGACTTTAATACTTATGTAGAACAAATTACATGACATTGCTTAAATGATTCAATTGCATGTAAAATAAATTCTATTACTTAGCGTGATTTATAAGAATCAAGCTAAACTTACATTAACTTATCCAAATTGATAGTGTCACTGTATTTAAATTTTATTTCTATATAACCCAATAAATTATTGTTGTATACTAGTTAAATTGTCTTGATTGGTAAGTGATGGGCCCTAATGTGGTGTGGATAGCGCTGAATTCGATTGGTTAGGTAAGGGCTTGCGGTCTTAAAAGGTTCTACGCTACCCACAACCAAATCCCACCGCCTAAGGATGGAGTGTTCCAAGGGTAGAAGTGGGTCGTAGGATCGGTATATTCCGAAATATGACTTCTCCGGGTTTTGCGAGCCCCAGTGTGGAGAGTCGTGCCGTAGTGTGGTGCAATAAGGGGCAAGGATTTACGCCAATGCAATAAAGGAGCGATAAGGGAGAACGGGGGTCACTTACCGTTAATGAACGGTCCCTCCGTTAATGTGATATTTGAAATAATTGTGATATAGATTGATTGACTGATTGTTGTTTCTAAATAAAATTATGGTACTTGTAAAGAATAATTGAACTTCTCTTAATAATAAACTTTCTAAAAAGCCACACATGCACACGCGCTCCCACTCACTGAGGTTTCTTTTTCCTCACGTTATTTTTCTATTAAAACATATTACAGGGAATAAATCGGGCGATGGTGAATCAGTTGAGGGCATTCCCGGATCTGACTAGCTAGTGCCAATAACAGGAGAAATTTACTAGTTGTCTTGACGACATCCCTATCTATAAATGACGTATTTTGGCCAGAGTAATCATTGCAATTGTAGTTTCTCTTATCGGAATTTCATAGACGTTTCTTATGATTATATTAAGATATAATTTAGCTTGTAATAACTATATGAATACTCCGTTCTTTCCGACTCGGAATGATTTTGGTTATTATAGCTTTGTAAGTTAGGGTGTGACACAACCTCTCTCCCCCTTCTAAACCTTACAACTTACCCCTTGGGACCTACAATAATGATACTGATAATTTGTTTTAATAGACTTGACAATAAAATAATTTGTTTTAATAGAACTTGACAATATGATACTGATAATGTCATTGTCCACGACCAATAAGATATTTGTGTCTTTGCTAAATACAGACAAACTTGACAAGATATTTATAAGGGTAATTTAACAGAATATAGCAAATACCACACAAATTCTAAACCAAATTTTTAACAGGTGCTAGTTTGACCAGCGCCCACTGAAATACTCTCTTTTATTATTTAATTCAAATATTTGTATTCAAAATTTTAACCTCTTTTATTCTTATTCGAAATATAAATGAATATATATGAATCAATTTGAATATTCGTATTAGAAATTTTTAATATATCTTTATATTGTTGAGTTATTTAGAAATTATATGTTTGGAATAAGAGATATTTTCTTAGTAGGAACAAAAGGTGTTTTCTTGATTCTTTTCAATTTTGGTTTAAGACAAAATAATCAACCTTTGTTTATACTAAACAACTCTCTAATCAATGCATAGAATTTATTTGATGTAATAGATACATTTTATTCACTTATTTGATCTAATAACTATATTTCATTCACTAGAATATTTTAATAAAATATATAATACTCTAAAACTATGTACAACTATTCTTCTCCCAATAAATTCACTACAGTACTATATATTTTGTGACACAATTTTAGTTAGTTGTTAGATCAAATAAATCTGAGTCATTCATGAGAGAGTTGTTTTAATATAAATAAGGTTTGCTAGGCCAAATTGAAGAAAAATCAAGAAAACACATCATATTCCTACTAATAAAATGTATCTTATTGCGAATATAGACCAATTGCAACTGACACCACATAGAAATTCCACAACACCACAACACGCCCTCTATGGAAGGCTCGTAAAACCATCTGAAGGATTTTTCAAAGGAATTTTGAATTTTGAAGTACCCATTCATGCATGCACTAATAAACTATACTACGAATCGTCATTAAGAAATAAATAATTAAGATTCTTCATATTTATTACTATTTTACAAATTGCACCCTCAAAAGGGAGCAAATACAAACTTCAAGGGGTATTTGTAACGGGAGTATTTGTACTCTTGAAAGATATCTATATCTTAGTGTAATTAGGTTAAACCTCCAGGATAATTTCTGTAATTATCTCCATGATAAAATTAAAAAGTTAGATATTTAGTCTGGTAATATTTGGATGGTCAAGCTTGTGCCAAACAGAAACCTCTTATTTAAATGACGCCCGAAGAGCATGAGTCTCGGCAGCTGTTGCCATGCCATCCTCTCCCCAGTCCAACAACTTCACTACAAGAAAATATATCTACCGCATTGAGAATTCTGATAAGGATATAATTATAAAGGGTATAAAATGAAAATATTCGAAAACGGTCTTGAGAATAGTCACTGACAATTGAACTGTTAATATCGTATGTTTTTTACATTGAAAGTGCAACATTGTTGCTTGTAGTTATAGGAAAGAACATCCAAGTATTGCGATATTATCATCCGTAAATCAATTTTGCCAAAAAAAAATGGATAATTTCAAAAATAAAAACTAAGGTTTGGGCCAATTACAAAAAGAAATCTAGAGATGCTTCAAAATTACAGAATACCCTCTCATGTTTGATTACGTCTGAAATTTAAGGGAATAACTGTAATATTTCTATAAATGTTAGGGGAAATTTGAAACATTATTTGCTTATGAAGTAAGAAAATGTAAGGCGAAATCAAACCTCAAGGATTTCTTTACAGTTTTCAAAAATCTTAAGATTTTTTGTAACTAGAGGAACCTCTGGGTTTTATTTTAGGGAAAAAGAATTTTGCCGACCTGAACTTTGGGGCTTTTTTGACTTTGCAACCTAATTTTTTTTTTTATAAAATACAACCTAAATTATACGGGTTTTATAAGTAGCAACTTCCGGCCAGTTATTGACAGAATATTCCCCTTAGATGTTGTCGTGTATTATGCCAATGTTTTCACTAAGGGCCTTTTTGTCTTTTTAGACTTTCTATAATTTCTTTTTTTTTTCCTTCCGACCTTCTTTACTGAAACGTTTACACTCCTGACTCCCGTTTTCATTAATTGAAAGCAGCCAAACAAATTTGATAATTTTTTTAAAAAAACTCAATAAACTATTTTAAAATCTAAAAATTAAATTATATAAAATTTGATAATTTCTTTAAAAAACTCAAAATAGTAAAACAATATCGAAATTGATTTAAAATTACAAAAAACAAAATATGAAAATTACAAAAAAAAAAAATATAAACTATTTTAAAAAGTCTAAAATTTATTTGAAATATTGAAAAATATTTTAATTTCAAAAATACAAAACTCAAAATTATTTTCAAAAATTTGTTTTTAAACTAAAGATGTTTAAAAATCTGAAAAGTTTTTTAAAAAACTAAAAAATTTGTTAAAAAACTATCAATTATTTGAAATATAAAATATAAAATTAAAAAAGCTGAAAAATTGTTTAAAAACATGAAATTTGTCTAAAAATCTGAAAATGGATTAAAACTAAGACTTTTGAATTTTTTACAAAAATAACTGAATTTTATTAATAAAGAAAAAAGAGTAACACAAAGAAATATTTTTTTATTAAAAAAAAGAGTAACAACTTATAGTTTTTTTAGAAAAACTATAAATTATTTTTTAAAAAAATCTAATTTATTTTTAATCCATTTTCAGATGTTTAGACAAACTATCATATTTTTAAATAATTTTCATCTTTTTTTAATTTTATATTTTAATATTTCAAAATAATTGTTATATTTTTAACAAAAATTTTAATTTTCAAAACAAATTTTCAGATTTTAAACATCTTTTAGTTTATAAACAAGTTTTTCAAAATAATTTTGAGTTTTTTTAATTTTAAAAATTAAAATATTGTTCAATATTTCAAATATATTTCAGATCTTTTTATTCAGTCTTGTTGGGAAATCTATTGTATAGATTTTGATGAATGCCATGTAAAACTTAAACTAGAAAGTTGACACCCTTTTCCTTGTAATTTACATTGTAATAAATAGGGCTGGAAAAACTGAGTCAAGTCAGCTAGGCCTGGAAATACAAGAAGTCAACTAAAGACTTAAGTGAAGACTCCGCTGTGGAACAGCTGAGTATGGCCAAGATAGAAGATCAAGAACTCGACTGAAGATGTATCAGCTGAGGAACAGTTGTGTGAAGAGTCAGTCAAGTCAACTCAAGAAGCCAATTTCTCAAGTTGAAAGTGACAGATGAGTCATCCAAGGATTGGAAATTGACTCAAATCATCTGGGGTATAAAAGACTGCAGTCAAGTCAAGACAACTGAATGAGATCCGTTAATGTAAGTCAAGAATGTTACCCTGAATGGTAACAAGTTAAAGTTGTCAGAGATAAAGTGCTAGTTCCAGTTGTGTGCAAAAGGAACAAACCAATGAGAAGCACTGCCCAGAGCCGTCCCTGGGGCGGTCAAGGCGGCGCCGCCGCACCGGGCCCCCCTCCGGCGAGGGCCCCCGCCCCCGGGAATTTTTTTTATATTTTTTAATGGTTTGCAGTATATGTATATGTAATATAAACACTGCATCCTATTCAAATAAAAGTTAGTTGGTCCAGCGGTTCTCACAGTTTTGCATTATGTAGAAGTCGTGAGTTTGAATTCCTCTCGAAGCAATATTTCTGTTTTTTTTTTCTTATGAACAAATATAAATTGAAAAAGAGCTATTTTTACATAATGTAATTTGTTGGACCAGTGGTTTATGGTTACATTTTGCACAATTGAGGTTGTGAGTTCAAACCTTCCTCTTAGCAAAATTTCTATTTTTTTCTCTTTAACACAAAAGTTGTGTTTTAACTAAAAACGAAAAACCCCAACAACAAAAAACAAAGGCTTCTATCTACAACAAAATAAAAAATTAATTATCTTTGCTTGTAGACGACTTTGCAGATTAAAATGCTAGGAAATCTATTTTCTTTGGCTAATGTGTATTCGTAGTTTTTCCTTTAAATATATTGATTATCGAAATATCTCTTTTGTACTACTATTTTAATGAAATTAGAAATATTGAAATTAAAATATAATATTTGATTATTTTATGATCAATGAAATTATTTTTCATAATATTAATTTATATATATATAGGGTCCATTTTTTTTTTCCGCACCAAGCCCTTCAAAACATAGGAACGGCCCTGGCACTGCAGCAAGTGTCAGAAACGCTGCAAGACATTAAATCTGAGGAAATGTCAGCATCAAGGACTGCAACATGACAAGCCAACGAACACAAGTGACTTTTGAAATTAGCATATCTCTTCAACGGACAGATTTTCGAAAGTTCACTATAAAAGGCTGAGGAAACTCATTGAGAAAGGTTACCTAAACCACGAACAAGCAAGCAATATTCAAGATACTAACCTGCAATATTCTCAAGTATATTCAAGAAAATCCTCAAGCCTGAAACTCGAAGGAAATCGATCCAACACAAGCTGTGAAGGAAAGACAACTTCAAACCTGTTGAAGAGAAAACTTTTGAAGAATCAAAAGGGGTCTACTATCCAAGGAGGATTGTAGGAAGGTTCAAGGTCGAAACAGTATCAAGTTATTGGAGGGCTTCTTGATCAAATCCAAGAGCTTGAGAAAGTAAGCTAAAGTAGCAAGGCAGCTGCCCTGTGAAGAAGCTGAGTCGGAAGAGAAGTCAGGTGTGTGACTAAGGCTGTCTCTAGACTGTTGACCACTTTGTAAATAGATCTTTTACATAGTGGATTCCTCCAGGAGTTGGAGAAGAGAGGATTAGAAGAATTACCCCATCTTCGAACCTCTATAAAAATTAACTGTGTCATTTATTTTTCAGCACATTTACATTTCTGCATACTTACATTATATCTGCTGATAAACTTATTTGTTATCCAACTGTTCAATAACCAAGTGCTAAAATCAAGTGTTAAAACAAGTTTAAAACAATTCAAAGGGTGTTAAGTCTTCCGCTGATAAAACCAACACATCCAAGTTAAGGTTCAGGTTAAACAACTGAGTTATTCTATCAACAACTCTATCGAGTCTGTTGAGTGGCTAACTCTGCTGAATAACCAACTTAGTTGTCCCTCAAGGACACAGCTGTTTGAGTTAACTCTGTAATATTTTAAAAGGACTAAAATCGAAAAGTTGGTAAGGTTTATTCAACTCCCCCTTCTAAACCTTACTCACACACCTTAGGACCTACAAGTGGTATCAGAGCGGTTGGTTCATTGAGCCTTCCGCACTAGTTACTGAACTAGATCTTTATCTTTTCAAAAGGTTTTAAACATTTGCATTTTCAAAATCTTTCACTCTTAGCAAGAGTTATTATCATGGAAGCAAATTTGACACGCATTCCTATGTTCACTGTTAAGGAATTTGATGACTGGAAAATTCGTATGCAGACTCATCTGTCTGCTCTACACGATGAAATGTTGCTTGTGATAGAGGATGGGCCGCTGCAAATATTAAAAGTGAACACGGCTGTAAGGAGAGCAGCTGCTGCTGAAGAAAGACCAGCCATGGTTGAAAAATTGAGGACTGAGTGGACAAATGATGATAGAAAGAGATACAACTGGGACAATGTGGCCAAGGACATACTCTACAAGACTTTGGACAAAGCAATGTTCAACAAAGTCAAATCCTGCAAAACAGCAAAAGAAATCTGGAATAAACTAACTTTAATTTGCGAAGGATCAGAGCAAATTAAAGAAAATAAATTATCTATTGTTGTTCAAAAATTTGAAAATTTTAAAATGTTTGCAGGAGAATCTATGCATCAGCTGGATGAAAATTTTAAAATGTTTGAGGAGCCTTCCAGCTGAATGGGAAATGAAGACTATGGCTCTGAGACATTCAATGGACTTCTAAAAAATATCCAACCATGAGCTATTCTCAGACCTCAAAGCCTATGAGTTTGAGCTGAGAAGAAAGGATCAAGAGGAGACAGTTGTACCCAAGACAGATGCACTAATTGTCAAGGATGGAAAGAGAGATGAACCAAAGAAAGCCATAGACCAGGAGGAGATTGCCCTAATGGTTAAAATATTTAAAAAGTTCTTCAATAAGAACTATAAAAGAAACAAGGGTGAAACCTTCAAGAGACATTCAGCACCCTCTAAGTCAAGGAAAGATAGGCCACCCAAGAGAGCTAAGCATCAAAGGATTGAATATCAGAGAGTTGATAACCCAAGGACAGAAAGTGTTGATCAAAGAGCTGAGAACCTGTGCTAGAACTGCAGACAACCAGGACATTTTGCAGTTGATTGTTCCTATCCACCAGCCAACAAATATAGGAATGAAAAAGAAAGAAAAGTCTTCAGAGAAAGAAGACAGGAAAAGAAGAAAGCCATGTTGGTTCTTTGAGGCCGAGATCTTGTCTAAAGAGGCGGCACTCGAGAGAGTAGTGAAGCTGACTACTCAAGTGATTATGAAGAAGAAGCCATGATCTGTCTTATGGCTAAAGAACAAGATCAACCAGACCAAGAAGATGAGGTACACTCTAACTCATCTCATTCAGATTCAGGTGATAGTGATTGTGATTCACACACTTCATCACCCACTGATCTTTATGATTCATTAGGCAAAATAATGAAAGACTTTGAGCACATTAAATCCTCTCACACACTTCTAAATGAGGAAAACAGCCAGCTCAAAAGCCAAAACTCACAGCTGACTAAGGAACTGAGTACTCTAAGTCATATAGCTATTGAGAATACAGAGCTGAAGGCTGAGAATGCCAAAATGATAGCAAAGATAGCTGCTATAGAAAAGAGAGAAAAAGATCTCAAAAATGTGATTGCTTCATGAAAGGCATCCAAATCATTGGATGATCTTATAATGAGTCAAAAGAAATGTGGAGATATGACAGGCATAGGATTCAATTCCTTTGTGCACAGTCAAACTCCAAGAGTGATTTTGGAGAAAGGATCTTCAAGCAATGAAGCATTTCAAAAACCCAAAACACCAAATGTTGCACCCACATTCATCCCAAAGCACAATCACAAACAAACTGGCCTTGGATATAAAGGGAAAGGAAAACAACTTGATTGAGTATCTTTGAGAGGACAAATGAGAAGAAATCCAAATAGGGTTCCTCAAAGAACTCCAAATAGAAAGTACTCTGTGAAGAATAAACAGAGCTACCAAAAACCCCAGAAGTTTCATAAGAGAAACACACATGTTGGAAATGGTAGAAAATATCCAAGCCAGGCTGATTGGAACCATGTGAAATATCAGCAAAGACCAATGGAATACAAGCCTAAATGACAAAGACCTAAACCTCAGCAAAGGTCATTCCAAAGACAAAAGAGCTATTATCAGCACACATATCCACCCAAGCACTACACTCAGAAATATCATAACTATCCCAAGAAAGCAGTTGCTAAAACACACACACAGGCATACAGACAAAAGAGACAGTTGTATGAACCTAAAACCCCCAAGCAATTTGCAAATGTGCATTATGATTATGGCATTGATAGATGGCAACCTCTTAGAGTCAAGTCCTTTGGCTATAGGTTGGTTGGATCATCTTATAGCACTAACCCCTCATGACCCAGGCAAGTATGGGTACCTAAAAACTAATTTCCTTGATTGCAGGTTCAAGGAACAGCTGAGTGCCAAGGAACCTGGTACATGGATAATGGATGTTCCAGACATATGACAGGAAACAAGAAAAACATGTCAAGATTCAAGGAGATTAGAGGTGCAAAAGTCATATTTGGAGGAAATGAAGCTCCAGGGGAAACAAAGGCACAGGATCAATCAAGAAGAATGGATTGGAAATCACAGATGTTGCTTATGTTGAAGGCCTCAACTTCAACATGTTAAGCATCAGCCAACTCTGTGACAAGGGCTACAATGTTGGATTCAATATGGGAGTGTGCCAGATCAAAGATGTTGAATCAAATGAAATAGTGCTGCAAGGATCAAGACAGAAGAATATATATATGGTAGATTGGTCCACTGCCACACCAAGCACTTGTCTGTTACCAAATAGTACAGGCGAATCAAGTTGCATGTGGCACAAGAAGCTGAGTCATCTGAACTTCAAAATGTTTAACAAGCTTGCAAGGAGTCATCTTGTGGAAGGATTGCCATATTCAGTATATAAGAAAGAAAGTGTATGTGATGCATGCCAGATGGGAAAACAAATAAAATCTCCATTCAAAGATAAGCCAAATCCTTCTTTAACAAGGATATTACATCTGTTGCATATGGATCTATTTGGTCCTGTGGAACCAGCCAGCATAAGTGGAAAGAAATACACCTTAGTGGTGGTAGATGATTATTCAAGATATACATGGACAATCTTCATGTGCAAAAAGAAGGCAACTTTGCAGAAGTTACCTCAGCTGATGAAAAGAGTTCAAAATGAAAAGAGTCAAACCATTATAAGAATAAGGTCTGATAGAGGAACTGAGTTTGTCAATGGGATAATAACTCAGTATTGTGTTGAAAATGATATTGCTCATGAGTTATTAGCAGCAAGAACTCCACAGCAGAATGGAGTAGCTGAAAGAAGGAACAGAACTCTTAAGGAAGCTGCAAGGACCATGTTAGCTGAAGTTGGATTGCCTAAGAGATTTCGGGCTGAAGCCATCAATACAGCATGCTATACTCAAAATAGATGCATGATTAACAGGCAATTAACCAAGACTCCCTATGAGATCTAGACAGGGAGAAAGCCAAATGTTGGGTACTTCAGAATATTTGGATGTAAATGTTTCATCAACAACAATGACAAAGATAATTTAAAGGCTTTCGATGCTAAAGCTGATGACGGTATCTTTTTGGGATACTCAGCTGAGAGCAAAGCCTATAGAGTGTTGAACAAGAGGACTATGGTCACAGAAGAGTCTATCCATGTGGTTTTTGATGAACCTAATGTGAATGGACAAGACATTGAAGAGTTAGGCGATAAGTTTGAATCACCAACTATGCAGAAGAAGTCCTTATGTTAAAGCTGAAATAAGAGCAATCAACCCAGATGAAGATGAGATAGCTGAATCTCAAAGACAGCTGAAAAGTCTACAGTTGAATGATGATGAAAGAGTTGTTCAAGACAACATAGCTGCGAGACGGCTGAATCCAGCTGGCTTGCTCCAACCTGAAGTGAGATGGCTGAGAGATCATCCACCAGAGTTAGTTATTGGAGATGTTAGAGATGGTGTAAGAACCAGATCCAGAGCTTATCAAGAAGCAATGTTCACTTGTTTTATTTCCCAAATAGAGCCAAAAGATGTGTCTCAAGAATTGGATGACACACATTGGATTCAAGCCATGCAAGAAGAGCTGAATCAGTTTGAAAGAAACAAGGTATGGGAATTGGTGCAGAGACCAACCCATCAAAATGTTATTGGCACAAAATGGGTTTTCAGAAACAAGATGAATAAGGAAGGATCTATGGTAAGAAACAAAGCAAGATTGGTAGCCAAAGGGTATTGCCAAGAAGAGAGAATAGATTTTGATGAAACATTTGCTCCTGTTGCAAGATTAGAAGCAATAAGGATGTTTCTGGCCTATGCTTCACATAAGAACTTCACTGTATATCAAATGGATATAAAGAATGCATTTCTAAATGGACTACTAGAGGAAGAAGTCTATGTTGAACAACTTCCAGGTTTTGAGCAGAAGACTATTGGAGATAAGGTGTACAAGCTCAAGAAAGCACTATAAGGATTGAAACAGGCACCAAGAGCATGGTATGATACATTGTCTCAATTTCTAACTGACAATGGATTCACCAAAGGCAAGGTGGACAGAACACTCTTCAGAATTCAAGATGGAGAGAGTATATTGCTTGTTCAAATATATGTGGATGATATCATCTTTGGATCCACAAATAAAGAGCTGTGTGATAAGTTCTCAAACCTCATGCAAGGCAAATTTGAGATGAGCATGATGGGAGAACTGACTTTCTTCCTAGGACTTCAAGTCAAGCAATTGAAAGATGGAACCTTCATATGTCAAACAAAATACACCAAAGATTTAATGAAGAAATTTGGTATGGAAGAGAAGTCTTATGTGAAAATACCAATGAACACATCAGTCAAGATGGACATGGATGCAGATGGCAAGGCTATAGATCAAACTAGATATAGAGAACTCATTGGATCATTGCTCTACTTAACAGCTAGCAGACCAGACATCACCTTTGCAGTAAGTGTATGTGCACGATTTCAATCTGCACCAAAAGAGAGCCACATGACTGTAGCTAAAAGAATCCTAAGATATTTGAAGGGATGCCAGAAAGTTGGCATATGGTATCCAAAGGAAGGTGGATTCAAGCTTATTGGTTACTCAAACTCAGACTATGTTGTATGTAGAGTTGACAGGAAGAGTACTTCAGGTACATGTCAAATGCTTGGAAATAGATTGGTTTTCTGGTTTAGTAAGAAGCAAAACTCAATAGCCACATCCACAGCTGAAGCAGAATATATAGCTGCGGGTAGTTGTTGTGCCCAAGTCTTATGGATGAGACAACAGCTGAGAGATTATGAGATTGAAGAAAAAGAGATTCCAATTATGTGTGATAGCACAAGTGCTATTGCAATCACTCAGAATCATGTACTGCATTCAAGAACAAGGCACATTGATGTCAGGTATCATTTTATAAGAGATCATGTTGAAAAGAAAGACATCACTTTGGAATATATCTCAACTGATAAGCAGTTCGCTGACATATTCACCAAGCCCCTATGTGAATCAGATTTGAAGAGCTCAAGAATGAGCTAAGGTTAATTGAGCTGAGTTGACACTCAGAAGACTCAATCAGAAGAGATAGAAGATGAAAAATTGAGTAAAAAGCAAATTTCACTCATCAGCCGAGTGAATCAGCCATATCGGAAAATCAGTTGTATCGAGTTAGCTGACAGCTGAGTAACTAATGAAAAGAGAGAAGCAAAGTTAAGTCATATTTAATATAAGCTGAGTCATTTATGAGCTAAGTGACAAAAACGCAGTCGTTTTTAATGAGCGGGACTGTTTTTAAGGATGACGTCAACGTAATAATGATGGGTACAGTAAAAAGCTACATAGTAAGCATATGATTGGTTATAAATGTTGCCGCATTAAATGCGAGGAATTAAATGCGGTTTGACGTCCTAAATCTGAACCGTTGATCTCGATCAAAATTTCAAAATCCGAAGACATGTCCTTTCATAACCCTTATATATACATTTTCCAGCTTTCTCTCTCACATATGGAAATTGTTCATCTTCAAGCAAAAAGCAAGCAGGCTATATTTCTCTCTCGAAAACCCTAAGTGTCCTCAAGGTGCAATCGGAGGATGGGTACAAGGGAATTGGCCATAAAACTGGGATTTTGGCCACCCAAGTTGAGCCAACCCCTGAAGAAGGTGTTTTACCACCTGCCCCAGCGGCTGAGCACTCAACGGAAGAAGCCGCGAGTTTAGAGAAGAGTGACCCCACCATTAGTTACTCACCTGGTGTGCCAGCTAAGAGAGAAACTCACTCCACCACAGCAGAGTTGGAGGTTGTTGTAGATGACTCAAACTTGAAGAAAGGAGGCGAAGTGGAAACTGAAAAAGAACCACAGCAAATTGATATTGATGAAGCTCGGACAGTTGAGTCTATCCCAGCTGAAATAGGCTGATGACACTGTTCTTACAGTCGAGGCATAGGATGGACATGCCCTGGGAGTTAACACTCTGGGTGATAAAAGTGCAATCCTATGGGTTGAGACTCCTATGGATGCCATGGTCCAAGACCCTAAGACAGTTGCGACTGTCGAAGGAAACATTGAAGGCCTCGCAGCAGTTGAGACTGTTGGAGGTATTGAAGGCCCAATGGAGGTTGAGACTTCCCTAGGTAAAACTCAAGAGACACAGAACATTCCTCCAGTTCAAAGCGCTGAAATAGAAGAAGAGATAAGCGCACTTCATGACTCCTAGGAGAACTTAGACACATCATTCTTGGGGTCTGGAGATGAAGTTGAGTCCACTCCTGTTGCAGATCCAAAGGACCCAGCTGAGGATGTTCTCAAAACTACGAGTCAGCTAAGTGATAAAGTTGCTTGTTAAAAATTCAATTTCGATGATGAGCCAAGCCCCCAGGTCTCATCATCATCCGATGATGCTGATGATGCAGCAGAGAAACTGGTTACTCACTTAGAAAAATCCACTGAGACCAAAGACGTTGTTAAGACAGTTGAGGCTAAGTCAGCTGGGCAAAATATCTCAACTGCCCCAGCTGAGACACAGTCCACTGCGCAGGCTTCCACAACTATAGCAGTAACGACTACACCAGCTCCGTCACAAGCTCCCACAGCTGTGACCACTGCCGATGAAGCTATCGCAACTGAGGCACGAAGAGCTAAATCATCATAAGCACAACCCTCACAAACCATCCCATATGTGAGTGATGATGCATTTCCAAAGATATTTCCTTTCACGCCGATCCTACCAGATTTGGAAGAAGAGACCGCTGCTAAACAACGAAGATTCTTTGTAAGAGAAGATCCAATCATCCCTACTGACACAATTGTTCCAGCCGAGTTCAACTTTGCTGAAGAGTGGCCTGCAACTGAATCAAGTTTATTACCCAACTTTTGGTTAACCAAAAATCACTCTTGCAAGCCTTTAATTATATCCATTTTACTACGCACATTTAGATTTTTATTAAGCCGAATTACCTGGATTTTCAACCCCATCAAGCCAACCATTCAACTTTATGAAAAAGCCCATTTCTAGCAACCAAACCCAATCCATGTTTACCACAAATGAAAGCTTGTCTTATCATTTAAACATCTCTACAACTGGACACCAAGCAGACAACAAAAGTTTTTCCTTTCTTATTTGGAAAGCTTCGACTGTGAGTGAAAAAGAAGAGACCAAAGTTTTTCTTCAAAATTTCCTCTTAAACCTACACCAAGTTATCAGCATCTCAAACCTATTTTAACACATATATAGTACAACTAAAAAAGCCCACTTCCCAATTTTGTCTTCCAATATGCGAATACACATCAAAGTATATTTCTTACTTGTCCTTTTGCATTTAGTCGTGAGTTTTAGAAGGCAAAGTAAACATATTATTCTCTCCAAATTTAATTCTTCTCTAGAAGCTACTTTTCAGAAACACCAATCTATCATTTAAAGGTTGACTAGTAAAAATTAGAAGTGATTTGGGGTATTTTGGTAAGAACCGTACCTGAGCTAGGAGCTGATATTGGACTATCAAGATAGCATCACGAAATTTTGCTTTTCCTTCTTGATTGGCTGGGGAAAGCGGCGAGATATAAGTAATTGTTGGAATTTTGGTTTGAGAAAAATTAGTGTTAGACCCAATTTTGACCAAATATTTAAGTAGTTTCTATTGATGGAAAATGGAATTAAATTATATGATAAAATTTTACTAAGTGAATAGATGAGATTGTCATTTTGAATTTCTCAAAACCAATTACGGGTGAATGAGAAATTAATGCTACAAATTAGCCACTTAAAACTATAAATTGATATGAAAATTGGAAAATGTGGGGATGAGTAAAGCTCCATCCCACATAAGAGATATAGCCAAAAATTGCTCTATTTATATAGCTCAAGTTTGACTAATGGGTTTGGGCCCTTGGGGCACCAAAGTTTTTAAAGAGTGATGACTTACATGGTAGTGGGTTTGGTTCAAAACACACATACGCGCCATTGCCGCCCGGCCTAGGTCCGGGCCGGGTCATGGGCCGAGGGCTTGGGCTTCAAGGCCCTTATAGTTTTGGACAAAATTTATTTAAACTCTTTAAAATTAATTAATTATTTTTTTCCAACTGGGATAGGTGGTACGCGGACTCGCACCGGATCGACCGCGGGCGCTGGGCAGTATGCGGTGCGTACTTGGGCAGTGTGTGCGCGTGCACCGCGCGGATGAGACTTTTGTCTGTCACGCGCGCGGGTGTGCGCGGCCGCACACTTTCAAACTGATGCACCTGTTCGAGCAACCAGGTGCATTATTTGGCTGTAGACATGTGTTTTCGATTCAAAAGATGTATTCTTTTCATGAGGCACCTTGAGGCCTATAAATACGAAGCCCTTGCAGATGAAAAGCAAACAAAATTAAGAAGATAAAATCGAGCATTTTTTCACCAGCATATTGTTATCATTCCCTTCCAAAAGCTTGAAAGCCTTAAATACTTATAGTTCGTTGTTGGTTCGATTTTTGCAACTGCTGCTAAATCGAACCTGAAAAAATCATTGTATCTTAGGGACGATTGCCGGAACCATAAACACTTTGTAAATGGGACAATTTCGTCTTGCGGAGACAGTATCTAATACTGCCATCAACTTAAAAAAATTTGTCCAGTTTTTTTCCAAACGCTTAGCCATTTTCTTGTAAACAGTACCACTCAAACAACAATCGCAAGACGAAATTTTACTACTTTTTTCAAGATGATGACATCCGTTTCTTTCACTTCAATGGTTGTTGCTCCTGCTCATGGCGAGCAAACGGCGAAGTTCTCCGGAGTTGACTTCAAAAGATGGCAACAGAAAATGCTCTTTTACCTCACTACTTTGGGTTTGTTATGTTTCCTAAAGGAGGACCCTCCTACCATTGGCGAAGAAGAATCTGACAACCAAAGGAGGATCACTGTGGATGCTTGGCATAACAGCGATTTCCTTTGCCAAAACTATATTTTGAACGGGCTGGAAGACACCCTCTATAATGTCTACAGTTCGTTCAAAACGTCCAAAGATTTGTGGGACTCCTTGGAGAAGAAGTATAAAACAGAAGATGCGGGCACAAAAAAATTTGTTGTCGCCAAATTTCTGGATTATGAGATGGTTGATACCAAAACGGTGATTGGTCAAGTGCAAGAGATTCATATCATACTTCATGACTTAGTGTCTGAAGGATGATTCTGAGCGAGTCGTTCCAAGTGGCTGTGATAATCGAGAAGTTGTCGTCATCATGGAAAGATTTTAAGAACTACCTTAAGCACAAACGGAAGGAAATGGTGATTGAGGATTTGATAATTCAACTTCGGATTGAGGAAGACAATCGCAATTCCGATTGGAAATCAACAATTATGGGGGTGTGACCATACTTTATGAAACACAAAGGGAGGTTATGCTGCATTTGTTTTTTTTAAAAATTTGACAGAATGTGTTGCCAAAAATGTAATAACACCAAAATCACGGTTGCATGAAGTGTTGTAACACTAAAGGTAGACATAGTAACAAGTTAAGTCTGAAGTGTTAATGAAGATGTGATAACACCAAAGGTTACACACCCTGTAAAAAGTTTAATTGATTTGTTGGAACCAATGTATGAAATCTGTTAGAACGAGGTTCTAACTGGATTACTGGGACAAGGTTCTAACAAAATAAAAGGAAAGTCACCGAGAGCCATAAAAGTTCTGGATAATCTTGTGTTAAACAAGGATACCAGAAGTTGGAAGGGGAAGCTTTACTTTTTAGCAAACCACATAAATGATAATACCTTGAAGTGTGTGGGTGCTTTAGCTAAAGTAAAAGCACCCAAGAAAATAAATTCAGCATTCATGATATAAATGATGGTACGATCATTAAATCAAGAAAATGTTGTATTTATAAAATGTGTCTTTTCTTGCAAAGGAAAGAGGTAAGTCTAAATATTTTCATCAAAGACACAATACCATTAGACAATTGGTTTCGAATGGGGTTATTTCGGTTGACTACGTGAAGTCAAAGTAAAACCAGCGGATACGCTGACAAAAGAAATAAATCGAGATCAATTGTATAAATTATTAAGGGGAATGGGTTTGAAATCCTCAAAATAAAGAATGTTCATAGTGGTAGCCTAACCTTGTGAATTGGAGATCTCAAGACCTTGGTTCAATGGGACAACTAAGTTATGAATGTTTAGTTGTACACTTGGAAAATGTGTTAGCTCATTCTTGGAATTTCCAAGTGAAATAAAAATATTTTGAATGTGGTGAGGTTAAGTTTAAGACTTTTAATGATTCCTATACCGAAAGGTGGAGTATGACAGGATACTCTTCAATAGGAGATCATCTATATAAGTGAGAAGTAATGGTCGCTTCAAAGAAACACTTATGAAACTAAGATATGTTCCAGAGCCAAAATGAACATAACGTGAGAACAATTGGTGTTAGAATTGTTATTGTGTAAATACTATTGTCTTGGTTTAAACAAACGGTTGAGTAATTCAAGACATCGCGTCACTAAGCAACTAGTAAATCCGATAGTATTTTACTAAGGAAGGTTCAAAACCACAAGGTACCTATCTAGATGCAATAACAGTTCGCCGAGACTTTTAAGCGAATTTGCATACATGCATGTGTTAATTTCATTTAGCAGGGATTGTTGGAATTTTGGTTTGAGAAAAAAGGATGTTGACTCAATTTTAACTAAATATTTAAGTGGTTTTCATTGGTGGAAAATAGAATTAAATTACATGATAAAATTCTACTAACTGGGTAGATGATATTGGCATTTTGAATTTCTCAAAACCAATTCTGGGTGAATGAAAAATTAATGCAATAAATTAGCCACTTAAAACTATAAATTGATATGGTAATTGGAAAATGTGGGGAAGGAGTAAAGACGTAAGTTTTTTCGGCTGTACACATTTGCACTTTTCGGCTTTACACATGTTTTTTCGATCTAAAAGATGTATCCTTTCCATGAGGTGCCTTGAGGACTATAAATACGAAGCCCCTGCAGATGAAAAGCAAACGAAATTAAGAAGCTAAAATCGAGCATTTTTACATCAACATATTGTCATCATTCCCTTCCAAAAGTTTGAAAGCTTTAAACACTTATAGTTCGTTGTTGGTTCAATTTTTGCAAATGCTGCTAAATCGAACCTAAAAAGGTCATTGCATCTTAGGGACAATTGTCGGAACTGTAAGCACTTTGTAAACAGGGAAATTTCATTTTGCGGAGACAGTATCTAATACTGGCCTCCACTTAAAAATTATGTTCAGCTTTTTCCAAACACTTAGCTATTTTCTTGTAAACAGTACCATCCAAGCAACAGTAATTTATCTCCAATATATTTTCTTACAAACACACACAACAAAAACAAATTTACAGTGTTTAATTTTTATTTTATTTTTATTTTCTAAAATTTCAGTGGAATTTGAGCAAGTTAAGGTCATATATGCACATAAATCACATTAAACCTCTTTTAGCAATTATGTATTAAATTGTGAATAATCTGGCCAAAGTGACCGTGAGCTACATCAACTATTTGGATGAAAAAGATTGAGTTGATTTTTTGAGGATTGGGTTGGCATTCAGTAAGAGTAAAAAAAAATTGGTAAGTTGATAATCCTAAGACTAAGTATTAGTGAACATGTGATAGCTTACAGTTTAATGAATTTTGTGTTAAAAATCTTTGCTAGAAATAGTGACTTGGCGAAGAACAAGAATATGGAATATTGAGGATTGAACTTGAATTGAGGAGCACAAAGAAAGATTGTAGTTGATCATAGTGGTGGGTAAATGTCATTTTCCTAAAGGAAATTATGTTTGCTTCTAATTTCATAAATTTCACTGTCATTTATTTTTTCACAAACTTCATGTTATTAAGCTATTTCATAACTTCACAGTATACACTAATTTCACGATATAAAATTGATCTATGATTGTTTTTTTGTTAAAGAAAACATAAATTATTTAATTCATGGTTTGAATTTACATTCTGCTTGCATCGTAACTCTTGTAACGGTTTGACTTGGCTTTTGGGCAAATAAATATTATTTTGACAAAATATTGACTGTTTGAATCTATTGCGGTTATGAGTAGGTTAGACAATGGATCGAATAGGTTGTCGGTAGTCCCTATTTGACTATCCATGTGCCTATTCCCATTTTCTGGTTGGGCCGGAGACGGCAGCAAAATTTGGGTGGTTGAATGGTATATTTCGGAATATGATGATCTCTGGGTAAAAGCCCATAGCTAAAGAGACGTCGATCCAACTTGGAAGGATAAGGTGAATGAGCTTCGGCAAATATTGTTTTGGAGTTATAAGGAGAACGACAAGCTCTATGTCTGATCAACACTGATCCTACGTTTACTGTTTCGGGACTTATTAACTGGCTAGTTGTCTGTTTTTAAAAACTGAGATATCTATTTGAAAAGCAAAACGTTTTCTTCAAAATTGAGATATTCATTATCTGTATAAAAAAATATTTACTGTACTCGATTAATCATTACAGAATGTGATTTTCATCATTGCTGGCATTAAAAATGATTCATTGCTGTAATGGAATCTTCTGTGCACCATCATAATAAATATCTTTTTAGCACACAAATACCTTGCTCAAGCAAAAGGAAATATTTCCACTTTCAATTAAATAACTATTCTATTCCCCTACCCTCAACCCACTGAGCTCGTTTTGCTCACCTCACGACTTTTGTAAAACTTTTCAAAGACTGAACGTTTTGAGATCAACGAGATTGGCATGAGACTTCCAAATCATAATTGACCCAAAGTGGCAGATCCTTTTTGAAATACTTATTTGTCAATGTTTGAACTATGTAACTATTTTATCTTGTAAAGATAGGTTAATTGCAATTCTATTCAAATGTATGCATTTGTAGACTTTCGTTGTATTTATGGGTTTTAGTTATTTGTATTTTAGATAGTAGCTCTTGTCGAGCCTAAGTTAATGAATATGTGGAGTTGTAATTTATCGGGTTTATTCTGTTTTACTGTATAACAAATTGGGGTGTGACAATATTTTTGTGTAATAGATGCTACTAAATTTATCATTCGCTGAGATTCTAGACTTTTACTACTAATTATATGAATAACGTAATATTGGAAAACATAATATGTTAAAATAAAAAAAATATCAATAATTATGACTATAAATTAGATAAAAACTATTTAAAAATTAAATTGATATTAAACAAATAATGGAATATAGTCTATAGCATTAAAGAAATATTTAGATCTACAATATTAAAAATTTAGCAGTTAAATATGAATAAAAATTTTATATATAAGTTAATTATAAAATATCAAAAAGTTAAACTTGTATAGTATTAATGGTTTTACTATGTATTTCTGAGATTGCACTAAAATTGACTGAAAGTGTAATTGTTTAATGATTTTTGTACTGATTTTTCATTTCACCTTTTTCGTGTGTTTTATTTGTGAATACTATGTATTAACATCACTTTTGGGACGGTTTGGGATGAAGATTTTTTTGATAGTTCGGTTTTGAAGATTTAATTTTGGGATCTCCGAACTATGAGACGGTTTTGGAGATTTCTAAATATCCAAACCGAACCGTGTATACCCCTAGTCAAAACCCACATTTACTAAAACCAAATTCCAACAGGATGCAATTTCCTTCTTGTAAAAAAAAAAAAGGTTTAGTATGCATAATATACGTACATACATGTATAATATTGGGTGGATAAATATCTTATTTATAATATAAAATTTTACAGAGAGTTAGATACAATGGTACACTCCTTTGAATATATCGTAGTTATTTATTTAACTTGTAACTCTTATTTTTAGTAGAATTTGTTTTAAAGGATCTTTAGTATTTCCTCAAAAAAAAAAAAGGATCTTTAGTAGATTTTAAGAATTCCAAATACCAAAATAGGTTTGCCGTTGAGACATGATGTTAATCAGGCAATATTAAATATTATGTTGATGATATTTCTGATTGAAAATGTTAGAAATTTAGTATATTAATTAATCAAGAAACCAATGTGGTGATTGATAAGTTAGTTTTATAAATTAAAAACGTCTGACTTGTATTTTAGTTGAAAAAATGGAGTATTTAACTCTAAAAAGTTTAAAGAATTACACTATCTATATATATATATATATATATATATATAAAAAAGCAAAATGGTTGCTAAATATGTTTTCCCACCTAAAGAGATTTGCTAAAAAATTGGTGACCTTTTTTTTTAATTATTTTTGATTAATATGTAAGATTGTTTTCAAAATGGGAATGTTTGACCTCTTTAATTTATTGTTGATTTTTGTTGCCATAATTATTGATTATCGGTATTAATAGAAAATTAACATACAAAATTTAAATATGGCAATTTTTTTTCTAAAAATGTTAACTTTGACATTAAATATTTGTTATTATGGTAGGATTAATATTAAGCACCATAATTGATTGCAATCCGATTATTTATGTTAATATCAATCACTACTAACTATGGATTTTGATAACAATTGAATTATTATTCAAACTAAATATTTATTTTTGACAAGTAATTAATATTTGTGATACGATTTTAATTTGGACTGGGGAAAAAATCATAAATTGAAATTATTTTATTAACGTGAATAGAAAATTCATATCCTGATATCTAACTATTCCAAAAGGTCCAAAAATTTTGAGATCCAATACAATAGTTTAATACACAATACACATTTAAATAATATAAATTAAAATATGATCAAATATAATTACAATACGAGTGCATAACTATAATATATACTTTCCATACTTAAATCTTCTTCAAAACACCTATAAATATGAGTTTTCCTTGCAGTGAAAATTCGCCTTCATATTTCATCTCATTTCGAAAAATCCTCCGTCGTTGCTTTCTTTATCTAAAAATGGCATCAATGCTTTACCATATCAAAGACATTAATATGTCAAAATCACAATGAGCAATGGGCTATGAAGCTACGTCTAATTCGTCTCTACGAGAAACCATCATACAATGATAGAACGAATACAAATAGTTTGGAATATGTTTTTCACGACTCGGAGGTCTGATCTTTATTTTACCTTTATTAAGAACTTATCACATATAATATCGACTGATGTCTTTGTGATTTCTATTATTGCAGGGAGATAGAGTACACAGTAATATACGAAAAGCAAATATCACACAATATAAATGATTTCTGATTGGGGGAAACATATATCTAAACGAAAACTAAGAAAATAAAGTTTCTATTGTGGGCCTGGGCTTTAAAATATAATATTAATATTTATTGGGTTGAGATTTTTTATTTGTGCTTGGGCTCTTAATATAATTTGTCTCTATTTTATTGTTTTCAAATTAGTCTTGAAATTAAATTCATTAATTGTAATTATCTTATATTTTATTTTACTCAAAAAATGAGAAATTTTTTTCAGTTTTATAAACTATGACAACCATATATAATATATTAAACATTTACTGAAAGTAAGAAAATGATTGAGAAATAATATATAGTTATTTTTTGGTAGAACAATATTATATGTAATGAAATTAAAATGATATTGAGTTATAAATTTAAGTAATAATCTATGTTATTTCAATTAAACTGGTGTCATATATAATAGTAGATATCGATTTATTGTAAATATTATATTTTAATTTGTAAAACATATCAATATATGCGGAAGATAAATTAATAGGATGTTAGTGTTGAACTATTTTTTATAATTTTTGAATTTTCTATGTAAATTAATACTTTTTTTTGGTAACATGTATAAGAAAAAATGCATTCCTTTTATATGTTTACCCATTCAATAATTGTGAGGTATGTGTTTATATTTCTTTACAACATTCATTTTTTATACAATTTATTCAATCATTTCTTTTTCTAGAAAAATCGGACATGCAGTATCACAAGCTACATCTTCAAATATGTCTAAGAGAAATATTTTTATGAAAGCCACCAATTTTTATATGTTTACCCATTTTTGTACATTTTTATATTCATCGATAATATGATTCTTATAGGTATGCAATTTACATCCAACGACACATCCCACGCACCTCCTGTCCCACCCCGTGCATCGCACGGGCAAAATACTAGTAATAACATAATACCTTTATATGTTGTTACAAAACAAAGAACTAACGCAACTACGAATATAGTCCAAAAATAGAGCTATTCTTTTTTTTTTTTTAATTTCTCAAATGTTTCCTAAAATCGTTATGTTTTATCGACAACCATTGACAATGACAGATAATGATATTAACAATTTTGTTAGTTAATACCACATAACAAATTAGGCTAAATTGCATTTTTGGTACACCAACTTAGGGTCAGTTGCACTTTCGTCCACCAATTGCAAATTAGGACACTAATTTATAATTTTTTGTACATTGAGTACACTTGTTGTCGGAAATTGAAAATTTCACTAGAAAATTTTCCCCAATTTCGATTTCCGACATCAAGTGTACTCAATGTGCAAAAAATTATAAATTAGTGTCCTAATTTGCCAGACCCTGGAATTAGTAGACGGAAGTGCAACTGGCCCTAAGTTAGTGTACTAAAAATGTTGAAGTGAACAAGACACACAAGAAATAAAAAGTGAACAAGAAATCCAATATATCGCTCGAGCTAAATAAGACATCCACAAGCTTATTCAATGGCACTTCATCCAACACGTACTATGAAATATTGAAGTTGTTGATCAGTTGAAGAGAAAACCTTTGTGAAAATAAATTTGGGGTCTACACTGCCAAAGATTGAAGGAGTGTAGTGCAGTTCAAGATCGAACCGAGTTGTGAATTGTAAGGGGGGTTGTGTGATCAAATCCTGCAAGATTCAGAGAGCTGAAATAACTAGGCAGATGTTCTAGTGAAGATGTGAGTCTCACGAGTAGCTGGCTGTGTTAACAAGACTATTTGGACTGTGCTTTTGGAAATAAAATGAACTATTACATTAGTGGAATCCTCCTGGAGTAGGAGAATAGTGGAGTAGAGGAATTACCCCATCCTCGAACCAATATAATTCTTGTGTCTTTATTTTATTTCACTTATATTTCTGCATTTAATAATATGTTGTTCATTTGCTATAAAATCATTAAGTGTTGATTAACAAACTCTAAAGGGTATAAGTCTTCCGATGACTTAAAACAAAACTTTTTCTTATAATTTGTTGCAATTCTTCAGCTGAGCTACTCTATCAACTGCTCTTTTCGAGAGAACTGTTGAGTGGTTAACTCTCCGGTTGAATCTCGACTAATTTGTTCATTGGCTTGTCTTGTTTCGCAGCTTTTGATGTTGACCCATCTTTTTACTCAGGTTTTCTGTAGGTTTTTTGAAAAGGCGTCAGCTCCTGCTCACTTCCCATTTGTTTATTCAACTAAATTGCATTTTTGGTACACTAACTTAGGGCTAGTAGCACTTTCGTCCACCAATTCCAGGGTCTAGCAAATTAGGACACTAGTTTATAATTTTTTGCACATTGAGTACACTTGTTGTCGGCAATCGAAATTGGGAAAAAATTTCTGGTGAAGTTTTCAATTTTCGACAACAAGTGTACTCAATGTGCAAAAAATTATAAATAAATGTCCTAATTCGCCAGACTCTTAAATTGATGGACGGAAGTGCAATTGGCCCTAAGTTAGTGTACCAAAAATACAATTTAGCCTAACAAATTAATCATCAAAATTTAAAAATAGACATGTGCAAGAACCAAAACGATAATTATGTCTATTTAGCAAGTTATATCTAGATGAGACGCTTATAAAATATAGATAACCATAAGAATTTTTTTTTAATACCTTAAGAATGCATTAGAATAAAAAAAAAAAAAAAAGGGAGGGGGGGTTATACAAATAAACTAAACTTCAAATATAAATTTTTGAGTTAATTACAAATGACAAAAACTCCTGTCAGACGGTCTAACAGGTCAAAATCCATTAGACGGATCCTAAAATTGATCCAGTAGGATTTTTGTAATATTCAGAGATCAGTGGCATTTTTGTAATTTTTTGACCTTGAGAGTATTAGTTTTTCCTCTGAAAAGTATTAACAATCCATCTGAAAAGTATTAGTATGTAGTTTAGTTGAAAAGTATTAGTTTTTGTAATATTTTTTGACGCCGCCTAAAAGAATTTTAATCCATTTGAAAAGTATTAGTAAGTAGTTCACTTGAAAATATTTAATAATCTCTTAAAAAAAGTATTATCTTTTTTCCATCAAAAGTATTAGTAGTCCCTCTAAAACGTATTAGTGGTTCCCCTAAAAGATATTAATTTTTCCCCTAAAAGTATTTTAGTAATCACCATGAAAAATATTAGTTTTTCCAATAACAAGTATTAGTAGTCACACTGAAAAGTATTTGTTGTTCCCCTAAATAGTATTAGTTTTATTTATGAATAATTTCTTCTATAAAATATTATGTGCAAGCCTCGAAACCCCTCGTTGATTTATACAATACTATTGTAGATGCTAATCTCTCTGTATCTTGGTGAGTATGTGTTGTATGTGTGTAGATCTATTAATGCTCTTTTGATCTGACTAGATCGACTTGCCTGCAAAACTGATATGAAGTGTTAATGCAGTAAAACCTACTATAAAGAACATGAATTTGTATATTCTGGCTTTGATGTTGTGGAAGTGTATAGAAGAGCCCTCAAAATCTGGGCTACATGGATCAAGAAAAACTTAGCAAAAGAAAAGCTGGTGTTTTATCGTGGTTATTCATCTGCTCATTTTTGGTATCGTTTATTGTTTTTCCAACTCTGCTTTGTTAAGGGGTGGGCAGACGATGGAGAGATAGAATTTTGCTTATTTTTTGACCTTTTGTTAGTTGGTTGTGAATCGGGTTGGTTGTGGGGATCCATCTAACAAATTTAATTCGTTTAGACCGTCTGACAGAAGACCTACTCATTACAGTCTACTTTTTGTAATCAAATCTAATTTTTATAACAAGTCAAAGAACCTCGATGGTTGGCTTGAGTTCGACTAGATCTAAACTATAATTTTCTGTTGCTGCCAATTAGATTACTTCCGCCTGCATTAGAAACCTTATTCCTTCTCTTCAAAAAGAAACCTTATTCCTTAGCCACACACCAACTTATCAAAATCTAGCAGCAAACAAAACTAACATATTTTGATCTGTGCTTAATAAATGGATTCCTTCAGAAAATAGACATATCTTAGGATCCACAAAATGAATATAAACTTATTATTTGTGAAGAGATCAAAACAAAAACCAATGAACTCTTCACCACTTTACCTTAACTAGCATAAGGAAAACTACCATCCCGACGTTCAAGAATGCAAATATCAAATTAACAGACTGAATCTAAAAAAAAAAATTATGGTCCCCGAGAGGGAGCAAAGCAGAAACAGCCTTGAGCTTGGTCTTCAGGTATCATTCCGCCTCCTTTGCTAGTGTCAATGGCTTCCAACAACCTCACAACCTCTGCCATGTCAGGTCGTTTTTCTGGGTTTGTGTCCCAACATTTTTTCATGATATTCGCAAGAGAACTAGGGCAACATCGTGGAATGCCTGGCCGCAAATTCTACAATGATAGACCATAGAGATGTCAATTTCTTGCAGCTAAAACAAAAGTAAATATTACATGCATCCGGACCGAGACCACTTAACTAGGGGTGGCAATGGGTTGGGTCGGCCTGAACCCGAGTCCCAGCCCATTACAAATAAATGGGATGGAAAGTTGAGCTATTTGTAATATTCAGAGAAGTTGAGGGATGTGATTGTAAAATATCTGATAACTTCATCAAATTCCATTAGTTCAACTAATGGTTGGCATAAAAATGTAAGATAAAATCAAACCTCAAGGAATTTTTGTAATTTTTAAACTTCTCTGGGTTTTTTTGTAATTACCCAGAACCTCGAGGGGTTTATTGTAATTGTACCTTTTCAAAAATATTGAAAATATATTTTTTTTATAAAAATACTGTTAAAATTATGTTTCTCTAAATAAAATATCATACAAAATGTATAATACATTTTAAATAATGAAAAAAAATCGGGTCTAGAAGATGGAAAACCAGACTTATTTACACTATTAAAATCTTGACCAACCCATTGTCATCCCTACATTTAACCCAAAACAGAAAACCTAGTATTAATTCAGGCTCAATAAAACTTACTTGTCTAACAACGGCAGAGGAAACGTCAGCAAAGCTGAGATCTGTGTAAGGCAGATCACAACAATATATTTCCCATAAGCAAATTCCGAAGCTGTAGACGTCACATTTTCTATTATAAGGCTTTCCATCCAACACCTAAGTAGATGAGAAAATGCATCAATCTCTATATAAATAGATAGACCCGGAAAGAAACACATGGTCCTAATCCGTTTAATGTATTCCACTTATTTCAATATCAAATATTGACAAAAGAACGTCTATGCACAAAATGAAAACACACCTTGAACGAAATTCATAACTGGATTAATTACAAAAAATGCCCTTGAAGTTTAGCCTAACTAAAAAACAAAAATAAAAAAAAAGTTATCGTTCAAAATCACAAATATCCACTTGACATTTGTTTCTGTTTTAAAATTTGCAATCTCAAGAGAGGAGTATTTGTTAGGTAAATACACTCCAATGAGGTATATGCAATTTTGAAAGATAACTGGTTTTTTTTGTAATTAGGCTAAATAATAAGGGGTGGTTTTTGTAATTATCCCTCATAATTATGCTAATGATTTTCATAGAACAATCTATCTTCATATCAGTTCAAATACCTCCGGGGCCATATAGCCAAGGGTTCCGGTTTCGCCAGTCATGTCCCTGGGATTTTGAGCTTCAACACGAGCTACACCGAAATCGGCAATTTTCAATGTTCTGTTAGAATCTAACAACATGTTTTCAGCTTTGACATCGCGATGTACTATCTTTTTCGAATGTAGATAGCTAAGCCTGCAAGCAGTTTGAACTAAAGTAAACATTTAATAAATAAAAATATCCCAACTCCGATATATGATTGGAAACAAATTAATTTACCCTCTAGAAAGGTCGAGAGCAAGTTGGATAACAATTTTAAAGGCCAGCTTCTTTTTCCTATTCTTGAATAAGAACTTCTTCAATGTCCCTCCAGAAAGAAATTCCACAACAACACAACACGCCCTAGATGGCAGACTCGTAAAACCATCAGAAGGATTTTTTGAAGGTATTTTGAATTGTGAAGTACCCATTGATGCACCAATAAACTGTAATAAGCATCATCAATATGAAAAAAGAACGTTAGTGAGAACAAAGTAAACCGTTCCATCCCTAAGACACACACCGGTTGGTCAAAAAATGATAAGGGAGAATTACAAAACAACACCCTTTACCAAAAAAAAAAAAAAAAAACAAACTATCAAAATTACAAATACCCTGGTGATATTTGTTTCTATTTACCAAATTGCACCCTCAAGATGGAGTTATTGGTTAAGCAAATACAAACCTCAATGGGTAATAACTAGAGGCAGTATTTGTAATTTTGAAAGAAAGTCGGATTCTTTTAGTAATTAGGCTAAACCTAAGGATTAATTTTGTAATTATCTCCATGATAAATGAAGAAGTAATTTAGATATTTACTCTGGTAACATTTGGATGGTCAAGCTTGTGCCAAACAGAAACTTCTTGTTTAAATGATGCCCGAAGAGCCCGAGTCTCGTCGGCTGTTGCCATGCCATCCTCTCCCCAGTCCAACAACTTCACTACAAGAAAGAAATGAAATCTATAGCATTGAGAGTTCTGATAAAAATACAACTACAAAGGGTATAAATGAAAATATTCGAAAACAATCTCGAGAATAGTCGATAATGTAATTGAAAATTGGACAACCATAATTGTAGTTCTTCTTTACTTGAAAGAAGAACTGTTTGGAGGCAGTTTTAGGAAAGAACCTAGACAAGAAATCAATTTTGACAAAAAAATATCCAATCTTCGAAACGATTTCACTTAGTAACAGTGTTTCTTCCAGCACCTTACCGTGTGTGCTAATTACACAAAAAAAAAAAAAAATAAGGTTCGGGCTAATTACAAAAAGACTCATTGAGATTTGATTCAGTCTTGCATTTTCCCCCTTCACAAGCACAAAAAAAATTAAAAACCCCCTACTTTTATAGAAATATTACAGTTACCGATTATATTTAAGACAAAATCAAACCATAAGGGCTTTTTTGTAATTTAAAAACCTCTGGAATTTTTAATTAGCACAAACCTCGATTTTCTTTTTTAACAATTACCCTTTAATTATATTCCTAAATAATGTCACTTGATACATACTATGACTAAAAAAATTCCTAAAAGTCCTATGGTTGCAAGAAACAAGGCAGGACATGTTCCTTAGCAGCAGTGGAGTGGTGACGTGCAAATGCACATAGAATGAAACGGGGACATCATGATCAATAAGTGAACTCTGTCTTACAGAGAAGGTGAGACTCAAAGTGCATTTATTATTAAGGATAATTACAAACACAACCCTTGAAGTTTAGCCTAATCATAAAAAATTCAACTATCTCTCAAAATTATAAATATCCCCTTAAAGTGTTACAAACATCCCATTCTGGTATGTGTTTACCTAACAAATACCTCCCTCTTGAGGTGGGATCTGTAAAAGAGAAAAAATGTCAAGGGGATATATGTAATTTTGAAACATAACTGGATTTTTTGCAATTAGTCTAAATCTCATGGGTAATTTTTTAGTAGTTAACCTTATTATTATAAAAGTTACGATTTGAGAGTTATATTGAAGAAACCTGTCTTAAAATGCATTTGCAGCATCGATTAACATATGTATATGCTTTCCCATGTAATAGCAACCAAGCAGAAGCAAAAACAAAACATAGGAACATTGAGTTCAAACAAATCAAAATCAATAGAATTACATTAAAATTATCGGTGAAAAAACATCCTTTTGGATGAATAACACATATATAAGCCAACAATATCCGATTGTTAAGATTCCCTGTCAGCATTTAACTAGCAATTCATTACGATCAATGAAACTACTTATGATGTAATATACTCTGTTTGAAACCCAGTGGTCTCTCCAGGAATCCTTTCAACAAATCACAAGATAATCGTACTCACAAGCAATCACGAGCAAAAACCAGACATAAAACAGCTGTGCACTAAAGTAAGGACATAATCAGAGACTACATAGGGAGTGTTAGCAATCACTAAAAAAGTGCTTCCCACATTTTGGATGCCATAATCACTTTTTAGTGTTAGCAAATGTCAACTTCTGCTTTTGATTCTGCTTCATTTAATCAGAAAAGATGGATATGGGTGCTTTAAATTTTTTATGCTGCTTCTGGTACGATTTTTACAAACAATTAAGCACTTTTGCAACTTTTTCACCATACACTCTCAATTTATGATTCGCAACTTCTAATTCTATTTGCAAGCACTACCAACTTCTGATTCTCAACTAATTTTACTTTTGCTATAATAAGTCACTTCTAAAAGCAAAAGTATTTGCAAATATTCCGTACAGTTGTGCAGAGAAATAATTCCAGAAAAACAAATAAGGATGGTTCACATCTGTTTAATTTAATCCATATCCTCATGCAATCAGACAAAGCAGATAAAACATAAATAATTGTAACAACAACGGAAACATGGATTTTACCAGCAACATCTTGAGTATCATAAGTACCCCGAAAAACTGTGCCATAGGTCCCCTGAGCCACAAGATATCGAATTTCCAATTTCGACGGATTGATCTCCCAAACTTCCTTCGGCTTATGGCCGTTCTGATTTTCCGCGTTTTTTGACCAAACACGGCTCAAATGCTTCTCAAGCTGCAAATCCAAGCTTTTGAGATCGATTTTATCGGCCCGAAAAATCATGTCTTTGCTGCTAATGCTACCCGTGCTCGTTTCAGACAAGCTCTTACCACTTAAACTCCCTGTGCCTTTCAATCTCGAAAAGCCTAAATCCATTGTTTTCGAATCCATGTTTTCGAAAAAAACACTAAGCCCAACAAACCGAAAACCTTCAAATACAGCAGGATCAATAAATTAGACTAAAATAGGCAAAATCAATAGTATTAATTGTTAGGGGAAAACATATTATGATCATCAAGATTGATATGAATTTCTTACCTTCTTCAATACGGACCAGGTGGTTTTTGGAGAAATAATGTTTCGATCGTCGATTGGCACAAATATTGGAAAATAAGCGTCCAAGGTGTTAGATTCAACCTCTGATCTCCGAATTTATAATGGTTTACAGAATCCTTTCAAAAAAGGGAGTCAATTACGTGCCCACTTTGAAACGAATAAGGAAAAAAATAAAGGAAGACTAGTAATTCGAGGAAACTAATTAATTGACTTTTCAAGAATTCAAAAACCTAAACAATTTGCAACCACCAAGAATTGTAGCTGAAGAAGGACTCCAAAAAAAATTAAAAATCCATCTAAAGCCAAAAAATTATATATAAACCCTAAGAAAACGACATAATCATTTTTTTGGCCCTTTTTCTAAATTACAATTATAATTATAAAAACCAACGACCCCAAACCCACCAAAACAAACAATAAAAAGAAGAAAAAAAACTCGAATCCTTCTTCAAGAAAAAAAAAGGTTATAATAACCCAGAAATTTATAGTTCACATATCTCAATTCTCAAGGCCCAAATCCAAAGCTAGATAAATATATATATAAATATATATCACAATAGCTAGGAAACCGTAAATGTTGACCAGACCCTTTCTGCAAATTCCAAAAGGAAAAACGAGAAAATGAATTTTGGCCTATATATTTCCTAATTGTAAGAGAGAAAGGATAATATGTGGAGAAGAAGAGTTGTGAGAAAACGAGGTTTCAGAGAGAGAGAGAGAGAGACGCGGGTCTTTGCCTAAAATTCAGCTTTTTTTTCATTTTGTTTTCTTAAAAAAAAAATGTACCAGATTGAGGAAGGGAGAGAAAGAGAATTTAATATGGGAAAAGATAGTGCTAAAGAACAAATGTACTAGTCCGTGCATGTACTTTCAACTAAATTACCTGAAAACTATAGATATTGAAGTGGTTGGACCAAAATGCCCTTTGTTTTTTTTGGTTCATTAAATTCTTGTACTTTGACCCATCAAAAAAAAAATAAAAAATTCTTGTACTTTGATTGAGGTTAAGGATTTTGAGTTTGTAATGTGGTAGTTGTAATTATATTTTCGAGTTATGAATGTGGCTATGGATGGCAATGGCAAAGGTCGGATCGGGTATTTGAAGACCTAAGTCCGCCTTGTCCCACTTTGAGGCGGGGTGAGGTAGATCGACCATGTAGAATAATTTTTTTCTTATTATAAGTTTCTTTCATCTTATATTTTGTATGATTAATGCATATTATTTATAAAAAATATCATTGATAATGTATCTATGTTACATATAATATTAAGTACATAATAATCACATTATCATATATAATATATTCTCTCCTTCCAAAATATATAGTCAATTTTGACTTTTCACATTAAAAAAAGTATTGGAAATTACTAGTATGTTAAATATTACTTGATTTGTCCTGGTTTAATGAATAATGTAAATTATAAAATGCATATTACATAGGGTTATAATAGTAAAAAAATAGAAAAAGTACTATTAATTATAGAAAGTCAGGGGCGCCCCTGGTGCGGTGCATATGGTGCCGCCGCACAGATCCCCCGCCTACAAGGGCCCCGAATTTATTTTTATTTTTTTTACATGTATATATTAGATATATTAATTAAAGGTTTAGTTGGTGCATTAATCAATGACTTGGCAAAGTGGTTGTGATGTTTTCTATGTTCCTCATGGACTCTGTTCAAATCCCAATAGAAGTAAATATCAATTTTCTTTTTTTTGGCCTTTCTATCTAACTATTTGGTTTTTTTTTTTTTTTTTGCCTTTTTATGTAACTACATTTTTTTTTGTGCAAAAAGATATAAGTGAAGGTTTACTTTTTTTTATATTCTATGTAATTATTTTTTTCCCACCTATCTATCTAACTATACATTTTACTTTTTGTAAAACCAAAAAACATAATTGAAGAACTGAAAGAGTCGCCCACCTTTAAGTCCTCATTCTTCCTTCATATTTGCCTTTTTTTTTTCCTTTTGCAAAGCCAAAAAATAGAATTGAAGAATTTAGAAATGCAAGAAGATCAATGTTTTATAGCTATTTTATTAGTTTTTTTTTTTGTCTTTTTCTATATAGTAAATTATATTGAACAATATGTTTCGTAATTTATTTTAATAAGACCGAAATGTTAAAGGTTGAGTATCGTATTTTTGTTATTATATATCTTATTTTTTAATGTTAAATCAATGAAATTTTAATTGTACCATTGATTTTATTGTTTTTAATTTTTTTATGTAAATACAAGAGCCCTGTTTTTTTTATTCACTCCAGGCCCCTAGAAACTTAGGACCGGCTCTGTAGAAAGTAGACTATATATTTGGGACATCTCAAAAGGAATAATGGACTATATATTTGTGATGCCCAAACTTGCCCCGCCCCACCACAGGTTATGGGTCGGCCGACCTAGGACGGCTCGTGAACAGGGCGAGTCAAATTGACATCCCTAATGATTGTAAGGTGTTGTAGATGCTACACTTTGTGTAATACACTCGGTGTAGATCTGTCATAGTGTCTCACTTTTTATAAATTAAAACACTTGCGATTCATCTATGTAAAAAGTGAGACACTTGTTATTCATCTCATTCACCAATTGTACTACACATGATGTAGCATGGGTTCGTTTTAATTCTTATTTTTTATTTAATGTAAATGCATTTTATGTAATAATATATTTAGAATTATATATTTTTAAAAAGTTTTGTTGGTGTTATTAAAATATTTTTCTTTTAAATTATAAGTCGAACCAGCACGCTGCACGTCTTGAGTGCTTTAAAGTCTTGGCAGATCGAATTTTGAGTTTTGACAAAGTCGCTTCAAACCCCCATTTTTATCCATATTATTAGGCTAAAAAACTATTGGTTTTCATTTTACTGCTTATATATTAAAAACATTAAAGTCGTTGAATAATGATAATGAAATATTTCGTTAAATTGAATAAGCGAGTCCAAAATTTTATATTAAAGTCTTCTCGATGTTCTAATATATGAGTATGAACTAATAATAATTATTATATGTAAAAAAGAACCATATATTTTTATAATTCTTCAAATGCATATTTTTTTTATATTAAGTGTTTTTTAATGCAATAGACCTAAAATTTAGTTACAATGTGCAGCTCGAATGGACATATATAATAGCATAATAATTTTTCAAGAATAAGTCTCTTGTGAGACGGTCTCACGGATCTAAATCTGTGAGACGGACCTCCTAAGGGCTCCATCTTGAGAACATGAACCATGAAAATAAATTTAAAAATAATAATGAACCATGAAGAAACAAAAATAAACCCAAAAAACATGAACCATGAAGAATAAACCCGAAAAATAAAAATAAACCCAAAAAATAAAAAATAAACCCTAAAAAAAACTAAAAATCCTAAAAACTCAAATCAATTAAAAATAAACCCAAGAAACAAAATAAACCCTAAAAAAACAAATATGAACCCTAAGAAAAATAAAATCTGAAAAAAAAACATTTAAAACTTTGTGTAAGGGCTCCGTCTCACGGATCTAAATTCGTGAGACCGTCTCACGCAAGTTTTTGCCATTTTTCAATAAAAACTCAAATGAGAGTCATTCGAAAACTTTATTAATTGTTTCACACACTGATACATAAATAAAAGTATGTAGTGCATGCATTCTTGAGTAAGACCTCAAAGTTTCAAATTTTTGTTCATAATTTTAGGACTTGTGTTTAGAAGATTTATCTGGCATGCGTATATTTTAAAAATATTTTTGAATCTACATGTTTTATTTTAGTAAATAGAACTTAAACATAATTTTTTATCTATTATTATTTATTTTTAAACATTTTGAATTATGAAATGAACTACAATTTTTTCATTTTAAGTGTTGCTTTTTTCGTAAGTATTAGTATTTTTTCACCGAATAGAGTCTTAGATGCTACACATGGTGTACATACACTTGGTGTACATCTATCATACAAGTGTCCTTTTACTTATAAATTAAAATACTTGTCAATTATTCATGTAAAAAGTGGGACACTTATCATTCATAGGTGTAGCATGGATAATACTACTGGATAGTGATAAAGATTTAGGTGAGCTGGAAGGTCATACTTGAGACAAATTAAGAAGTTAAGTGACAAATTGATAAGTTTTAAGGTCGTAGAGTCCTTAAATAAATACAAAATATAGAAATATTAAATGATTACCTAATTAATCAAACAATAGCGCATATGCAACTACGTTTTGGGGGCGAAATGCACAATAAAAAGATTTGGTAGATACGATCATTATGATCACAAAATGTCACGATTGTTTTATGATAATATCTTGTTGAATTTGTCTACAAGAGGCCTAAATAAAATGTAATTTTTTTTTCATTTTATTAATTAAAATTTGAATTGTATATATCATAAATATATGTATGAATAATTAAAACAATTCCATTTTCTATAGCCATTTTGAAGAAACGTAAAAGTGAAACGTTTAATACACGTAATACTATTTTAATAAATTGTAAACTCAAATTTAAATTCCTTTTGGAAATCCAAAAAAGTACAACACTTTGTCTATTATATCTTCTATGTAATCCAAAAAAAAAAACTTGGAATAAATGTAAACGAAGACCCACATATTTTTTTAAGTTGGAATAAAAATTCAAACTGCATAACCTGAACCCAAAGATTGAGAAACAAATCAAGATTTTGACCAAGTTCTTTTAATATACAATACTCATTAATTTCTACAATTTCGAAATCAATAAAAACATAAACTTTTAACCAAAATACAAAATATATCAATAGGAATGATGATGGTATGATACTAGAGTCCTTTTTATTTAAAGAGTCAGTTTTAATTAACAACAAAATACTGATGAAACGCCTGCCAGGAAATTAAATTACAGTTTTAAACTGTTGAAAACCAAACCCCTTTGTTTTTTACTTTCTCCCATTCCCAATAATACAAAATTTTCATTTTCATTTATTTTTGGCAAAAACTCACATGAAACCGTCTTATGGGTCTAAATATGTAAGACGGATCCTATTAACCCGCGAATCCTATTGACCAGGTCCGCGGGTCAAAGTCACTTGCTCTTTATTTTTCATGTTTTTCTTCCTCAGTTAAAGTAACATTTTTATGGGTAAAAATATCGGTTTTTTAGATAAAGTATCATATTTTTAATATAGTCATATATTATGATTACCTTACAGTGAAGGAAAAATAAATATATCATAGTTAATGTAACACATTTGTGAGTAAAAGTATATATTTTTTTAGACAAAGTATCATATTTTAAGAGTAAAAGTGTCTGTTTTTGAAATAAAGTATCATGTTTTTTAATATCGTCACATATTATGAATTTAATACAAAGAAATATGAATAATAAATATGACAGAGTTAAAATAATACTTTTATAAGAAAAATATTTATTTTTTGAGATAAAATATCATGTTTTGTTAAGGGAAATAGGAAATTTAGTCTGATAAGTTGGCCTATTTTGAGATTTAGTCCGCTAACTTATTAAATTTTAGTCCGATAAATCTGAGGCTCCCAAAAATTGTGTGGTGAATTTCCTGATTTTATTTTTGACAAGTTTTTGTGATTGTTTGTTGATTTTTTGTGGGTATTTGGTGATTTTTGGTGATTTTTGTTGATATTTTGTTATTGATTTTTGTTTATTTTCCTAGTGGTTTTAAAAACTTTTTTTTTTTTTTTTTGTAATTAATAAGTTTTTTATTTTATTTTAGGGTTTTGGATGGATGTACACGTTTTCCTCTTTATGCATTGGTATTTTATTTATTGTTCTCATATACAAAACAGTGAGTCAGTAACCAAATGGCAAGAAAACCCCAAATTATTTGTTTATGTCAGCAATTTCCCCTTGTTCAGGCGCTACATCAGCAATTTCAGACCAAATTAGATTTGTCCGGCAGAAATCGGACCAAATGTGCACAAATTGAAAATATATTGGACTAAGACTAAAATTTGACAAGTTAGCGGACTAAATCTCAAAATATGCCAACTTATCGGATTAAATTTCCTATTTTTCCTGTTTTTCAATATAGTAACAAATTAGGAATGAAGGAAAGAAGAAAAAATAAAAAAATAAATATGATATAGTTAAAATAACACTTTTATAAGTAAAAGTATCCGTTTTTTGAGATAAAGTATCATGTTTTTTAATACAACACATATGAAGAATATATTACACTGAAGAAAGAAAAATAAATATAACAGATTTAAAGTAACACTTTTGTGAGTTAAAGTATCTATTTTTTGAAATAAAGTATCAGGTTTTCTGAAATAAATTGGAGAATGAATAAAAGAAAAAAAAATAAGAAGTGAGAGAAAACATGAGGAAAGAAAAAATTAAGGAGAGAGAGAAAAATATGAAGAAGAAAAAAAAGAGAAGAGAGAATGTTGATGGTAGTGAGAGGAGAGAGGAGAGAGAATACGTGAGGGAGGAGAGAGAATGTGAGGATCCATTTTACGGATAAGATCCATAAGACGGTCTTACAAGAGACTCACTAATTTTAAATGCTCTAAGTGTTTGCAAAAACTTTTGTTTTAAAGAAAGAGATTGTATTGTAAAAGGAATGGAGAGTAACTTTTAGGAAAATAAGGAAAAAGTTAAGGGAAATTGAAACTAGAGTGCTTTTTCTTTTTTTTAAAAAAAATCAAATTAGTTTTCAATGAAATAACAAAAACTCCCGAACTATTGACAACACATCCTCTATTCCAAAAAACTAAAGAGGAAAAAATACTAAACCCTCCAAATAATGCGAATTTTTACACTTTACCATAGGAACTAATTTATTTTTACATTTTTTACCATACATACTATACAAGTTTTGCACTTTGCCCTACAACGGCAATCACTGGTAGAATATTTTCCAAATATTCTGTCACGTGCCCTCCACGTGAGGGAAAAATCATATTTTGCGTAAAATTCAAACAAAAGTATTTACACTTTACCGTATGAACTTTGTTAAAAATTTCCATTTGTCATCTGAACTTTGCGCAATTTCACTTTGCCATATCAATTTTTTTAAAAATTAAAAAAATTAGTATATACACTCGTTTATCTTTTTAATACATAAAAATCACAATAATAGGTTTAAACCATATAGTGAACTGAACTAAAACAAAAAAAAAATCAGCACATACCGAATTTACTTTTATATAACTATGTGTATATTTTTGTGTATACTACTTATTTTTGTATGATTATATATTTTACTTTTTGAAAATTGTATGATTATGTATTATTCACATACTAAATTTAAAAAATAATTAATAAGTATTATAGTTATAATTACAATATTTATGTTTCTATTGTTACTTTTTTTGCAAATGTTTTATTTACCAAAAAAGGCCGAACTGGAATATAGAAATATAAAAGCTTGGAGAAAATTTGAGTCGAACTCATTACTTTTTGTAAAATAATCAATAAAATGCCGCGTACCAAATTTGTGGTTTAATTATGATTTATTCGCTCACCAAACACCTATTTAAATTAACTTATAAACGTTAGAGTACGAGAGTCAATGTAGTGTGGTAAATTAACCAAACTTACCGCACAAGGAAAGCTTTGTCGAGCATGTAATTATGTGACGTTATGAAAAATAGAAATAATTCCTTAATACAATAATCAAGTTTTGAATATACAATTAAAAATGAACTAAAAATTTAAAGTAGATATCCACATTAGAAAGTTGGGATGGAATCAATATAAAAAATATCTAAACCTTGTTTAATGAATCAATATCAATAATGTATAAACCCACTTAACTCCTAAACTGTAAATACTAAAATTATATGATTAATAATATATACTGAGGTAAATATGAAAAAAGATAAATACATGTATATACACAGTTTTTAATAAATTTCTTTTACATTGATATGACAAAGTAAAGTTGCATAAATTTCATATGGCAAAGTGAAATTTTTGATAAAGTTCAGATGGTAAAGTAAAGCGTCTGTATTTTAGAGAAAGACGGTTTTGCCTTCATATTGGGGCCCGTACCGAAATATTTGAAGAATAGTCTACTGGTGATGGTTGTTGTATGGCAAATTGTAAAATTTGTATAATTTATATGGTACAGTATAAAAAAAGTTAGATCATGTGATAAAATGAAAAAAACCCGCATAGTTTGAGGATTTTAATGTTTTTCCCTCAAAACTAAAATGAGGCATACATAATGGGCTCTAAGAAATAAGAATATTGGCATTTGGCGCCAAATATAATGAAAAAGATCAAATCCGACCCGCCCATTCCCAGTGTGAGCCCATAAAAATATCATTAAATATAAAGGCCTGTCCGTTCCTCTTTCAAGCTTAATAGGATTGGGGAAAAATGCAAAATTAGTCCTACATTTATAGAGGTGTTGCAGTACTAGTCCTGTAATTATAGAAATTGCGATTCTAGTCTAGTATGTTTTGTCTTTTTTGTAATTTTGGTCCCATAAGTTTTAGATTTGTACAAATATGGTCCTATAAATTTTAAGTTAGTGCAAATTTAGTCCTGAGGGCTATTTCAATATCTCAATTATTCCCGAAATGCCCTTGATAGTTAAAATAACTAATATACCTAAGATTAAGTCTAAAATGGCATGAGAGCGTATATTTTGTTTACTTGAATTGAATTTATTTATCATTGATATTATATTATATATTGCCATGTGATGGAAGAATTTTAGATTCACGAATCCGGATCAAAATTCGAGATACAAGTTTTACATGTATTAATCTCTAATATGAAAATACGTACAAATTTGGCAACATTGGTTATTTTGAATAATAGAACCGAAATCATCATAACTAAAAAAATAAAGGACTAAAATTGTCAAATTCTAAAAATTACATGATTAAAATTGTTATTTATTATAAGGACAATTGTCACAGAACTAAAATTGCAACTTCAAAAGTTACAGAACTCGTATTGCAATACCCCTATAGATACATGACCAATTTTGTAATTTTC
Organism: Rehmannia glutinosa; assembly: GCA_016081115.2. Taxonomy (NCBI): domain Eukaryota; kingdom Viridiplantae; phylum Streptophyta; class Magnoliopsida; order Lamiales; family Orobanchaceae; genus Rehmannia; species Rehmannia glutinosa. The sequence goes on along the minus strand of JABTTQ020002660.1, from coordinate 271,467 downwards.
CCCACCACTAAATAAGGCAGGTTAAAATATTTCAATATTAAAAGCAATTTTCTTTCTTTCCCAACAAAATGAGAAAAATAAAAATTTACACATTATAATTGTAGGAATTAGAAATCAATACCTGTTTAATCCCATAAAAAGAAAAAAATAACAGTCGGTCAGATTTTTTGTCATTTCTCCATAACAAAAAAGTTTTTTAGCATTGTTTTCCATAAACATGTGTTTTAGCCATTTTTTATTTCAATAGTCCACTTTACCATTTCTCTCATTTCTTGGGACCAGGAAATATACAGCATTGATTTTTTTTTAAAACAGACCAAGTACCTTACAAAAAATACAAGAAGAGTATGATGGTCAGTTTTTAAGTAAAATGGCTAAAAGACATGTTTTTGCAAAAAATGACATTCGTAATTTAGCCTATTACCACGAAAAATAATGTAAAAATTTACATCCTTTTCACAGAGCTCCTGAAAAGTGAAAAGTCTCAAATGTATATAAGAAATGGGGATGTCATGAACCAAATCACTAGTAAAGACACCTAAATATCAAGTTCCATCACAATTCACAGGTACAAAATATAAAGGTTTTGAATCAGTCAAGTTACAAAACATACTAAATAGATATTTTCTTTTTTCACATCAAAAGTGAGGATCAACTAGCGGTCGAGATCCTTATATATCATTAACTCATACGCAAAGACAGGTCGGTCAGCTGGAAATAGAAATTCGAAAATTGACCTGAAAATTAGCTTCTGCTTTAAAAATGTGCACCTCAAAAAAGTATTGGTGATGCCTTGGTGTATTTACCCTTTTGTCCTCATGATCGTAATGCTGCCTTTTCCACCTTCGGTGCGGATTTTAGTTTTCCCGACAACAGGTTTCCCGGAAAATGCTGATGTGGGATAAGAAACAGAAGGATCTTCTTCGTTCGGCTTTGATTTCGGTGGATTATGTATCCTTTGATTTATGTCCTTGAGAGTCACATCTCCATGCACACCACATGGTTTAATGAAGGCAAATGGATAGACAACGGAAGAGGCTAGTCTAGGAGGCGTACGTATGAATGATTTTTTACCTGATAGGTAAAAAGTAAAGAAACGAGATAGAAAAATAAATCAGGCTCGTTTAATTTACCTAACAACGAACTTCAAAGCGTGCCATTCTAAGTCCAATCATTATTCAAACGTGATTTTTATCAGCCATAGCTACTCAACATCCTTTCGTGCTACTAAAGTAATCTTAAGACAATCCCACATAATCAAGAACGACTCTATGGGAGTGTTTGCAAAAAATTCTGATTTTGGATTGAGAATCAAAGGTTGGTAGAACTAAAAGTTGAGTAAATTAAAAGGTGTTTGGCAGATAAGTTGTAAAAGTGTTTTATTTGTGTGTAAAAATCGAACTACAAGCAGAATCAGAAACGTAACGCACCCCCCTCCCCCTACTTTTATATTATGATAAAAGTATGCATAATTAGAAGCAGAAGTTCGCTTTTGAAAACACTAAAAACTACTTTTTTATAATCCAAAAGCTGACGATCACTTTTTAAGTGTTTGCAAGCACTCGCTACGTCTTACACAATTTTGTTTGGATATCATCAACCCAAAAAAGAAGAAAGGAAACAATTACCTTTGAAAACAACATTTTGATGAGTATGCACGGGAAGTTTCTTGACTTCATTAGCATCATATTCAGGAGGGTTGTCGCAAAGCTCTGCAAGAATATGTTGCTTTAGTAATACTGGTATGTAAATTTGTAATAGTCAATAGGGATTATTACCAAAAACAAATCCTGATGTTTGGGCTAGTTACAAAAAAATCTGGAGATGTTTCAAAATTACAAAAAGCCCCTTCAAGTTTGCTTCTGTCTTAAATTTAAGGGAGTAATCGTAGTATTTCTATAACTATCTTTGAAATGTTTTTTCGTTTATGGAGGAGGGAAATGTAAGACAAAGTCAACCTCAAGGGTTTTCTTTGCAATTTTCAAAAACCCTGTTTTTTTTTGTAATTAACCCGAACCTCAGGGAGGTTTTTGTAATTATCCCTAGTCAATAACCAGAAATATTTTGCGATACCTGTAATCTCAATTTGAACATCAGATGCTCCAGATGCATCACTGCCGTTTATACAAAAGAGTTAGTCAGGAATATTATATTACTAAAACGAAATATCAAAACAATTATGAAAACATACATATCTTCAGTGCAGAAATGCATCTCGGCATCATTAAAGCAATCGGCAATCCACCCTTCAGATGATGGGTCCAAACATTCATTATTGGACAGGGACGTGCCTTCTTCTGTTAACATCAGAATTTTCACTTAGTCATCCATACATTGATTGATTCTCATCTATTCCGAAAAAAAACCTGCGAGAAACAAACCTGTGAACCCAGCAACCCACTGTGACATTTCAGATATAGCATCATCAAGAGATTCCTGTGTCTCCTACACATTGAACAAAATCAGATTTAGCAGCTATGTTGAACATTAGATGATGCTACAGAACTAAGGGAGTGTTTGCAAGCATTTGAGAATCAAATGTTGGTAGTATTTGCAAATAGAACCAAAAAACTGCAAAAATCAAATTTGAAAAAAAAAAAGCAGTTTCAAAATGAGCTTTTGGATAGAAAGACAAAAAAAAAAAAAAAACACCCTTCTTATCATTAATAGGCCAAGAGTTTATTTTTCAAATTTGAAGATAAGAATGTCTAAGGCAAACTTATATTTATTTACAAAATACCAAAAGCACTTTCGCAAAATCAGAAGCACCGCAATCTCAGCTTTTAGATTTGATTAAATGAAGCAAAGCAAAAGCTGACATTTGCAAACACAAGAAAGTGATTTTTTTCAGCTAAAAGTTGAAAATCACTTTTTTTAGTGTTTGCAAACACTCCCTAACGCTTATCAGAAAACTGGTAGTTTGAAGCACTAGAATTACAACAAACTATGAGAAAGTAAATGGAAACCTAAGTTGAAGGATGTCGGTTTTTAGATCATACTCGATTCAATATCAAGACCTATTCGATATAATCCTTTGGGATGATAAATTAGAAAAGAATTACGTCAAATCAGCTTGACTTCAAAGTATACATACAATTTCAAATGGATGATCGTTTAAATATCATAAATCATTTGGACAAGATACCAGAACAAACATCAGTTACTAGAACAACATTCTCTCTCACAGTAGATGTGCTTGTACCAAAAAAGACATGACCATTTCTAAGCAAAGAGTATGAGTTGGCTACAACCTTAGATCTTAAAAAAGCATCATCATTGCAAAAAGGAGCATCAAGAACTTCAGACTCAAATTGAAGCATCCGACGCCTTTTCACTTGAGAGGAAGGCTCACTGTATTGCTCTAACTCTTTCCCCTTACCTTCTGCAGTTTGTTTAAATGAAATGCATGTGAGCATCATTTGGCTTAGAATAAATCTTTCACAATTTATTAGATATGAAGACTTTCGTGCAAAGTTCATTATTCGTACAAATTTTTTATGTGCATATAAAACATGAGGAACTCCGCTTCAATTCGGCCATTTGGGTTATGGAGTAGTTTATATACCAATAATGTGCAAAAGTAGCATAAAGGATTGGGATAATTACAAACACTAACCCCAAGGTTTGAGCTAATAACAAGAAAAAACCAAAGATTTTTGAAAATTACAAAAACCCCTTGAAGTTTGATTATGTATTACACTTTACCCCATTTATGATCAAAAACATTTCAAACACACCCTTTACATTTGTATAAATATTACCGTAATCCCCTAACGTTTAAGACAAAATCAAACCTCAGGTTTTTTTATAATTTTGAAGCTTCTTTGGGTTTTTGAGCTAATTACCCCAAACCTCAAGGGTAGTTTTGTAATTATCCCTAAAGGATTTATAAGTGCATAGAGAAATGCATTGTAATATAAGTAATTCGGTAATGCCAATAGTATGAAGAGAATCTAAAACATTTGTTCAAGTTAGCAAAAAAGATCTTACTGATAATCCGTGCTACCAAAATAATCGGATATATTTCTGTGCCTCAATGATATGTCCATCGAGTCATTTTCAAGATACAAAGCTAATAAAGTATTGTTGTTCGAAAAAGTAACAGCAATTAGAAACAGGCAAAGATAGTGATAGTTTATGCATAATAGAGTCATATTGTACCGTTGTTGGTAACATGGTACGCTAAATCTCCACAAGCCTTTACCGGGGTAGTTTCATCATTGAAAACATAAGAGATATGGTCTACATTTTCACTCACTCCATTCAACAGGGATTTGGGTATTTCTGTCCACCATATCGAGACACGTTAAACTTCAATGCCTCAGTTAAACGAACTTTTTATGACAGATATACGTGTTCGACTCACCAATACTGGTGTTATCTTCAAGAGAATAATCTTGACCTTGCCAATCCCACATGTCACTGTTACAAATACAAAAAGATGATTTGATGTGCTCAAACGCATAACGACGCATGAAATCACAAAAACTATCTCCCGAAAAGCCCAGATAAGGTAGACTCGAAAAATATCATGACGAAGTTCAAAACTGATGTTTCAAGGTAAAATAAATCAAGAACTGCAACAAAAAACACTATTATATGCATGATACTACCAAAATGTACATCATTCAGCAGATCAATTAAAAAACTTGTGGTCAAAAATATAAAAGACACATATAGAATGCAGTTCCAAGCAAACAATCTGAAGCTAAAAGTTATTGCTGGCATAGATACTCCACAGTTTACATGAACCCTTAAATGTTAGCATCCACTTTTTACACACTAAATATGTGCAGTTCAAAATGAAATTATTAAAAAAAAACATGGACCCTAAATAACACTGACTAACAAAATAATCAAAATGCACAGCGTCTATATCAAATTTTCAAATGATTATAGCGAAAACCCACAAAATCAAGCCCAACCAGTATAAAAAAATAAGCAATTCCAATTTTTATAACCCACCAAAAGTTGTTATCGTTTGAGAAAAAGTACAGCATTTCAACTACTACCACCCAAAATATATAAAATCAACAAGAAGATGCAAACGAAATCCAACCCATTTTTCGGAAAATAAAAAAAATACTAGTTGAGATTCGTGAAACTCACTTTTCATTGTTGTAGTTCATTTTTGTCTGGATTTTTTCTTCCTTTTCCTCAGCAACTATAATGCCAACAAAAACCCAGAAACTAAAACTAAAAAAATAAATAAATGACGATGATTGTCGTCTAAATTAGAGAACACCAACCGTACAAAACTTGAAAAGTAGCCGTTGTAAATTATAAATATACATACGAGTGGAGGTGTGTGTAAATCTGTGAATATATCAGAGAACCCATCTACTGTAACTACTTATAAAACCTTGAAAATGAAAAAGAAAGACCATTAATGAAAATCTCCACTTTAAAGAATTAAAAGGAAAAAAAGAAAACAACCCTGAAAATCTGGAAGTAGTGAATTAGTGGGGTGTATAGATATTAACGGGTCATTGACCGGGTTACAAAATTCGGAGCTTCAAAACCCGGGAAACAGTTCCTTTTTCTTTTCTTTTTTTTTTTTTTTTGTTGAAGCAAAAAAAAGTTTTTCTTTTTGACATTATAAATTTATAATTCACTTTTGTCACTAAATGTTGATTTTGAACCAGGGATTTCCTATTCCTATTCACTATTCCACCTTATTTCATTGAATCGGATAAATGACATGTGTACAAGATGATTTCACAATTGTACACATATCTTTCATTCGGTATATAGAGTAGGGAGTGGAACATGAGATCTCATCTTTATTTTAAATATCGTATCGGCGATTAAACCGGTAACACTACCAGTAAGCGGCTCAACCGGCTAGACCAGTTCAACCATCGCTTTCACCATTTTTAATAAAATTAATTATGTTTTGAATTATATCATGTAAAATATTAGTGTAATATATTAATATAAAAGAGAAGATATTCTTTAGTTAATTTTCTAGTTTTGATTATGTAATTTTGATTGGTTATCTACGCCTATATTATAGAAATTTGTCCAAATTTAGAATATTTTAATTGATTATAATTCTTGTTTGATTTAGTTAAAATAGAAAATAATTGATTTGAATCATGACGTCTGAACTATTGTTTGATTTGAATTATGACATAAATATTAAATATTAAGTTTATAATTTTATTTTAAAAAAAAGAGGTGAAAAAAATTAGTAAAAACCGCTTTAACCGATTTTGAACAAGTTTTTGGATGGTTTTGGTCGGTTTAACCGTACAAATGGTATGTAGAGTCGTATTATACAAGACCGACCACCAGTATTCGATATAACTAATTCAATTGGCTGGCACGATACGACATTTAAAAACTATTTTGAGGCACCATTTTGGTTATGAATGTTAATGGGTTTGGGTTGACTTCGGACCCTGGTTAGACCCATTCTATTTGGGGGAAATTTCAATGAGGAAATCTCATATTATACTGTATAACGATTAGAAGGATCTAACTTAATGAATCTACCTGATCTGCAGACCCAGCGACCCAGTGATCCAACAAAATATTAATACTTTTTAGAGGTTCTACTAATACTTTTCAGTGGAACTACTAATACTTTTTATTAGAAAAAAATAATACTTTTTAGGAGAATTATTGAAAACTTTTAAGAGAAAAACTAATATTTTTTAGGGGAACTACTAATATGTTTCATAGGGACTATTAATACTTTTGACGAAATTTTTTAGGAGGTTATTAAATATTTTCAAGTATACTACGTAGTAATACTTTTGAGATGAAAACCTAATACTTTTCAGCGCTCTGGTGATATTATATCTCTGTCCAATATTACAAAAACTAATACTTTCAAGTGAACTACGTTCTAATACTTTTCATATGGACTGCTAATATTTTTCGAAAGACTGCAAATATTGGTCCATGCTAATAAAATAAAACATCACCGGATCGGGTTTTGGGATCCGTCTAACGAATTTTGACTCGTTAGACCATCTGATAGGAGCTTTTGTCAATTTTAATACATGTGAATTCGGTTTTGAGATTTATTTTGAAGTTTGGGTAGATCCAAATTCGATTATTCAATAATTGAATTTAATTTATATTATTTTGTTTTTGTGCTCGCCTAGTAACACGTCCTTTGAAAAAAAATATTTTTATTCGATACAATGTGTGATGTTATTTTAAAAAATATATTTTCAGCCGTCTTAATTGTATTTTTAATAAATATATTTGGATCAAATGAGACAGGGGTTCTAGGGTAAGACCGATATAGACTAATCTTAACCATTGATTGAAAATATTGGACGGATGAGATCTTTCCACTTTTTTTGGTAACTAGTTTGTAACTGTCTTACATTAATGATAATATAATATTTTTTGTTTCAGCATTTTTATATGGAGTACGATTATAAGTGACTTAATTCATGCCTTATTTAATGGAACAATTTTAGGGTCAATATGTTATTTTTTTCGGAATCCAGCATATTTAGTGTTTTTTGCTGCTTAGACAATTTTTAGATAATGCTTAGTTAGTTATTTTCTATTGCAATGTTTTATGACATAGTGGAGATAAGCATAATTAGTTTTCTTTTGATGTTTAGATAGATCGTGCATAATTAGTTTTCTTTTGATGTTTAGATATATCGTAGACAACACATAGTTATTTATTTTTCGTTGCATTGTTTATGACACTTACTGCATAGTTGAATACAATGTATTGCATATTTAGTTTGTACACACTGCATATATAATTTATAGACAGTGCATAGTTAGTTGATTGTTGCTGCATAGTTTATGACACTTATTGCATAATTGAGTATAATTTACTGCATGTTTAGTTTTTTACATTGCATAGATAGCTTCTAGATAATGCATAATTAGTTAATTTTGATGCATTGATAGTTTCTAAGCAATGCATAGTTAGTTGATTTTTGTCGCAAGTATTTAATGACAAATTCTCTTTTCTATTGTATATTCGTTATTTATGGGATTGTGGAAGATAATGGCAGATTCTCTTTCCAATTGTGTATCCATTTTTTTTATGAGATTAGTTATCAATTAAGACCGATTTTACTTTAGGGAAAATTGCAAAATTGGTTCTATAACTAGGCACTTTGCAATTTCGGTCCTATAAGTATTTTTCAAAATACCAAGAATACCCTTATACACATCAATGACTTATTTGACTAAGTATTTTGCTCAAAATGGTATCAGAGCCTAAGTTTATTAAGAACTTTTAGTTATAATTATTATATTTATATAATTAACAATTGGTGAGGAGAATTATCTCCGAGAAAATGGATCTGGACAATTGTCAAAGATGTCTACCTTATATGACACAACGGCAGATCTATGTACAAAATTGGGGGTACAACTGTACCCCCAAACTGAAAAAATTCAACTATATTTTTTTAGTAAAGAAAAAATTAATAATAAATTTGCACCCCTATTTTTACAAAAAGTAAAAATAGAATTAGAAAATTCAAATAAAACAATACAAATCTCCACAATAAAATTTCAAAAATTAAAAGATTGACTTAGCAACTTGAATAAATAAACCATGACAAAAGTCAAAACCTACAAAAATAAAAATATTAAAAAACAAAAATCTAATAATATCGACAATGTTACCATAATTGTGTTTTGTTGTATCTTGTTTTCTTATTTATTCTAATTATTTCTTTTATATATGTGTATTAATTTTTCATGTACGGTTACATAATCAACTTTTACAAAATTTCAAAAAGCATTTTGTACTATGACTTTAAATAATTAACAATATTTATATACACATTTTTTTAAAAATCTATCGTACCCCAATTTCAAAAATCCTGGATCCGCCACTGATAGGACATACCGTCAAATTTTAACGATGTATGCACAAGACACCAGGACAAGATAATATATTGGAACAAACATATTAAAACCTCTGAATAGAGACTGGATCTAAGTAGGTGTAACAATACCACGAATAAAATAGGTGTCAGAAAATGTGAATCTTTTATTCTATAAAATTTGGGTTTATCTAGATAAATTAGCTATGATGTGTTAAGGACTAAAACTGTTAATGCTCGAAAGTTATAGGACCAAAATGCTATTTAGCCATAAGGGCAAAATTATCCAGGACAAAAAATGCAACTTTAAAAGATAAAGGACTAAAATTGCAACTACCCCAAAGTTACAGGACTAAAACTGCAATTTACCCTTTTACTTTATTACCTTTTCTTTGATTAAATTAATTATATAATTATATTGCCCATCTAATCACAACCACTCAATGATTTAATCATTGGCTAAAATTAGTCCCTACAGTCTCACCTAAGGCCATGGTCTCATTGGATCCTCTCCCTATATATATATATATATATATATATATATATATATATATATATATATAAGGAGAGGATCCTGTGAGACCATAGCCTTAGGTGAGACCGTATGGATAGATCTACACCGTTAACAAAAAAATGCAAGGCCAAGATCCAGCAAATATTTGTTGCATTGAAAAATAAGAAACAATCGTCCAATGGTATAATAGGCGACACAGGGTAACACCAAAATAACTGCCAAATGTATTATACTGCTAATTATAAGGAATGTGATTTGTTATTGATCACGTTCCTATAATCACGCACACAACCTCCTCTCTCATCTCCCATGCAAAAACTCTGCATAAACAATCAAATTCATCGTAGTCCATTGAATTCTGCAATTTCTTCCATTGGCTCAAAATCATTTATAAAAAACAAGCACAACAAATCAGAACAAGAATCATCATATGTTGAAGCAAAAACTATTCAACTATAGGAATTCAACGCAACACCATACAATGAATTGTTTAATTACTTATACACATCGTCATTAGTAAAACATGCAGTGGTGACCGTGATAATATACAACATATCAATATCACATGCATATGTTTATGATAAATATGCATATATCTAAATGTAAATATGCAGATGTTTAAAACTGCGTATGCAAAATAATATTGGATATATGTGGGCTCGTGCTAAACATCTAATGAATTAATGATAAATGTGCATATAATATAATATAAATACACAAAATAAATGGCCAAATTAAAATATTAAAATTCAAATAAAATTTCAAAAAATATCACATGCAGATGTTTATGATAAATTAATATACATATATCTAAATGTAAATATGCAGATTTTTAAAAATACATATGCAAAGAAAATTTGGATATGTGTGGGCTCGTGCTAAACACACATGCAGATGTTTATGATAAATATGCATATATCTAAAACTTCATAGTAAATATAAATATGCAAAATAAATGGACAAATTAAAATATTAAAATTCAAAGAAAATTTCAAAAAAAAAAACCCACATGCAGATGTTTATGATAAATATGCATATATCTAAAATTAAATATGCAGTTGTTTAAAAATGTATAAAAAATAAATTTGGATATGTGTAGGCTTGTGCTAAACATATTCTGAATTAATGATAAATGTGCAAATAATATAATGTAAATATGCAAAATAAATGGCCACAATGATTATGATTGTTTATGAGATTATATACATGGACAATCCTATATATGGCACTACCTTACTATGGAAATTGTTATAGATATATATTGGTTAGATATATATTGGTAAGGATATTTTAATGTTTTAGACTTCTACTTAGAATAGGTTTTCTACTTTTGCTAGAATAAGATGATATCTATTGTATATATAACCTTGGTTTGTCTTTCAATAATATACACAAAAAATCATATTCTTATTCATTACATGGTATCAGTCGCCTACACCTAACAGATCTCTGGGCTCCAGTTTTTTTTTTTCTTTCTTTTCCCACAACTAGGGTTTTTGCTGCACAAGTGAGCAGCTTTGTGGGTTGTGGGATTTCGTACCTGAGCGTCCTCATCCACCGTCCGGGAGCTTCGTCCGCCACGACCGTGCTATTCCGTGTGGCTGATCATTTAAACTCGTTGCCAGTGGGCCTCACACGCCACTCTTCTTTTTTCGCGCAGATTCATGCGCCGACGCGTGTGGGCGTGTGACGCCATATTTTCGACATCACCATTGCGTGTGGGGTTCGCCGGTGTCTGACTGACCTTCATCTCCAGTCAGTTTCTTTCTCCGACGAGTATTTCAACTGTTAAGGGTTTAATTCCTCAGTCTGTTGGTTTGTTCTTCCATTATTCACTTATTTTTTTCCTTTTTGTTGGATGGCTGTTTGCTTATTTTTTATTCTATATTATGGTTGATCCATCTAAACCTGGGTTATCGAGTTGGGTTTCTTCTGTAGCCAAGATTACTGATAAAAAATTGAATGGGACTAATTATTCGGATTGGAACAAGACGATTCGTTTATATATATGGAGTATTTCGCGGGAGGGTCACCTTACTGATAATCCTCCGACTACGACTGATGAAAAGTATACTGAGTGGATGCGAGTTGATACTACTTTACCATACAAATTCCTAATTCTATTAAGCTCGACCAATCTGGACATTATCGATTATCTCTCTTTTGTTTTCTTGGAAAAATAAAATATTTCTCGAATCTTTGATGTATATAAAGAATTTTATCGGGCAGAACAATAGTACCAATTATTTAATACCTATTTTATGAACTTCAAACGTACTTATGAAGAGTTGAATGCTCTGTTGTCATTTCGTACATATATCAAAATTCAGCAAGCTTAGCAGGAACAAATGGCTATTATGAGCTTCCTCGCTGGTCTTAATTCTCAGTTTGACGTTGCTAAATCACAAATTTTGTCCAATACTGAAGTTACTACATTACGGGAGGCTTTTACTAGGGTCTTACGTACAGTTCCTAGTTCTCAAATGTCATTTGTCTCACAGCCTAATGCTCTTGTGAGTTAAACCGGCGGAATGTCGGGTCGATCACATTATTAGGGTCCCAAGAGGCGGTGGTAATAGTTCTCGGAATTCTGGCAATCAAGAATCTAGGGTAGTATGTTACTACTGTCATGAACCATGTCATACGAAGCGAACTTGCCAAAAGTTACTCAAACGAAACCAATGGAGCTCTGGATCTCAATCCACTCACATTGCCTCTGCACACGAGGCCCCTCCACCCACTCAGAATCTGGTGGTTTCGGTTCCGGCAGATGAATACGCCAAATTTCTCAAATTTCAGGAGGCATCTAACCATCCTTAGTCAACATCGCTTTCTCAAATTTCAGGAGGCATCTAACCATCCTTAGTCAGTCACTGCTCTCGCTGAGTCAGGTAAACCTACTACATGTCTTCTTTCTTCGCTTCCCAGTGGGTCATTGATTCTGGTACCACAGATCACATGATAGGTAATCCAAACCTCTTTTTCGAACTTACTATTCACAGTTCATCCGTTACATTAGCAGATGGTTCTACCTCTGCCGTTCTTGGTTCTGGTACTATTCATATTACATCAACACTTCCTTTAACTTATGTGCTTCATCTACCAACTTTCTCATTTAATCTTGTTTCCGTTAGCAAACTTACCCGTTCTCTTAACTGTTATATCTCATTTTTTCAATCATTGCCTCTTTCAGGATCTTTTGACGAAGATGATTATTGGTAAATGACGTGAGTCAGGAGGCCTATACAATTTGGAAAACTCGATATCTCCACCCATAGTGTGTTCCAGCACTTTGACTCCTTTTGAAGCCCTTCGTCGTTTAGGCCATCCCTCCACACCTTTGCTCAAGAAATTATACCCCTAGTTTCATAATATTTCATCTTTTAATTGTAACGCTTGTCAGTTTGCTAAACACCATCATTTGTCTTACATTCCCCATACAAATAAGAGGGTTTGTAATAGTTTTGAGCTAGTTCATTCTGATGTTTGGGGACCATGTCCTGTTTTATCTAATTGATTCGTTATTTTCTTACTTTTGTGGATGATTTCTCTCGTATGACTTGGCTATATTTTATGAAATCTTGTGCGGAATTACGGTCACATTTTCAATCTTTTTGTGCTGGAATTAAAACTCAACACAATGTTTCTGTCAAAATCTTGAGAAACGATAATGCCAAAGAATACTTATCTGCATCTTTTCAATCATACATGAACAACAATGGGATTCTTCATCAATCCTCTTGTGTAGATACTTCATCCCAAAATGGAGTTGCTGAAAAGAAAAATAGACACCTTCTTGAAACAGCTCGAGCTCTTTTGTTCCACACTCATGTCCTTAAATATTTTTGGTCTGACATTGTATCTATTGCATGCTTTCTAATTAATCGCATGCCTTCTACTATTTTACAACATCAGAAGCCACACCAGGTTTTATTTCCAAACAAACACTGTTTCCTGTTGCACCTCGTATATTTGGGTGTACTTATTTTGTTCGTGATGTTAGTACTCACGTATCGAAACTAGATCCTAAGTCCTTAAAATGTGTCTTTTTGGGTTACTCCCGTCTCCAAAAGGGGTATAGGTGTTTTTGCCCCTCTGTTGAACAGGTACTTGGTGTCTAGTGATGTCACTTTCCATGAGGCCATCTCATTCTTAGACGACTCATCCTCACCATCTTGCTCTAACGCAACTGATGAGGTGTTAGTTTATTTGCCTTCTGTCTCTCCTCCGCTACCGTCCCCACCACATTGATACACCTTAGACCACCTATCACGCCCCAAAACGGAAGCCGTGACATAATTTACAAAATTTATACCAGTTTACCAAGCCGGCCTAATAATCCTCTATCATCCATCAATAGGACGATAAAATCTCAATTAAGCATAAATAAGGGAATAACTAAGTCAGAGTATGGTTGCAGCGGAATCCAAAAGAAATATCATACAACATAATAATCGTACCTCAGGATCCTACGCCCTGCTATTACATTAAATAAGTTTAAGGTCTAAATCATTACAATTAAAATCCATCGTCTTATTAAAATCCATAATATAATACGGAACTAGGCTACGTCTTGGGATCTGTCATCACTAGCATCCTGATACAGTTTTTCATCTTCTGGTTGATAAAAGAGGTGGGTGAGACAAAAATTCTCAGTGGATGGGTGCCGGTGTGCGAGTGTGGCTCGTTTTTATGCACGGGAAATGGTTTCATGGAAATCAATGCATAAGAGTGCATATGACTTTGTCTCGTTATTTGTATAAAGATTTTCATTAACTATTATGTTAGATTGGTCACAATCAGTTAAACATTATTATTGTCTTATTAATTTTACTTCCACTTTCAATTGGATAAGGCCGTAGCCAATATGCCACTTCACTTGGATAGGGCTGTAGCTAGTATCCCACTTAATTTGGATAAGGTCATAGCCAATATCCCACTTCACTTGGATAAGGCCGTACCCGGTATCCCGCTTAATTTGGATAAGGTTGTATCCAATATCCCACTTCACTTGGATAGGGCCGCAACCGGTATCCCACTTTATTTGGATAAGGCCGTAGCCAGTATCCCACACTTGGATAGGGCCGTAGCCGTTATCCCACTTTAAATTTTAACTTTACTTTTCACTTTCATTCTCATTTAGACTTCCACTTAACATTTCACTTCAAATTCACTTTAAATTTCACTTCACTTCACATTTCACTTCAAATTTCAGTTCACTTCAAATTTCACTCACATTTAATTCTACTTTACGTTTCACTTAAATCTTCACTTCAAAATTTCTCTTCCAAATACTCTTTTAACTCATATAAATTTGCTCGTTCAATTTTTTTTTGATAAAATCAGTTAGCAAGTCCGAGGTGATCTTGGTCACACAATATCCGACATTTATTTAAAAAAAACAAAACTCGCGGTCTTGTTTTCGATACATTAGTATGAAAACATATCTTAAAATATATCTTATTGTGTGATAAGTATGAAAACGTATCTTAAAATTTTCATACTAAGTATGAAAATATTCTTCTTAGTATGAAAACATATCTTAATATGAAAACATATCTTAAAATCTAGCCAGTTTTAATATTTGGTTCGGTGCATTAAGTTCAATCTCGATATTTTGTTAGATAAGTATGAAAACATATCTTAAAATTCTTGTAAGGTAACCAAGTTACAAAATATCAATTTCAAGGTCCTTAGCGAATTTTTAAAATAAAAATTATTTTTACTAAGGAGAATATTTTCATACTGGGTTCCAAAATCCGATAAGTGGGTAAGGTCAGCTTCAAAAATTTCTAAATTCCCAGAGAGTTATATTTTTCAGAGACTTGGGTCAGATTTTATAAAATTTGCAGATTCACCCTCTAGTTTCCAAAAATTGTGGTTTTTGACTTGATATTTTAAAATTAGGTAACTCTTAAAATGGGAATGGTTTTGCGGTGATTATAATTTTCAAATATATTTTAAGACAGTAATAAGTTGTGGTTAAAATAATTTTGAAAAATTCAAAACTTAGAAACCTCATTTTTGAAAATTACAATTTTGGCCCCAAAGTGATTTTTTTTGTCGCTAACACTCGTTTCAAGTCGGATGGTTATGAAATTTGAAATAAAGGTTCAAAATACTATAATAAATAAGTCAGAAAATTTTTGAGGCACCTTGACTGCCCAAGTTTTGAAAATTACAGTTTTGGTCCTTTAGGTTTTACAATTTTATATTTTTACATCAAACTTATTCCTTATCGTGTTTTCTTGCCCGGAAGGGGTCCCAATCTTTCAAGTCACTTCATATATGAACTTTACAGAGTCTTGGGTCCAATATCTCAAATTTTCAGAGGTGGCCTTCACAGTTTTCATATTTATACTTTTTGCCCCATATTTCACAATAATTGCAAAAATAACCCAAACTTCAATTTTTTTGTACAAGTTACAAGTCCAGAATTTCAATAATGTGTAAAAACTTATATTAAATATTTTTAAAATATATTTGAACATTCATAGCATCATAAATCATAAAAACATAATGATGAACAATTTTATCAACAATTTATGCAAGAAAGAATATCATACTCATCTTTTTTATTTTCTCAAAATTTCATTAAAACATAAATCTCATAAATACTTGCTAAAATTCATAAAATATCATATTATCACATGAGCATGCATTTTTATGCACTAGTAGAAAGAATGATGCATTTTTTTGTAGAAATATTTTTCACCCACCTTGTAGTAATTTTTCGGGTGGTGGTTAAAATGAAGATCTTCTCAAGAATCCAAGCTCTTGGTCCTAATACTCAAAGTTCAACCCATAAATGTCACCATATCCATATTTTGGTGTTAAAATTGAGGTCTCAAGTCCAAGAAAAATATTTAAAAACAATGGGTTAATTCTTACCTTAATATCCTCAAGTAGTCTCCAAAAAATGAATTTCTCTCTTCAAGCTTCTAACCTCAACTTGAACTTTTATAGGCCTGCTCCTAAGCTCCAAATATTCAAATCTGTGAGTCAAAAATTAATTCCTCAAGTTGTCAAGAGGAAAAATACTAACACCACAATTTCTCACCTTAAATATGTGTTGTCTTGAATTTCTTCTTCAAGCTTGGAGTCAAGTCTAGGTCTTCCGTAGTTCTTCAAGAAGAATGCACTAGGAGTAACTCAATAAGGGAGAGTTGAACAAGATTATAAGGTGAAGGAAGAGTCTTAGTGTTTAATGAAGATGAAAAAAAAAAATCTTACCTCTATTATGTGTAATTTTCAGCCAAGGGGTGTAAGATGGAGAGGATTGTTTTTTGTGTTTATGTGTCTAAGTATTGGATGAGAGTGTATTGAGAGAGTTTGTGAGTTGTAGTGGGATGAAATGAGTTTTTTTCCTCTTTTCTTCACAATGGCCGAAAATTAAGGGTGACAAGTTTACAATTTTTGAGTTTTGGTATTGAAGGGTGAGTTAGTGGGAAATAATTGGTGTTGTTGGGATAAAAAAAAGACTTGATACCCTCCTATAGAGCTATAGCCTAAAACATGGTTAGGGAGGGGTTTTTTTTTGTTTTTTTTTTGTCTTTTGTGGTTAATTAATGTAATAGGATTTAATGGGCAGGGGATGTTTGTAGGTTACAAAAAAAATGTGATTTCCTTCCTACAATTGCTATAGCCGAAAGCAAGGGAAGTAGGATGATTATTTTTTTATTTCTGGTGTTTATTTAGTGTAATGGGATTATTAGGGTGTAGAAAAAAATGGCCTGATTCCCCTTTTAATCCCTTATGGCAGAAAATTTGGTGTAGGATGATAAACGAATTTGGTTTTCTTGTCTTCTATAAAATTGAGGGAAAATAAAATGTATAAGTATACATGGATAAATATATAAGAATTTAAAATAAGGATGTGAAATAACAAAATGTATATATTTTTTCAAAATAAATAAGAAGTTGTCTGGAAATGTATTATAGAATGAGGCGAAATATTTGTATGAGGATTGAAGTGTACTCCAAAAGTATTAAGGGTCCAAAATTACTAAAGTCATAATTAATCAATCAAGGACTTAAGACTTAAGGAGGAATACGATAGGTCTACTAAAAAAATAATAAATGAGTAATCGATGTTGGAAGAAATAATTAATGAGCGTCGTATTTTATATAGAATAAGTTTTGTGACACTTAGCCAAATAATTCATCACTATACAACATTGTATCTTATGTTGATAAAAGTCGGGGCCTCACACCACCAATTACTAATGTGTCCCCCTCCTCCTGATCCTAGTCCTGCACCAGTATCATCTTCGTCACCGGATCCTGTTACTCCTGATCCAGATTTGCCCATTGCCCTTCGCAAAGGTAGACATTAATGTACTTATCCCATTTCATCATGTGTTACATATAATCATTTGTCTTCTACAACTTGTTCCTTTATTGCTTCTCTTGATTCTGTGAAAGTTCAAAAATCCTGTTAGTCCAAGTGGCTATGATAATCTAGAGAGGGGTGAATAGATTATGCCGATTTTCCGATTTTCGCCCTCTTTTACGATCGTAATAATGATGGCAAAAATAAATGTGCGGGAAAGTAAACAACACTCGATGATTTATAGAGGTTCAACCCGCCTAGGACCTAATCCTCTACCACCCCGATATATCTGAAGTGGATTTCGAAAAAGAAAAAAGATTTATTAATAGATACCAAACTATTACAACCTTTACCTTGAAGAGCACCTCACTCTTCTTACAACACCACCTATGAAGATTACCACAATCTTCTTACACCAATCAAATGTGCTCTTACCACAAGAACACTAACAAGGACGTCTTGTTTTGGATGATTGAAAACAATTCAAAATTACAACTCAAATGAAGTATACAACTTTGAAGTGCAGGTGTAATCAAGAATCAAGCCTAGTACTCAAGATGTGCAATTGAAAGACTTAGGCTAAACACAATAAGAATATGAAAGTGAAGAACAAGAAGTTTGCTTGTGTTTGTATTGCTTGTGTTGTTGTTTTTTTTGTTACTTCAATCCTTCATCTATTTATAGGAGAGGTCTTGGATTTGATTTTCAGACATAAGCTACTCCTTGGAGATTGAAATCTGTAAAAAATTGCAAATCAAATGGAGATTATAGCTGTTAGAAATCAATCCCTTAAAATCATGAAAAGTTGGCTGTTGTGCAACAGATAGTTTGCTGATAAAACCTTAGGTCGACCGGTCTACCTCTAATATGAAATTCGAAATATAAGCATGAAAATACACACTTGGACCGGTACAACAGGGGTTAGACCGTTCCAACACCTTAAAAATGATAGACAAAAAAGTTTTAGCAAACAAAATCATTTCAGGCACCCTGGTCGACCAGTCGACCTCTTGGCTTTTTCGAACTATCTCGTTTTTGTTTCAGAAATCAAACTTCAGGTATGGGTTGGCCTCTATGGCGACCGGTTGACCTCGAAACAGAAGTGTTGTCCAATTTTTATCAAAAATAAACTTCACGAAATACTCCGAACAATTAGTAAAAATAATTTAAATCGAATAGGAGTATTGGACAATATTTAGGGACATTGTTTTGGTGAAAAACCTAGTTAAATAAAATTATCAAAATTACGATAAAAATATTTATCTAACAAAGTCCCCCTTTTTGATGATTATAAACCAAAATAATTGTAAGAGGTCGATTTTGAAAACAAGACAAGTTTTTTCGGTCAAAAATATCTATCCATTTTAGGCGACACTTTTCATGCATAAGAATCGTAAGGATAAGAGCAAAGATTTTTCAAAATATTTTATAAAAGCTCCCCCTATCACACGCAGATCAAGAGTAGGCATATAAGCAAACAACTAAAAGCTCAGCTTTTACAATTTGAGCTTGAATTTCAAGAGCTGAGAAGCTTCCCCTGTCAAAAAGAAATCATTATTCACAATTAAAAGTCCATTTTGCATCCATTGGGACTAAGTTTCAGCCTCAACTTTTGGCTTTTTCATCCACATCTTATAGCTTTTTTTGCAAGCTT
The DNA here is from genome assembly GCA_016081115.2 of Rehmannia glutinosa. NCBI lineage: Eukaryota > Viridiplantae > Streptophyta > Magnoliopsida > Lamiales > Orobanchaceae > Rehmannia > Rehmannia glutinosa. The sequence continues at coordinate 252,145 of JABTTQ020002660.1, read as the reverse complement.
TTTCCAGATTCTTTGAGCTTATGAGCTTATTTCATGTTTCTTCCCCTTGGAATCATCAAAAAGATTATAAGCACGATAAAAATATCATAAAAAATATCAAAGTTTGCATTGAATCGAATTATCGAGCTTTTGAACATAAAGCTTAAAATTCCAAATAATAAGGAAAATTGCGAGAAGAGAGTTTGTTGAAGCTCATTTGATTGATAAGACATGATCTCTATAAGCATATAAGACCTTTGAAATCAAGAGATTCATATTAAAGGATGATTTTTCATTGGGACATTTTATCGAACACTTGGCGTGAGTAGAATAAAATCGAAGGTGTATATAACACTTGTAGATGTAATCATCTCCCAAAAAAAGAAAATCATCACCAATCCTACTTCTACAATCTCATCAAAATACATAATTCCCAACACAATGACAACACAAATTCATCAATTCATCAAGCAAATGCACTTTCTCATGGGTTCAACCCAATTGAGATTAAATGAGGAATTAAACTTACCAATTAATCGAAGAAGTCGAGTAATATGGATGATATACCCATAATATAAGTCCACTAATATAGAATTTACAAGAAAAAAATTATTTTGAGTGAATTGTATGTGAAATTTGCAAAGGGGTGCGAAATTGGAGAAAAAACGAGTGAAATAGACTAAGTCTGGGACATAACCGAGTCATACCAATTTTTGCTCAAGGTTGGCTGGCTAAGGGGGGTGTTCGACCGATCCAGGCTGTGGTCCACCGGTCGACCCCTCTTCATCCGGTCCATGAAGCTCATTTTTTTATCATGTCCGAATTTTGAGTTTAAAAGTCCGATTTTTCACCCATAAGTTTTAAAAACGCACAAAATGCAATCATAGACCTTATTCGACATCCATTATGCTTAAACGAGCTCTAATTGACGCAAAAGTCTCGATAGCTAAAGGTTTTGTGAAAATATCCGCGAGTTGATCTTGAGACGGAACAAAACACATCTCAATTGTTGGTTTGGAAACACAATCCCTTAGAAAATAATGTCGAACCTCAATATGTTTTGTTCAATTATAATGAACCGGATTTTGAGCAATGTTTATAGAGGACGTGTTATCACAAAAAAATAGGAACATTTTCAAAAGAACATTTGTAATCCGCTAAGGTTTGTTTAATCCAAAGAAGTTGAGTGCAACAAAAGGCCGCGGAAATATATTCGGCTTCGGTCATAGATAAGGATACACAATTTTGCTTCTTTGAACACCAAGATACTAGGCAAACGCCTAAAAATTGACATGATCTGGAGGTACTTTTATGATCATCAATATTTCTTGCATAGTCCGAATCATTGTATCATTTTCGAGAAAAAAATTCATTCTTTGGATAAAACAAGCCATATGAAATAGTGCTTTTCAAATATTGAAAAATTCTTTTAATGACACGTAAATGAGATTCTTTTGGGATTGCTATGAAATCGAGCACATAGGCATACGACATGAAGAATATCGAGTATATGAGATTAATAAAAGTTGATGAACATACCTCAATTGTGTTTTCGTCAACCAATTCAAACTTGACCAATTTGATGTAGATAATCATTGATATCTCTACGATCATTTGTCTTTTAACACCCAAGTTTCTCCTATAAAATCTTAAGAAAGATTCTTCCACAAGAATTTAGTAGTACCAAATAATATAGACAATATTGATATAAACCAATTTAGAAATTATACACGTAGCACGTAATATGCTTTTGTAAGAACCAACAAGAGTTTGATATAATATGTAAGTTCTAATGAGCTTATAGAAAAGCTATATAAGGTCTCATTTTGAAATTTGAAAATCCGAAAGTATATAGTTGAGACCTTATTTTTAAGAAATATTTTGAAAAAAGAATTTTGACAATCAAGACAAGGATAAAGACATGAATATGTGCAATAATTATAAAAGACAAAATAAAATGCATAATTCAAGAAGAGGATAAGAGTTACCAATTTCGCCATTGCCAAGGGTTGTGTCTTTCCCATTGTTGATTATACCTCCTTCTTGGAAAATGATTTTGTTGATAATGTCTTATCCTTTGATAAAATGACGCGAACACTTGTTGTCTATTTGACGATTTGAATTTTCTTTGACTTTTATTGCGCCGAGCACCTAACATGAAATTATCTTGTGGTACCCTCAAGTGTTTGGGTCCATTGGGATTGCCTTTGAGACTTTTAGGTCTCCAATAATAATTTGAGTTATTTCTAGCCCAATAAGTATTTGCCGTGTGACCACTTTTACCACAATAAAACATGTAATAATTCTAGAAGCATGATGATTGGCATAAACAAAAGCAGGTACTTGATTCTTTTTCATATTATTGATAACATTTGGCTTATAACCAAGTCCTATATTCAAATGATCACAATTTTGAAGATGAAGAATTTTGATCATTTTATCGGTACTCAAATTAAACTTCATCATATCATTTTTCATGCAATCATTATCCTTAATGAGAATGTCATTTTCTTCTTCAAGGTTTCTAACCTTATCAAGTGTAGTAGTGTGAGCACAAGAAAGTGATTCATATGAAACAAGTAAACTATCCTTTTCATTTTTTCAAAGTGTTGAATTCCTTTTTCAAATTTTTTGTATTTAAAAAGCATGTTTTGGAATTCATTTTGAAGCTCATCAAAAGCATCTTGCAATTCATTAATAAAATAGATAGAAGAATTAGAGCGTATCACATTGTCTTCTTCGATTCCCATTAGACATTGCTTGGCTTTCTCATCATCGGATGTTGCAAGAAGCTCATCCCATGTTTTTGCTTCAGCTTTGGCATTCAAGGCTTTTAATTTTCTGTGGAATTTCTCCTTCTTTCTTTGTTCTTCCTCCCCTTTCGAACAATCGGCAACATGGTGTTTGGGTTTTCCACATCTAAAGCAAGACTTGTTTCTTGCTTTCCTTTCCTTGTTTTTATTTACAAATTTTGTAAATTTTCTAATAAGTTCATCATTTTCTTCTTCATCTTTCTCATCACTTGAATAATAATATTTCGATTTTGAGGCAAGACCTTTTGGAGTTGATCCCATATCCGGTTGAGATGTCGATGCTTTTGAATTACTCCTTTCATTGGTATAAACTTTATAGATGAGAAGATTGCCGATAAGCTCATCAAAATTTAGAGTTTCTAAAATTTGAGCTTCTGTAACAGTGGTAACTTTTTCGGACCAAGAGGCGAGAAGAGCATTTAGAACTTTTGTGACCTTATCCTCTTCGGAAATAATTTTCCCAAGTGCAGGGTTGTAAACGAACAGAGCTTTCGACAAACAGTTCGTGAACGAGCTCGGTTAGTGTTCGTTTATGTTGATTTATTAATCTTATTGAACATAAACGAACAATAAAATTTGTTTGTTTATGTTCATGAATTGTTCTCGAACATGTTCATTTAGTATTTGTTTGATGTTCGTTTATTATTCATTTTTTAGTTATTAATTATACATTTACTTCTTAATATTCATCACTTTATTATGAAAAATAAGCTTATTTTAGCTTAATATTACAAGTTATTTACATTTACAATCATCATAATGTTCATTTACTTTGAATTGAGTGTTCATGAACAAGGTGTATTTAACTTTTTTATATACATATTCATATAGTTGTTCATGAACAATTAATGAGCATGTTCGTGAATGTTCGTGAACATGTTCGATTATTAAACAAACGAATACAAATAGCCTTTTAAAATAAATGAACGAACACGAACAACCTTTGTTCGTTCGGGCTTGGTTTGTTTATAGCCCTACCCAAGTGCAACTAGAGGATTTACAATATTGTCAAGCCTTTCAACCATTTTGGAAATATTTTCTCCAACATTCATAGTGAAATTTTCGAACTCTTTGACCAACATGGTGTTTCGAGCCTGTTTCACTTTCTTTGTGCCTTCATAGATAACTTCTAATTTTTCCATAAATTATGAGCGGATCAAATTCCTCTAATACGATTATATTCCAAAGCGGTAAGAGAACAATGAAGAATGTTAAGAGCTTTACCGTTTATAGAGAATATTTTCTTATCTTCATCATCGAACTCCTTGAGGCCTTTGGGGATTTGAGTTCCATCCTTTCTTTTCTTAATTGGATAGATACTCCGTTAATAATCGTGTTCGAAATATCGAACCCGCAACCTTGTAAGAAGCACTCCATTCTATCTTTCCAAAATGCATAGTTGTTGGCATCGAACAGTGGTGGCTTGTTGGTGGAGGCACCGGTGGTGAGGTAGCTTTGGTTCGTAGCCATGGATCTTTCCTCTTTATTCGCAATGAAGAACGAACTTACCAAAGAGTTTGGCTTTGATACCACTTGTTAGTCCAAGTGGCTATGATAATCTAGAGGGGGGTGAATAGATTATGCCAATTTTCTGATTTTCGCCCTATTTTACGAATGTAAGAATGATGACAAAAATAAATGTGCGGGAAAGAAAATAACATTCAATGATTTATAGAGGTTCAACCCACCTAGGGCCTAATCCTTTACCACCCCATTATATCCGAAGTGGATTTCAAAAAAGGAAAAAGATTTATTAATAGATACCAAACTGTTACAACCTTTACCTTAAAGAGCACCTCACACTTCTTACAACACCACCTATGAAGATTACCACATTCTTCTTACACCAATGAAGAGTACCACACTCTTCAACACCTAAAATCACCCAAGTGTGCTCTTACCACAAAAACACTAACAAAGATGTCTTATTTTGGATGATTGAAAATAATTAAAGATTACAACTCAAATGAAGTATACAATTTTGAAGTGCAAGTGTAATCAAGAATCAAGCCTAGTACTCAAGATGTTCAAGTGAAAAACTTAGGCTAAACACAACAAGAATATGAAAGTGAAGAACAAGAAGTTTGCTTGTGTTTGTATTACTTGTGTTGTTGCTTCAATCCTTCATTTATTTATAGGAGAGGTCTTGGATTTGATTTTCTGATATAGGCTCCTCATTGGAGATTGAAATCTGTAAAAAATTGCAAATCAAATGGAGACTATAGCTATTAGAAATCAATCCCTTAAAATCATGAAAAGTTGTCTGATGAGCAACGGATAGTTTGCTGATAAAACCTTAGGTCGACCGGTCAACCTCTAATATGAAATTCGAAATTTAAGCTTGAAAATACACACTTGGACCGGTCCAATAGGGGTTAGACTGGTCCAACACCTTAAAAATGAGAGACAAAGAAGTTTTTGAAAATAAAATCATTCCAGGCACCGGTCAACCTTCTGAATTTTTCCGACTGTCTCATTTCTGTTTCATAAATTAAACTTTAGGCATTGGTTTCCCTCTAGGACGACCGGTTGGTCTCTAAACAGAAGTGTTGCCCAATGTTTGTCAAAAATAAACTTAAAAAAATACTCTGAAAAATTAGTAAAAATAATTTAAATCGCATATCAGTTAAATAAAATCATCAAAATTACAATAAAAATATTTATCTAACAAATCCGTCCGTGGGGCTCTCTCAAATCCTGACTGGTGAGCAGCAATGATTGCTGAAATGAATGCCTTAACTGAAAATGGCACTTGGGATCTCACTGAGCTTTCTCTTGGCAAGAAAGCCATTGGCTGGAAGTGGGTCTTTGTAGTCAAGTTTAATTCAGAAGGCTCTGTAGCTCGTCTTAAAGCTCGGTTGGTAGCTAAAGGCTATGCCCAGACTTATGGGGTTGATTACTCTGACACTTTTTCTCCAGTAGCCAAGTTAACATCTGTTAGATAATTCATTTACTTGGCAGCTACAAACAATTGACCTTTGCACCAACTTGATGTGAAAATGCTTTTTTACATGGAAATCTTGTTGAGGAAGTATATATGGAGCAACCACCTGGGTTTGTTGCTCAGAGGGAGTCTGAGAAAGTCTGTCGTCTTTGCAAGTCATTATATGGGTTGAAGCAGAGCCCCCGTGCTTGGTTTGAGAAATTTAGTCAGTTAGTAGAGCGGTTTGGGATGCAAAAGTGTAAGAGTTATCATACTATTTTCTATAAGCAATATGCTTCTGGCATCATTCTTCTTGTTGTTTATGTAGATGATATTGTTATTACTGGAAGTGATGCGCAAGGAATTTCTTTCTTAAAAGCATTTTTGCAAGATCTGTTCAGTACTAAAGATTTGGGAGTTTTGAAATACTTCTTGGGAATTGAGATGTCTAGGAGTCAGAAAGGTATTTTTCTGTCCCAACGAAAGTATGTTTTGGATTTGTTAGCAGAAATTGGAAAGTTGGGAGCTAAACCTTGTAACACTCCCATGCCTCCAAATCATCAATTTACAAAAGATGGTGATGCCTTTGACGATCCTGAATGATATTGGATATTAGTTGGAAAACTAATCTATCTTACATTAACGCGTCCTGATATTGCTTATTTCGTAAGCACTTTAAGCCAATTCATGTCTCCTCCTACAATTCATCATTGGTCTGCCTTGGAACAAATATTGTGCTACTTATAAGGTGCTCCTGGACGTGGTATTTTGTAGCAGAATCATGGGCATAATAATATTGAGTGTCTTTCTAATGCCAATTGGGCGAGTTCTAAGATTGATCGAAAATCTACTACTGGGTATTGTGTTTTTGTTGGTGGAAACCTAATTTCGTGGAAGAGTAAGAAATAAATGTGGTATCCCGGTCGAGTGCAGAGTTAGAATATCAAGCCATGGCATAGGCTTCGTGTGAAGTAGTGTGGATTTTACAAGTTTTGTCTGAGATTAATTTTGGGGTTCCCGCTCCCTCCAAATTGTGGTGTGATAATCAATTTGTGTTTCACATTGCCTCACATCTGGTCTTTCATGAACGTACCGAACACATTGAGATAGACTGCCACTTCAGTCGTGAGTAATTCAACAAAATCTGATTTCTACAGCTTATGTGAAGACTGGGGAACAATTAGGGGACATCTTCACCAAGGCTCTCAATGGAGCTCGGGTCACGTATATTTGTAACAAGTTAGGCATGATAGATATCTATGCTTCAGCTTGAGGGGGAGTGTTATAGATATATATTGGTTATATGATATTTTAATGTTTTAGACTCCTACTTAGAATATGTTTTCTACTTTTACTAGATATCTATTGTATATATAAGCTTGGTTTGTCTTTCAATAATATACACAGAAATTCATATTCTTATTCACTACATGAATATTAATATCTGTGCAAGTTTTCTTCAATAAGTATGCAATTAAATAAAATCAGAGTGTGCAATATTGTTAAATATGTACAAGCCTAATCTAAACACAAATCCGATGCTTCTGAATTATCTGCAACAAGATGATACTTTTTAAAATAACACCATTATAACCAACAAAAAAATTAAAGGGAGCTTTTATTGATCAATGAAAAACATGTTAAATATAAACGGAAAAGATAGACAGAATGTATAACAATACTACAAAGCGCCAACGTTTCGGCCAACATAGCCAATAATGTCTAATTGCACCAATGCTAATTCACCAAATACAGAGTTGTCATCAAAATGTTCCCACAAGAGAAAAAAAATATATCTACACTTTCATCTTGACAGTCTATACTTTCCTACATTCTTCCAAGTTCTTCTTCGTTAGCTCATTGATATCATCTAGAATAATAGCAGAGCAGTACTTGAAATGCAGATTAGACATCTGGGAGGAGTTACCCTTCTGTAGGCCACATGTCCAACTCCTCAATCCTCCACCCATATATGTTTTCATATACCGCACAACAAAAAATCCCACAATTAATCTTATTTTCTGCATCTCTCCACGGCATAGGAAGTCTAATCGGACTACGCTGCTCAACCACCGATCCCAACTGCTCACAACCTCTAGAGATCAAATACTGTGAAAAAAAATAAGCCTAGAACAAAACATTCAAATAATTAAAAACACAGCTTAAAAAATAACCAAAAAAAGTGCATCAACAAAAGTGCATATTTACCTTCGCACATTATATAACATATTGTCTGCATATTTACCAATTCTATTATGTATGCTTATTCTAGAACATCTGCATACTTATTATACATTTGACAAATACTATATATATAAAAATAAACATTCAACTCAACATACAACAAATAGATATCAGATATGCAAACGAAAGAATAATCACTCAAAGGCAATAAAATAATAGCAACTAACATGTAGAATTCACCAAAAATGCAGAATATCGTATCTAAATATGCAAGAAAATTATAATAACTATACATGCACTTGGATAGGTGAAAAATCCCAACACAAAAACATGCATTTACAACAAATTGCAGAATATTTTCTCTAAATATGCAAAAACAATATATTAAGTTATTAACTATGCATTAGTCTGACTAATTGGAAAATCAAAAACACAAAATGAAAATTAAAATCATGTACGCACAGTTAAGACGAAGTAGCAACACAGACAAATGCTGCGAAAATCGACAAAAAAAGCTCAACACAAACGAAAAAACATCCCTCCAAGCATATATAACAACACTTAGTAAAACACATTAACAAAGAACCAACAAAAAACTACACATTTAACCAAAAAAAACCGTTCCATGCAAAGGTTTTTTTGAAAACAAATGCAATTTTCGATTAGAAACTTCAAAAATCTGGGATAAAAAAATGAAATCATACCTTCAATTACTTGAATAGTGAAATCGAGCCTTACTCCATGATCTTCTTGCTTGAAAAGTGTCAAAAATCTACTTCAAAAATTTAGAAGAAGCAAAAAAACTAGGTCACAGACTGAAGAAACAAAAGAAGAGAAGAAGAATGACCAAGTCGACTAAGATAGAAAGAGAAGAAAAAAACTGGCGGAAAAAAAAGTTCAAGTTGGAAGGAAACTGAACGACGTGATGGTTGATAGACTCTTCCTTACCCAAATCTCGTTAACTGACATGGTAAGATTTTACTCCCCATTAAAATAAATGTTAAATTATATAACACCCTCCCTTAAATTGCACGATATTAGGAAAAATATAAAAATACCTATACTAACCTAAAATAACTGAAAAGATCCAAACCATCCAAAAAATTAAATCAACCGCTCCGAAGTATCCCCACGGTCTCACCTAAAAGGATTGGTCTCATTTGAACTAATCAATATATATATATATATATATATATATGCTTATGCATAATAAGAGCATAACTTTTATAACGAGGCAATTCAAGTCTACCAATGTACCACATTATTGTTGATGGATCATAATTTGGATAAGCCCATAAGACTAAGTCCAACAAAATGTCTGGATTGTAAGCCGCAAGACAAACTAAGGCCCAATAAATTAATTTTGTGAGTAATATTAGTCATTAATTTATTTGGGTTAAAAAACGAATTAAACCCATTAATGCCATAAACCTAAAAAGTTCATGGAGATTGGCGATCCACATATTTGTCTATATATATGGTATTATCCATGCTACACCTGGTGTAGGACATTTGGTGCATGGATCAATGACAAATGTCCCATTTTTTACATGGATGAATGACAAATGTTTTAATTTTTAAGAAATGAGATATTTATATGGTAAATCTACACCAAGTGTATGTGCACTAGTTGTAGTATCTACAAGACCCTATATATATATATGTATGGAGGAGATCGTATGAGACCATAGCTATAGGTAAGAACATAAGACTCAATCCACACCATCCAACAAAATAAAATAAAAGGCTAGGATTTAATGGGATTTTCTAGTAATATAAAAATGGTGGGGACCAAATAGGGGTACAATAGGAACATCAAATTCAGCTAAATATCCGTTTTCTTGAAATCATGGAATGAAATCTTACCATAATCACCATATTCTTCCTCCACGATTAAACCAGCGAGAAAAATCAACATTCCCACACAAAAATAGAACCAACAAAACAGAGAGAAAAATCGACATTACAATCAGAAAAAACACCAATATTGAAAATCAAGCATCGAAACACAAATCATAACATCACCGAAACACCAAACAATCGCCATACACATCAACGGAATCAAGATTGCGATGTCACAAACACATGATTTCCCCTCCACAATCCATTCGCATCAAGGTAATAATTCCACACCAATTCATCCGTAAAAATGTGTGGTTCGAATGCATGTAGTGTTGAACAATAAAAAATTTTACGAATCAGTATCGCGGAAGGGATGTGTAATTATAACAAATATTGCGTATGTTTACTATAAATATTCTGTACATATAACTTTGTAATTATGTAACACATAATCTCACATAACAACAAGCAATTTTTTTTTTACTAATATGCTAGTTTACAATAAGGATAATGTCTGTATAGTGTTTTTAATGTGTATAGTTATAACAAAATATTGGAACTTTTGAGAATTTGTATAAAAAATCATATATTTAGTTCGTATTAATGATATGCATGTATGTATAGTGTTTCGAATTTGTGTATTTAGTATGTAACATATGTATCACATATAATGTATTCTCCAAATACGTTTTTGCCTAATTACAATGCATGTATTATATGCTTAGAGTAGTAATTATGTAAACAATGGGCATTAAATATGTGTACTTATAAGAGAAAGATTGGTGAGTACGATTTTGCACCATACGTTCATGTTTTGTAAAAATAGTATTATATATTTGTATGCTTAGAGTAGTCATTATGTACATAATGTGCATTTAAAATGTGTACTTAAAAGACAAAAACTGCATAATACGATTTTACACCATACATTGAAATTCTGTGTACATAGTATTCAATATTTGTATATTTATTATGTAAATCTTGTGTTTTACTAGATCAAACTCCAGATTACACAATTTATGTTGGTAAGAGACTCGAAATCTCGCCAGGATCGACTAAATATTGGATCCCAGAAGTGGAACAAGAAAAAATTCCCCGTGCCGACATGCATTTCCGTACATTGGAGGCTGGAATACAGTTTTACAAGGATTATGGTATGTGTAGTGGCTTCGACGTTAGGAGGAGCACTACAAAGAAATTCAAGAACGAGGAAATTAGTGTGTAATATGTTGTTTGCAATAGAGAGGGTAACAAGAACTCTAAAAAACCCACCCCTGCTGAAGCATCCGAGCATGTCGGCAGCAACACAAAACAACGAGCACGTAAGAGAGTCTCGAACCGAGTTTTACATTATCAAATGCTAGAATATACATATCCAATACACTATGGCAATTTATGAGTGTTTTACATAATTCTATGCATAAACATACAATATCTGCGACCTATTTATACATTATCTGTGTTTAACCTATACATTGTTTTTAAGTGACAACATTAAGATCAATATATCACAGATTCATAGGTGTTTAAAAATACATATTCTTATACGTAATTGTACAACTTTCTATAACTACTTATACAATTTTATTTACTACGTATACAAAACACATTTGATATACATTGTATCAATTTAAACATAATCTTATGCCTAAATATACAAAATTTCATAACTGCATAACCAAAAAATGTGGCCTATTTAACTATACATAATTTTGTGCGTAAGTACACAAAATGTAGTAACTACGAATACAATATTAACGTTATATGATACCATTCCGATCAAGTGTACGTGAAAAATGCATAGTTATATTGATTAAAAAGAAAACAACCCATGTCTGATCCATTCATATCCATAATTCAACAAAACATCTAAGTCATATATAAATGGCTCCCAAAGTATAAATGGCTCCCAAAGCAAACTTCCGAATCCCATATCAACAATCGCAACGGTTTGTGCAGGGGAAAGATCGACCAGCGCATTTACCAACACCCTTGGATTCGACCTAATTGATAATGTCGTATATGAATCCTTTGCCCTCTTCCCCCGCCGGTCTTCGGTCCCACTCTCCGCGACCCTTTTTCCCTTGTTTTTTGCCATTTAGTTGAAAACAAACCTACAAAAAAAATGTAGAACCAATTATTATACAAAAACATACAAATAACTATACATTTTCACAAAACTAAATATACATTACCATATAGCTAACTATACATAGTCCATTACATTATTACGAATTAACTGTCCATTATCACAAAACTATATATACATTATTCTATAGCTAAGTACACATAATTCCAAAACATATATACATGCTCGCACAAGTAACAAAATAAAGTGTTCTATAACTAAATACACATTATTACATAACTAAACACACATTATTAAACACCTAAAATACATTACCGTGCAACTGAGCATACATTATTAAAAACATAAAAGTACATTAACACAATTAAAGGCTAAATATACAAAATTACATAACTAAATATACATAATTACGTAACTATGTATACATTATTACACAACTAAACTGCACGAAGGTGCGAAATCGACCATGATAAATCGGAACTGAGAAATCGAAACAAATATAAACTAAAAGCATAGAACATAAGAACAAACAAAAATCACAAGAAAAATCCATTCATCAACCCTATCGGTAAGAACGAATGCAATATATGTTCATACCCTAAAATTGAACAGAATAAAAACAATAAAATCGACAATAAAAACACAAAATAGAACCCTAACAGCAAGAAAGGCAAAAATCAATCAGAAAAACTCACACTCAAATTGAACCCTAGAAGCTTGTGTTGAACCCTATACACGAGTAGTCGCCAAAAATCAGAGATATTTGAACCCTAGAAAATTCCGGTGATCGATATTTTGAAACAAAGAGATAGAGGGAGCAATTTTTCAGTTTTTTTGATTTTTTTACAGAGGTCGATGGTGATGGAGGGAGATGGAGATGGAGGAGAGAAGCAGTTTCGTATATTTTAAAAAGAGAAATAAGAGAAAATCGCGGGATAATGAGATATCAGATTTCAGTTACCAAAATTCAAAAATTAGGGATTTACAAATATATCCCTTAACTTAAAGGACAAATTACTTTCCTACCTTTGCGTGCAACCACCCATGCCTAAAATGGAGGGTAAAATATGGACCATTGATTATTACATTAAATGGTCTAGATGTGGTCTTATGTTCTTACCTAAAAGGCTTGGTCTCATTTGATCATATATATATATATATATATATATATATATATATTATGGATAGGATATCGTAAGGCAGTCTCTTACTGTAAGGCAGTGTGAATTGATCTTATCCATGCGCTCCCATTGATCAATGGTCCAGATGTTTATTAAAATTACATAATTTATCAATTAATAAGAGGCTAAAAGTACAAAATAGTAACTATAAAAATCATGTAACCACCTTGCCATAATCACGCCCTACAATCATGGAAGTAATGAAGATCACGTTTCCATAACTGAAAAACATAAAATCACACCAAATCGTCTTCCCCTCTCCCTCTCTCTCTTCTTGCAAAACTGAAGCAAAAACAAAATTGGAGCAAAAACAAAATTAGACGAGCAAAAAATTGCAAGATACACCATGGGAGAACAATATAATCATCAACATCAAAGTGACGTATCAATGAAAAATAGAAAACATCGAATTTGCAGGCGTCAAAACTGGTACGTATAATTCTCATATGAAATAACAATATTGCAATATGCCCTAATTGTCTATAGATTCTCAAAAAACAACCCCATTTACCCTGTTTATGCATTCACTCATTTGAATAGCAAACAAACCACATATAATTAGTGTTTTTTTATGTATAATTTGGAAAAAACGATGCACATTCAATTTATCTTTGAACCTTGGTGGAGAAAGTAATAACTTAATTTTGGTCCACTGGAAAAGGATGCACAATTAGTTTTTATTTGATTTATCACAAAAAATTGCACACATTTCCAATTAACAAAACAATGTCAAAAATGCAGAAGTCAACATAAAGACAAATATATTATAAAAAACTGAAATACATACTTACATTCAAATTGTGCCATTAAAACTGTTAAAATTACATCAGCATTCCAAAACAACCTACACTAAAAGATAACAAAAACCACACCAACCAAAAAAAGAAACAATTTTCAATTACAAAATAACATCCCATCAAATTCCAAAAACTATCCTTATGCTTTCTTCTTCTCATTGAAGAATTTCTTGGCCAAATCTAAAACACTTTCCCTCTCTTCATTCAAGTCATCGGCTACAATTGTATGACAATATAATGTCCCTAGGCGTGTGAATAGAGCAACATCGGTATTGTCAAAGCCACAATTCCATTTGTCTACCTTAGCCCTCTTCTTAAAATTCTATCACCCGTCACCCGGCTCGCCAGAAGCTTGCATTTTCTGATTTCTTCTAGCCACATAAATTTATCAATCTACCATTAACAACAAACAAGAAAAAAAAAAGCAAAAAACATAAAACAAAAAACAAATCTATGTTAAAGATTTATTAAAAACACAACTGACAAACTAACTATACACTATATGAACCTTAATTGTGTACCAAAAAAATACTACTTACGCACCATGTGTGTTTTTGCACTTTGTGAACTAGTTATGCACAGAACTAAAACTAATCATGCACATAATACATCTACCTTTTTATCAAAAAATACCCGTACCTACACAAACATCAGTATGCATATCCTCCCCCCTCCAAAAAAAAATTGCACCAAACAACATATAAAATTACATTGTTTATGTTAAAATTTACATTAAAACACCAATAAAAAAACAAGAAATAAATACCCTAAAAATCTTTCCCAGAATACATTTCAAAAACCAAAAAAATAAGAAATTTACTCCATAAAACCGACTGCAAAAAAATGTAAAAGACCCTAGTATCTCTAAAAACAAAAAATACAACCAATTGCCTAGTTTCCAATAAATAGACTCCAAAATTCAAAAAATTGAGCATTACATCTGTAAAAAAACCACCACCAAAACGAGAAAAAAAAAGAAATCCTGAACACGATTTTGCGAAAAACAAAACAAAAAACTGAACCAAAATAAAAAAAAAACATGTCAAAAAACACTTACCTCAACCAACATACACCTTGAAGAACAAACCAATTCGCAGAAAAAACTGAAGCCTTTACTCGATTAAGAGACAAAAAAGGATGAAAAAATTAGAGAGAGACACTGCCAGTCGAGAGCAAAAGGGGGGAGAAAGAAGTGAAATATTTCAAAATGGAGGAGAAAATTGAAAACGAGAATGAAATCAATAATTAAATCCCTTGAAAATCGATAGACACGATTAGTTACCAATGAAACTGAAAAACTGTTTCATCTAAAAGACCAATTTGTCCTTCATGGGCGAAAATAAAAAAGGGCAAAAAATAAAAAAAAAACTGATCTAATGGATTTGATAAATTAACGTATAGGATTAGTACACACTGCCTTACAGTAAATTCCCTGCCACATTTGATCTTATACCTGTACAAACATACATATATATATGTATGTATGTATTTATAATTCTAATTGATGAAAAAAGATGCACAATTTACCACGCATTTAACTGCTATCAAGTTATTTGGTTTGTTCTTACTTACTCTAGAACTGACACAAGCATCAACGGGTCTTCGTCGGACAAACTCTCGAACACCCCTTAAAACACTGTTGGAGACAAAAACAAAATTTAATTATTGAATATATAATACAATTTATATATTAATTGAATATTAATTGCCCAATGGGCTCTTAATGGAATAACCCGACCCAAAGGATTAGGGGACTGTCCCATAAATCGATTTATCCTACGTAGCCCATAGGGCCCGCTACTCAGGTATGAATAGGCCCCTCCTCTTCATTTGTAAGTACATTCTCTTGTAATTACTACTACGCATTTAATTCAGTATTTGTTTACTATCTTATTCTCTCTTGATGTTCGTACTGACTTGAGCATCGGAGTGGCCTCCCTGGGACAACCCTGGGGCTCTCTAACATTTGCATTTGTGCAGGCAAGTTCTCGTTTGAAGAATTTCTAGCTCTAGGAGAAAAAGACTTGAAGACGTCCCTCTTGGGAAGAAGGACTTTATGAAAAACCTTTGCTTTGGAGTGATCTACCCTAAAAAGCAGCATCATTTTGGCATCGTCTATGGGAATCAGCCTAAGCACACGAAGATGCAAACTCGACTACAAACACATGAAGTTGGATCCCAAGTTGCTGGCTGTTGGGCCAGAGATGAGCAAGAGGAGAGGCCATCAAGAAGGCGGGAGGCCATCTACCTCTCCACCGGAAGGATGCCACCCCCACAAGAAGAAAAGCCCCCTTAACCTCTATCCGGAGGAGCTTCGCCCATGGAAGAAATTCGCCTGTCCAAGGAAACTCTCTAAATCCTGTTAGAAGAAGCTGCACAGAATACCCTGATGCATGTTAAGTTAGATTTATACCAATGAATCGAGTATTCTAGATTAGGATTTTGCGTTGTTTTCAGGTGTTTTAGAGTAGTTTGAGTCCTTTTTATTTCATTAGGTGTCGTTAGGGAGTTAATACAGGTTATGGCAGTCGACGGCCATGAAAAGCAATGAAAAACGTGTTTGGGAGGAATATGTCGCATTCGAAGAAGAGAAACGCGTGGAATTACTTGTAGAGCAGGGGGTTAAATCTGGAAACCAAGCACTCATCGCAACACCGCAACACGCGTCACTTGGGCAGAATTTTGGAAATTTAATAGTTTCATACTTTTGACGGATTTGGGGTTATAAATACAACAGAGGACATACGGGAAAAAAGGTTGGACATTCTATTGAGCGCACATGATGACTTTGAGCACAGAGAAAGAGTTTGGGACGAGATTTAAAGGCATCTATCTTTGGGAAACATAGAGGATTCTTCGCTTGATCTTCTGAATTATTTTTCCACTATATTTGTTGAACCTTTGTGATGTATAATTATTTTTTCATGAGTTTTTTGTATATCCATCATGAGCTAAACTTTATTTTCAAGGGGATTATTGTAACCAACGTTGGAACCTATGTTTTGATATTTCAGTTTATTGATTCACATGTTACTAAATCTATTTGTGCTATTTGAATTGATTGCATCTGAATTATCAGATCAATAGTTTTAATTATTTGGCGTGTTTAATTTCACACTCAAGATAGGTAATTGAACGATTGGCCATAGAATAGCATTACTTAGGGTTTCATAGAACTGTGAAGTTTATGAATCTTTCGAAGTCCGTGAAAGAATATTCATTGAGTACATTACGGTTTAATTATGATTTTTATAGAGATATTGAAATAAGGATTGAAACCTAGAATCATTTGGCACTCGAGAGAGGAAGTGATAATCGGTAGGAATATTGGGCTTATAGATTGATAACGTGTGATTAATAAATTGGATTGATAACATAGGGGAAAACTAGGTGAATCAACCCTCTAGAATTCATATCCACTACGTGTTAGATAAATTGTCTGAACAAATTTGTTAGTATAATTTTGGGTTTATTTTCAGTTTAATCAAAACCATCTCTTTTCCATTATCTAAATAGAATTAAGCTATTATAATTATATTACATAGTTTAAAAATTGATATCAATCCCTGTGAAGACGATAACCCTACTCTTAATCTATACTAAAACTTGACACTATATGCTTGCGGTAAGAAATCTTCGAACAAGGCAATGCATCAAGCTACGACCGGAACTACGGGACCATCATCCCGAGGTCCACCCACCACTGACGACCCTGACCTAGAAAGAATAGGGAAGAAGAGATGAAGGATGCGACGAGAGTAGAGAAGAGCCGTCATTAGTTGAAGATCCCCAAGCAACACAACCTAGTCATTACCCACTCGCAAGCCACCGCCTCGAGGAAGAGGAGTCAATTGGCCCATGCCATCCTGACTGAGCCGCTATCTTCTAGAATATGATGGAACCAAAGATCCCCAGGAGCATTTGAATAGATTTTATGCTGAAGCAGATCTCTATGAGATGACGGATGCCGCCTACTGCAAAGCATTTTTAACTACCCCAACCAAGCAAGCCCTGGCTTGGTACAATCAGCTCCCGGATGGCTCCATCACCATAATGCACAAATTCATTGAGGCTTTCATATAATAATTCTCCGTCAGCAAGGAAAACCACAAGACCATCACACACCTATTTCGGTGTAAGGTGGGGGAACCCGTACGCAATTTTATGAGACAACTCGTGGAAGCTGTGAAAGAGGTTACCAACCTTTACCAGGAAACCTTAACTAGGATTCAGCAACGTGCCGCTCCCCAAGAACATTTTTGGGGTCCATTGGAAGAAGGATTTCTCGTTAATCTGGAGAAATTGTAAAGTACAACAGAACATCCGTCCTGTTAGATGAAGCAATTGAATCCCCACGAAAGAACAAGCACAAATCCATAGAGGGTGACGAGGACCTATATTGAAGCCACAAAAGGTTGGGTGGACAAACAACAATTGCGAAATGCATCATTGACTAAAATACTAGCCATCGCTCAAGAGCAAGGAATCATTGAACCTCCTCGAAAAATGAGAGACAATTCCACACGACATCGGTCCAACCACTTTTGCTACTTCCATTACAATTGGGGACACACAACTGGAACTTGAATTCAACTAAGGTGTGCTACTGAAAGACTAATTCGGAAATGTTCCCTACAAGAATACGTCGACTACCGCAAGACGCACCAAGATCACAATCAGACCCGGGAAGAGAGCAGTAGGGGACGCCCCATATCACACCATGAAGACAATCCAATTCATCACCTTAGAAATTCCTTATCCCCGCAACACGGACTTCGGATAACACCTTCGGATCGATCCTGGGCCACTTAATCCACACTTTCCCTTTAGCTAAGACTCGCCAAGGAATATGAGATAGACAACACATTGGGGACATAGAGACTATCCAGAGACACTGAGCAATGATACTGGGGATGAAGTGAACTCTCCCAACTAGGAAGTGAAACCATCACACCTTCATGGGAGTCGCAGGTCTCCTTAGCTTCCACCTACATCAGTTTTCTCTTGCCTCCCGGAGACCTTAGTATTTTTATGTGTTTTCAAATTATTTCCGCCCATAGGGCATAAAACATTGTCATTCTGGAATAATGAATAAAAGTATTTCATGTTTCTACTTTGATTTTGTGAATGCAGTTAATGGCCATATATGACCACGATCAGTGACCATTTGGGTGCTTTCTTCAGCAAACCCCATCCATCCGGCTAAAGCCCCAATGGGAGGGGCCTACTCACTGAGGTCCTCGTAAATAACCTTCTTTGGCTAAAACCCTAGAAGGGAAGACCTCACCCGACTAAGATCCCGGGTGGGAAGACCTCTTCCGGCTAAGACCCCAGATGGGAGGGGGCTTCTCACGGGGATCCTAGTAATTCACCCCATCCGATTAAGACCCCAAAGGGGAAGACTTCACCCGACTAAGACCTTGGATGGACCCTTTCCGGTTAAGACCCGAATGGGAGGGGCGTTCTCATGGGGTCCTAGTAATTCACCTCCTCCGGCTAATACCCAAAGGGTAAGACCTCACTCGGCTAAGATCTCGGGTGGGAAGATCTCTTCCGGCTAAGACCACGGATGGGAGGGGCCTCCTCACAAAAGGGTCGTAGTAAATTTACCTCCTCCAGCTAAGACCCCGGAGAAAGAGGCCTCCTCATAAGGGTCCCTGTAAATTCTTCTCCACAATAAAAATGTGCAAGAAAAAGAAGACAAAAATGCTAGCTAATACATGTAGATGAAAGATCATAATGATAAAGCAAAACTCGAGGAAAGATCAAGAAGTGCACCCACTCCCTAAATCGGAAGGGCGCCCCATGATCTCTATAAGGACGCCCACTCCCTAAATCAGAAGGGCACCCCATGAGCTCAAGAAGGGCGCCCCACCCATGTTTTGGAAGGGATGAAACAAAAAACTTTGAGAAAGCTTCAGAAGCGTGCCCCATCCAAGCTCCAGAAAGATGCCCCTCCGGGCTCCGGAAGGGCGCCCATGATGGGCTGTGGAACAATGTCCCCTAACATTAAGCACAAGTATCTCTGGCCATTCCTGAGATGTCGCAAAGCTACCTTGCGAAGGGAAAGGTCTATCTGTACACAAAATACGAGTTTCCCACAACAAAAAGTCACATGCAAATATTACATATATAACATGATAAAAGAAAGCAAGTATGCATAAGGAAGAACATCAATTTAACATAAAACCAATGGAGTATCATACGGCCCCTAGGGGCAAAGAAACATCTCAAACAATAAAGAGAAAGCGAAAAAAATATCCGAGTACATAAAGCAAACCCTAAACAGGTGGGTAGGAATCAAAGGCCATCTGGGCCAGAATACAATTATCAATAATTAGGCATGGGGGGCTCTGTCTCCCTCAGCAGCATCGACTCCTCCAGGCTCCTCTTCATCGATGTTGCCCGCACCATTGGCTTCATCGGGAAGACCCTGCAAAGCCTCAATCTCCTCATCCTGCTCCTCATTAGAAACATTATAGTCAAGGATGTCTATCATATCACTGGAGGTGTTTCCGCACTATCGTAGAAGTTTTCGGCAATGGCGCACTGCCTTATCAAAGTAGGAGGATGACTCTCTCATCAAATACGAACGATAATATAAGGAACCCTTGTAGGCCTCCATCGAACTGGACCTCTCAGCCAATAACTCAACACCAGCGGGATACTGGAAGAACAACTCACCCATCTGCGCCTTGTGAGCAAGTTGATCCTTCGCCCAAGCATATTTCTTGGACAAATCTGATATTTGGATCTTATGCTGGTTGGCGCCCACATTGAGGCTTTTCACCTCACTCTGAAGTTGGTGGCTCTCCACTTCCGACACCATGCCATGATGGTTCGGACCGCGATGAGGTTCTGTATCTACAACAAAATTTGTACAAGTCTTAATGAAAAATACCAAGAATGAAGAATGAAAATGCAAAGCAACCACGGAAGCTTACCCAAGCGACATTCCCGCAAAGGTATGTCTCGATGTCCTTGAAAGACAGAGACCCAAGAGAGACTGGTCATCCACCGATAAGGCTCCTCTTGTACTAGCATATCTCAAGCCAGAATCCGTATAGTCCCAATGGGACTGGATCCCCTCATGATGGTTCACTCTGCTAGAAAAGATAACTCGGGGACTGATGGTCTCGGAAGAAGCATCACCAGGATCCATCCTTGACCTTTTATCTCCAAAAAGGTTAGAAGGAGGAGGGGGAGCAGGAACAACATTAGCATGGTCCCCAGAACGAGAACCCGGGTGCTGGTCCCCCTCTAGACGGCATGGGTGTGGCCCTCGCTCACCATCACTCCAAGGCGAGGCGCTCGAGCTCCCGCCAACATCAGACTTTCTTTTGGCCTTCTCATTTTCCTTCATCTTGAAGGCCATCGATTCCACAATACTATAACTCTCCTTACCTGGTAAGTAAAACAAGAAGTAATATCAGATAATGGAAGCAATCAAATATACAAGTAAAGCGAGAAACAATACAAAGAAGTAAAGCAAAGTGGAGAATCTAAAAACTCCCAAACGTTTAGAAAACTCTAGAACAATCCCTTGGACTTATAAACTTCCGCCATTTCTTTGCGGGAAGCAGAAGTGCCTTAGGCCGACATGTCTTCCGAGACCCATTCGTGAGGGAGCTCCCAACCTTTGTCCCTCAACCCACCAGGAGAATGGAGCTCCATAAGAAACTTGCACTGGGGGCGAAAGAAGAAGTGGAAGAAGGTGTCGCCAGGAGACTTCCTGGCATAGAACAAAGAGTGGAACCATTCCACAGTAGGAAGACATGTCCAACCGCCACATAACATACTTGTAACACCGTATGCATGTGTTAGGAAATTTATTGAGTAGATTTTGATGATACCATGTAAAACTTAAACCAGGAAGTTGGCACCCCATTTTCCTTGTAATTTGTATTGTAATAGATAAGGCTGGAAAAGCTGAGTCAAGTCAGCTATGCCAAGAAATACAAGAAGTCAACTGCGGACTGGATTGAAGACTCTGTTGTGCATCACCTGAGTATGGACAAGAACTCGACTGAAGGAGTGTTAGCTGAGGAACAGCTGTAAGAAGTGTCAGTCAAGTCATCTCAACAAGCCAAGTCTCGAAGTTGAAGTGATAGTTGAGTTATCCAAAGACTGGAGCTGACTAGGGTCACCTGGGGTAAAGATAGCAGTCTAGTCAAGACAACTGACTTAGATCCGTTGATTAAAGTCAAGAATATTACTCAATATAGTAATATGTCAAAGCTGTCAGGTCTAAAGTGTTAGTCCCAGAATTGTGCAAAAGGAATAAACCAATGGGAAACACTGCACCTTGTGTCAGGCACCTGCAATGCTGCGAAGACATTTAATACGAGGAAATGTCAACATCAAGGACTGCAACAAGACAAGCCAACGAACAAAAATGACATTTAAAATTAGCTTATCTCTTCAACGGGCAAAATTTCAAATGTACACTATAAAAGGCTGAGGAAGTTATTGAGAAGAGGTTACCTGAACCACGAAGAAGCAATCAATATTCAAGCATTTCACCTACAATATTCTCACGAACAAGCAAGTAATTCGTCAAGCCTAAAACTCGAAGAAAATCAATCCAACACAAGTAGTGAAGGAAAGACAACTTCAAATCTGTTGAAGAGGAAACTTTTGAAGAAATAAAAGGGGTCTACTATCCAAGCTAGGATTGTAGAAAGGTTCCAGGTCGAACCATTATCAAGTTTGTTGGAGGGCTTTGTGGTCAAATCCAGGAACTTGAGAAGTGAGCTGAAGTAGCAAGGCATCTGCCCTGTGAAGAACCTGAGTTGCAAGAAAAGCCAGCTGTGTGATCAAGGCTATCTCCAGACTGTTCACCGCTTTGTTACATAGTGGATTCCTCCAGGAGTTGGAGAAGAGAGGATTAGAAGAATTACCCCATCTTCGAACCTGTATAAAATATTTATGTCATTTACTTTCAGCAAATTTACTTTCCTGCATATTTACATTATATCTGTTGTTAGAATCACATTTGTTATCCGACTATTAAATAACTAAGTGCTAAAATCAAGTGTTAAAATCAAACTTAAAACAAACCTAAGAGTGTTAAAAACCAATCAACCAAGTTAAGTATCTGGCTTGAGCAGCCGAGTTATACTATCAACAACTCTATCGAGTCTGTTGAGTGGGTAACTTAGCTGAAAAGCCTACTTAGCTATCCATCAAGGACACAACTGTTTGAGTCAACTCTGTTGAAATATTTTAAAAGGACTAAATTGAACATTTGGTAAGGTTTATTCAACCCCTCTTCTAAACCTTACTTCACACCCCTTGGGACCTACAAGTGGTATCAGAGTGGTTGGTTCATTGAGCCTTCTGCATTGGTTACTGAACTAGATCTCTATCTTTTCAAAAAGTTTTTAAACACTTGTATTTTCAAAGTCTTTCATTTTAAGCAAAGTTATCATCATGGAAGCAAATCTGACACACATTCCTATGTTCACTGTTGAAGAATTTGATGATTGGAAAATTCGTATGCAGGCTCATCTATCTGCATTACACGATGAAATGTGGCTTGTGATAGAGGATGGGCCACTGCAAATACTAAAAGTGAATACGGCTGTAAGATGAGCAGCTACAGCTGAAGGAGAAGAAGTTGTTGCTGAGGAAAGACCAGCCATGGTTTAAAAACTAAGGATTGAGTGGACTAATGAAGATAGGAAGAGATACAACTTGGACAATGTGGCCAAGGACATACTCTATAAGACATTGGACAAAATAATGTTCAATAAAGTCAAATCTTGCAAATCTGCAAAAGAAATCTGGAATAAACTGACTTTAATTTGTGAAGGATCAGAACAAATTAAAGAAAACAAACTGTCTATTGCTGTTCAAAAATTTGAAAATTTCAGAATGCTTGCAGGTGAAACCATGGATCAGTTGGATGCCAGATTCACTGAAATCACAAATGAGCTTTCAACTCTTGGGAAGGAATATACACAAAAGAAAATGTGTATGAAAATCTTAAGAAGCCTCCCAGCTGAATGGGAAGTGAAGACTATGGCCCTGAGACATTCAATGGACCTCTAAAGAACATCTAACCATGAGCTATTGTCAGACCTCAAAGCCTATGAGTTTGAGCTGAGAAGAAAAGAGCAAGAGGAGACAGTTGTACCCAAGACAGCTGCACTGATGGCAAATTATGGAAAGAGAGCTAAACCCAAGGAAGCCATAGACTAGGAGGAAATTGCCCTTATGGTCAAAAGATTCAACAAGTTCTTCAATAAAAACTATAAAAGAAATAAGAGTGAAACCTCTAGGAGACATTCATCTCCTTCCAAATCAAGATAAGATAGGCCATCCAAGAGAGCTGAACATCAAAGGATTTAATATCAGAGAGCTGATAATCCAAGAACAGAAAGAGCTGATCAAAGAGCTGAGAACCTGTGTTGGAACTGCAGATAACCAGGACATTTTGCAGTTGATTGTTCCTATCCACAGTCAACAAGTACAGAAATGAAAAGGAAAGAAAGGTCTTCAGAGAAAGAAGACATGAAAAGAAGAAAGCTATGTTAGCTGCTGAGACTGCTGAGACAACCAAGTCTGAAGAAGCAACAGACTCAGAGAGTAGTGAAGCTGACTACTCAAGTGACTCTGAAGAATAGGCTACGATCTGCCATATGGCTAAAGAACAAGATCAACCATATCAAGAAGATGAGGTACACTCTAACTCATCTCATTTAGATTCAAGTGATAGTGATTGTGAAACACACACTTCATCACCCATTGATCATTATGATTCATTAGGCAAAATGATGAAAGATTCTGAGCACATAAAATCCTCACACACAATTCTAAATGAGAAAAATAACCAGCTTAAAAGCCAAAACTCTCAGCTGACTAATGAGCTGAGTACTCTGAGTCACATAGCTGATGAGAACACTAAGCTGAAGGCTAAAAATACCAAGATCATAACATAGTTAGCTGCTATAGAAAAGAGGAAAAAAGATCTCAAAAATGGATTGCCTCATTTACAAAGGCATCCAAATCATTGGATGATCTTATCATTAGTCAAAAAGAATGTGGAGATAAGACAAGCATATGATTTAATTCCTTTGTGCACAGTCAAACTCCTAGAGTGATTTTGGAAAAAGGATCTTCAAATAATGAAGCATCTCAAAAATCCAAAACACCAAATGTTGCACCCACATTCACTCCAAAGCATTATCACAAACAAACTGGCATTGTATACAAAGGAAAAGAAAAACAACCAGTTGAGTATGCTGAGAGGTCATCTAAAAAGAAATCCAGCCGAGTTCCTCAACAAACTCCAAACAGAAAATACTCCGTGAAAAGCAAACAGAGCTACCAGAAACCCCAAAAATTTCAGAGAAACACATATGATGGGAATGGTAGAAACTACCCAAACTATGCTGATTGGAATAATGTGAAACATCAGCAAAGACCTATGAATACAAGCCAAAATGGCAAATACCTAAACCTCAACAAAGGTCATTCCAAAAGCAAAAGTGCTATTATCAGCACACATACACACCTAAACACTACATTAAGAAATTTCACAACTATCCCAAGAGGGCAATTGCTAAAATACAAACACAGGCATACAGACAAAAGAGACAGCTGTATGAACCTAAAACCCCCAAGCTATTTGCTAGTGTGCACTATGATTATGACACTGATTGATGGCAATCTCTTAGAGTCAAGTCTTTTAGCTATAGGTTGGTTGGATCATCTTATAGCACTAACCCCTCAGGACCCAGACAAATATGGATTGTAGGTTCAAGTAACAGCTGAGTGCCAAGGAACCTGATACATGGATAGTAGTTGTTCCAGACATATGACAGGAAACAAGAAACACCTATCAAGATTCAAGGAGATGAGAGGTGCAAGAGTCATATTTGGAGGAAATGAAGCTCCAAGGGAAATCAAGGGCACATGATCTATCAAGAAGAATAGATTGGAAATCCCATATGTTGCTTATGTTGAAGGCATCAACTTCAATCTGTTAAGCATCAACCAACTATGTGACAAGGGCTACAATGTTGGATTCAATATGGGAGTGTGCCAGATGAAAGATGCTGAATCAAATGAAATAGTGCTGCAAGGATCAAGACAGAAGAATATGTATGTGGTAGATTGGTCTACTGCTACACCAAGCACTTGTTTGCTAGCAAAGAGCACAACCGAATCAAGTTGGTTGTGGCACAAGAAGCTGAGTCACCTGAACTTCAAGACAATCAACAAGCTTGCAAGGAGTCATCTTGTAGAAGGATTGCCAGACTCAGTGTACAAGAAGGAGAGTGTATGTGATGCATGCCAGATGGGAAAGCAAATAAAATCCTCATTCAAGGATAAGCCAAGTCCTTCTTCAACAAGGATATTACATATGTTGCACATGGATCTATTTGGTCCAGTTGAACCAGCCAGCATAAGTGGAAAGAAATACACCTTGCTGGTGGTAGATGACTATTCAAGATATACATGGACAATCTTCATGTGTAAAAAGAAGGAAACTTTGCAGAAGTTACCTCAGCTGATGAAAAGTGTTCAAAATGAAAAGAGTCAAACCATTATAAAGATAATGTCTGACAGAGGAATTGAGTTTGTCAATGGGATAATAACTCAGTATTGTGTTGAAAATGGAATTGCTCATGAATTATCAGCTGCAATAACTCCAAAACATAATGGAGTAGTTGAAAGAAGGAATAGAACTCTCAAGGAAGCTGCAAGGACCATGTTAGCTGAAGATGGATTGCTTAAGACATTTTTAGCTAAAGCCATTAACACAACATGCTATACTCAAAATAGATGCATGATAAACAGGCAATTAACCAAGACTCCCTATGAGATTTGGACAAGGAGAAAGCCAAATGTTGGATACTTCAGGATATTTGGATGTAAATGCTTCATCCATAACAATGGCAAAGATAATTTGAAGGCTTTTGCTAAAGCTGATGAAGGTATCTTTTTGGGATACTCAGCTGAGAGCAAAGCCTATAGAGTGCTGAACAAGAGGACTATGGTCACAAAAGAGTCTATCCATGTGATTTTTATGAACCTAATGTAAATGGAGAAGACATTGAAGAGTTAGATTTCACAAAAGAGAAACAAATTTGAATACTTCAGAATCGACCAACTATACGAAAGAGTCCTTATGTTGAAGTCAAGTAAGAGCAAGCAACCAAAATGAAGATGAGATAGCTTTTTTAATCTCAAAGACAAGGAGAAACGTCTGTGAAGAATTCCAATCACCAACTATGAATGAATGAAGATGAAAGAGATGAGATAGTTCAAGATAACATAGTCAAACGAGACGGTGAATCCAACATGAACTTACTCCAACTTGATGTGAGATGGCTGAGAGACCATCCGCCTGAGTTATTCATTGGAGATGTTAGAGATGGCATAAGAACCAGATCCAGAGCACATCATGAAGCAATGTTCACTTGTTTTATTTCCCAAATAGAGCCTAAAGATGTGTCTCAAGCATTGGATGACACATACTGGATTCAAGCCATGCAAGAAGAGCTGAATCAGTTTGAAAGGAACAAAGTATGGGAATTGTTGCAGAGGCCAACCCATCAAAATGTTATTGGCACAAAATGGGTTTTCAGAAATAAGATGAATGAGGAAGGATCTGTTGTAAGAAATAAAGCAAGATTGGTAGCCAAAGGGTATTGCCAAGAAGAGGGTATAGATTTTGATGAAACCTTTGCTCCTGTTGCAAGATTGGAAGCCAAAAGGATGTTTCTTGCCTATGCTGCTTACAAGAACTTCACTGTATATCAAATGGATGTAAAGAGTGCATTCCTTAATGGGTTATTGGAGGAAGAAGTATATGTTGAACAACCTCCAGGATTTGAGCAGAAGACTCTTGGAGATAAAGTATACAAATTCAAGAAAGCTTTATATGGATTGAAACAGGCACCAAGAGCATGGTATGATACATTATCACAATTTCTGATTGAGAACGGATTTACAAAAGGCAAAGTGGATAGAACACTCTTCAGAATTTAAGATAGAGAGAGTATACTGCTTGTTCAAATATATGTGGATGACATCATTTTTGGTTCCACAAACAAAGGGCTGTGTGACAAGTTCTCAAACCTCATGCAAGGTAAATTTGAGATGAGCAGGATGGGAGATCTGACTTTCTTCCTAGGACATCATGTCAAGCAATTGAAGGATGGAACCTTCATAAGTCAAACAAAGTATACCAGAGATTTAATGAAGAAATTTGGTATGGAAGAGAAGTCTTCTGTAAAAATTCCAATGAACACATCAGTCAAGATGGACATGGATGCATATGGCAAAGCTGTAGATTAAACCAGATATAGACCACTCATTGGATTAT
This sequence comes from Rehmannia glutinosa, assembly GCA_016081115.2. NCBI lineage: Eukaryota > Viridiplantae > Streptophyta > Magnoliopsida > Lamiales > Orobanchaceae > Rehmannia > Rehmannia glutinosa. The sequence goes on along the minus strand of JABTTQ020002660.1, from coordinate 223,999 downwards.
TGCTCTATTTAACAGCCAGCAGGCCAGACATCACCTTTGCATTAGGTAAATAGAGCCAGCAGGCCAGACATCACCTTTGCATTAGGTGTATGTGCAAGATTTCAATATACACCAAAGGAGAGCCACATGACTGCAGCTAAGAGAATCCTAAGGTATTTGAAAGGATGCTAGGAAGTTGGCTTATGGTATCCAAAGGAAGGTGGATTCAAGCTTATTGGTACTCAGACTCAGACTATGCTGGATGTAGAGTTGACAGGAAAAGTACTTCAGGTACATGTCAAATGCTTGGAAATAGATTGGTTTCCTGGTTTAGCAAGAAGCAAAACTCAATAGCCACATCCACAGGTGACAAGGCGAATACATAATCTGGGCATTGGCATTTACAAGTTTGTTGTGCCCAAGTCTTATGGATGAGACAGTAGCTGAGAGATTATGAGATTGAAGAAAGAGAGATTCCAATTATGTATGATAACACTAGTGCCATTGCAATCACTCAGAATCATGTGTTGCATTCAAGAACAAATCATATTGATGTCAGGTATCATTTCATAAGAGATCATGTTGAAAAGAAAGACATCACCTTGGAATACATCTCAACTGATAAGCAATTAGCTGATATATTCACTAAGCCTCTATGTGAATCAAGATTTGAAAAGCTCAAGAATGAGCTAGGGTTAATTGAGCTAAGTTGAGACTCAGAAGACTCAATCAGCAGAGAAAGATGATGAGAAAATAAATACAGAGCAAGTTTCACACATCAGCCAAGTGAAACAGCCTTATCAGGAAGTCAGCTGTATCAAGTTTGCTGACAGCTGAGTTAAATCATGGTAAGAGAGAACCAGAGTTAAGTCACTTTGGATATAAGCTGAATCATTTATGAGCTAAGTGACAAAAACACAGTCGTTTTGAATGAGCGGGAATGTTTTTAAGGATGAAGTCAGCGTAATAATGACAGTCATAGTAAAAGCTGCACAGGAACCCATATGATTGGATATAAATGTTGATGCATTAAATGCGAGGAATTAAATGCGGTTTTGGCGTGTTAATCTCAGCCATTGATTTTGATCAAAAATTTCAAAATCTGAAATATGTCCTTTCATAACCTTTATATACGGAAATTTTCATTTCTCTCACTACGCGAACTGTTCATCTTCAGGCAAAGCAAAGTTTCTCTCAGAAACCCTAAGTTATTTCAAAGAAAGTTCTGCACTTTTCGATTGGTGAAAGTCTCTGATAATGGCTCAAAAGCACAACTTTGTGAAACTCTCGAAGCAAATCCACACTGGCTCTTTGGTGGATTTCGACGGAATGATAAAGCATGGTGTTGATGAAACCCTGGTTCTGAAGATCGCTGAAATGTTGGAAAAGTCAGGGCTAAAGGCTTTTCTAACTATGGAATACTCTCATACCAACCTTGAGGAGGTAGCTCAGTTCTACGTTAACGCTGAGGTGCAGGATGAAGAAATAAAATCTTCCGTCCACATCAAGGTCATAAAACTCAGTGCAAAAGACCTTGCTGAGCACTGCTTGTTGCCCTTGGAGGGCTCAAAGGACATCTATGAGGCTGATGTCGACTTGGCTGCTGTATGGAAGGAAGTAGCCAAACCATAGTGTGCTGCTAAGGTTGTCTACATAGCTGACAAGAAATTGCTGAACAACGACTATCACAAGCTGATGAATGTCGTCTCCAAATGTGTCAACATGAAGTTTGGAAGCTTTAATCAGCTATCCAAGACAAATTTGATCGTCGTGGCTGCGATCATGCAGGGCAAGAAGGTCAACTGGGCTGAGTTCATCTACAACAGACTCTGTCAGAACGTATTGAACAAAACCTTCATGGAAGATGGTTCGTTTGGATGCTCTCTTGGATATGGCCTTGTGATTGGCCATCTGCTGAAAGTGAAGGGTATTTCTCTTCGCCATGGCAAGCCCTTCCACGTAAACAAGAAGATGTTTAGGGTAAACCTCTCAGGTGCCCAGAAGAGAGCCCATGCAAAGAGGACGGATACGAGTGAGGGGGAATCAACTGATCCCGAAGACACAGCTGCTACCCCTTCCCCGAAGAAGAAAGTTGCCCCTACAGCTCAGACAAAGAAAGTTTCCCCTGCATCTAAGAAAAAGCAAGCACTGGCCCTGCAGCCGAGACTCCTGCCCCTGCAGCAGAGACTGAGAAGGAACCTTTAATCTCTTCTCCAGTCGTTAAGAAGAAGAGGACTGCCAAGACACGTAAGGCAGCTGCCTCTAAGAGCAAACCAAAAGCTTTTACTTTTGAGGAACCGGAGGATGTTGAACCAGAAGTTCCTCTGAGGAAGAAGAGACTGTTCAGGAGATCTGAACTTGAGAAGACGGGTGAATCTGCTACCCAGCCAAAAAAAGGAGATGTGACTGCTGACATTCAGGAAGAGCAGTCTCCTGGAATTATTGATAAATCTGCGAAGTCTTCTGATGGTGATCAGCAAATATTAGTCGAAGACCCAGCTGTTTGTAAGACAACTGAGGAGAGTGAAGCAGTAGAGACAACTGAACCTGTCGTTGAAAAATTTCTCTCCACCAACATCAGATGCTGCAACTTTTGAGGAAGAGCAAGGTCTCTTGCCTCCAATTCAAGAAACATGCGGTGAGGGTGAAGATGATGATGACGATGTAATCATGTACTCTCCACTGTATCCAGACATCCAACGACATCTACGAGAATGGAGAACATGGAAGCTGGACCACTCAAGGGTGCAGTTCACTCACCCTGAGTTCATAGAAGAAGAAGAAGAGTTGCTACGTTTTCTTGGTGTTGCAACTGTTCGACATGCCCTTGACGAAGACAACTGCATGGATATCCTCCGCATCATAAAGGCGGATGAAAAGAATAAAGCTGAGGAGCGAGCCCGAGCATTGAAAAAGTAAAAAATATGCGAATTTGCAGGCTCCGCAGGTCACACTCACACACATCTTGATGTGTTCTCTGAAAGTGATGAGGATCCCACTGCTGCAGCAGAGAAGTCAGATATGCAGTAGACTGTAAGGGAATCCAGAGCAATCCATGAGCAGTAGTTGTTAGAAGGACCAGGAGAATCATCTCAATCACTCCTGCAAACTAATCCTCTAGCAGTAGCGCAACACATTGCATCAGTTATTGCTGCAGCCACATCCACTGTGCAATCAGAGGATGGATCCAAAGGTATTGGCGATGAAACTGGGAAATCGGGCACCCAAGTAGAGCCAACCCCTGAAAAAGGTGTGTTACCACCTGCCCTACCAGCTGAGCACTCAATGGAAAAGCCGCGAGTTAGGAGCCGAGTGACCCCACTGTCAGTCACTCAGCTGGTAAGCTAGCTGAGGGGGAAGCTCTCTCCACCACAGCAGGGTTGGAGGTTCATTTGGAAGACTCAACCATGAAGCAAGGAGGTGAAGTAGAAAAATAAAATAAACCTCAGCAGAGTGACATTGACGAAGCTCGGGCAGTTGAGTCTGTCCTAACTGAAGTGTCAGCTGCTTTGAAGGCCAATGACACTGTTCTTACAGTCGAGCTACATAATGGTGATGACCTGGGAGTTAACACTCTGGGCACAGAAAGTGAAATCCAAGGAGTTGAGACTCCTATGGATGCCAATGTCAAAGACCCTAAGACAGTTGATACTATCAAAGGGAATACAGAAGGCCTCGCAGCAGTTGAGTCTGCTGGGGGTGTTGAAGGCCTAAGGGAGGTTGAGACTTCCCTAGGTAAAGATCAAGATGCACAGAACATCCCTCCTCTAGATATCGCTGATGCAGAAAAAGAAATAAGCGCACTTCATGATTCCCAGGAAAATTTAGACACATCCTTTTTGGGATCAGAAGATGAAGCTGAGTCCACTCCGATTGCAAATCCTATGGACCCAGCTGAGGATGTTCTCAAAACTAAGAGCCAAATCAGTGAGAAAGCGGCTCGCTAAAAGTTTAATTTTGATGATGAGCCAACTCCACAAGTCTCATCATCATCTAATGACACTGATGACACATCTGAGGAATAGGTTATTCATTTATAAAAGTCTACTAAGACCGAGGAAGCTGTTAAACAGCTGAGGCTCAGTCAACTGGGTAAGATAATCCAAAAGCCCCAACTGAAATTGAGTCATCTGTGCAGGCTTCCATAGATGCAACAGTAACGACTCCGTCAACTCCGTCACAGGCTCACACAGCTATGAATATTGCCGATGAAGCTACCACAGTAGAGGCATCGAGAGTTGACTCCACTCTTCTACTAAAAGGGAAGGCATTGAAAGGTCGAGACCCAGATATTCCCTATGTACGTGATGATGTCTTTGAGGACATGTTTCCATTCACCTAGGACCTGCCTGCATCCGAGGAAGAGACAACTGCTGAACAAAGAAAATACACTGTCAGAGAAGATCCCATCATTCCCACCAACACGATTATGCCAGCAGACTTTGATTTTGACAAAGAGTGGCCTGTAGCTAATTCGAGCGAGACAACTGAAATTCATGAAGTCTTCAAGAAGATATGCGAGGAGATTGAGAAGATTGAACAACACCAGGCCTCACTCGACTTACGCCTGGACAACCGTGATGCCACTCTCATAGTAGACTTGAGAGGAATCATGGTGCGAATTCGGGAATGGTCTTAACAGTAGACTGCTATGCGAAGCAAGAAAGTACGATATTTCAAAGCCCTATATGGCAGAATGCTCATATGGAGTGCGGATAACTCCATGATCAGGCAGCGGATGATGGAATACATTGAACGAATAGCCCAGTCTCACAAAAATGACATGGAGCTGCTGCGATATTTTCATAAGAATGAGATCCTAAGACTAGAAAATACGATGAATGACAAATTCATCTTACTCTTGGCTGAAATGAAGATATTGAAAGCTGAGTCTAAGGAGATTCAATCAGAGATTCGAAATGCATCTGATGCAGCAGACTCCAAGCACGATTCCACGATTAATAGACTGGACTTTCTTATTGGAATCATGTTCCCTGGGGTCTCTCTCTCTTTTGATGATGCCAAAAAGGGGGAAGAGAAGTCCCTAAAGGGATTAAAAGAAGAAAAATTGAAGAAGGGTAAAACAGCTGAGGGGGAAAGTTCGAAGGATTTGACATTCATGTTAGCTGAAACCCCCTAGCAAGGTCATGTTACTGCCTACATCCTGAGCAAACTCCTCGTAACCCTACCCATTGAGCACTCTGATGTGCCAATGTCGGAGAAAAGAAAAATCATTGAAGCAGGGTTTGAGGAGTTCTCAAAAAAGCAGGATGCCCGCATTCAGGAAGTGTTGAAATAGTATGGTGGGTGTTCCAGTTGGAAAGGATCAGGATGCTATCCCTGATGATGGATCTGAGCCGAAGAGTTCAAAACCCTTGAATCTGAAGGCTATTTCCAAGGAATAGCTCTGTCCCAAGCCTGGAATTTGTACTGGGAGAAAGGCTTAGCCTTGCGAAGAAGCTGAAAAGCAGCAGATCTTCCAAGAACTCACTCACTGAAAGCGAGAAGACTCCGTCAAGATACACCCCGAGACAGAGGAAAAGCTGAGTCAGGCAGAGGAAGAAGTGGTGGCGGAAGAGGTCGGCTACCTCACCCAAAATCCAAGGACGTTGAATTCGTATATCCTGACAAGAAAGGGCTGATCTATTGGGCTGGATACGATCACCTAGCCAACCGGAAAGTGGCAAGGAAGAACGTTGAGGTAGTGAGACGACAAGAAGAGAAAAATGAAAGGCAAACTCGTCAATGGCTCGAGAGGAAGCAAATGATGATGCTTCTAAACGGGCCTATGAAAAGAAGAAAAGAAAGAAAGAAGAAGAGAAGAAGAGAAAAAGAGTTGATAACAACGAGGAGCGCAAGAGAGCTGAAGAAGAAAGAGGAAGGAAGCAGTGAAGGCGTTGAAGTGTTGCTGCAAGCCCCTTCATGTATTTTTATGTAAATACACTCATGTAAGTCTTCTGTACAATACTTAGTGAATTTTTGTGTAATTTTTCACTTTGTATGAACTCTTGTATCTTAGCTTAGAGATGTGTATTACTCTGATAAAGAATGTTATGATACCAAATGTAAACATCTATGTAAAGGACAAGAATGCTATGATCAATAAAACGATCTATTTTAAGCATATATTTTTTGTTACTACATTGTCTGTATGTATCTTTGTTGTTTATATTTTGTTGAATATTTTTAAGTTTTGGCATCATCAAAAAGGGGGAAATTGTTAGGAAATTTATTTTCTAGATTTTGATGATACCATGTAAAACTTAAACTAGGAAGTTGACACCCATTTTCCTTGTAATTCGTATTGTAATAGATAGGGCTGGAAAAGCTCAGTCAAGTCAGCTACGCTAAGGAATACAAGAAGTCAACCGCAGACTAGATTGAAGACTCTGTTGTGCGTCAGCTGAGTATGGCCAAGAAGGAAGTCAAGGACTCGACTGAAGGTGTGTCAGTTGAGGAACAACTGTAAGTAGTGTCAGTCAAGTTAGTTCAAGGAAGCCAAGTCTCAAGTTGAAGTGACAGTGAGTCATCCAAGGACTGGAAGCTGACTCAAGTCACCTGGGGTAAAGACAACAATCTAATCAAGACAACTGACTTAGATCCGTTGATTAAAACTCAAGAATGTTACTCAGTATAGTAACATGTCAAAGCTGTCAGGTGTAAAGTGTTAGTCCCAGAATTGTGCAAAAGGAATAAACCAATGGGAAGCACTGCACCGTGTGTCAGAAAGTCTGAAATGCTGCAAGACATTTAATACGAGGAAATGTCAACATCAAGGACTGCAGACAAGATAAGCTAACGAACACAAGTGACTTTTGAAATTAGCCTATCTTTTCAACTGGCAAAATTTCAAAAGTGCACTATAAAAGGCAGAGGAATTTATTGAGAAAAGGTTACCGGAACCACGAACAAGCAAGCAATATTCAAGCAATTAATCTGCAATATTCTCAAGTACATTCAAGCAAATCCTCAAGCCTGAAACTCGAAGAAAATCTATCCAACACAAAGCTGTGAAGGAAAGACAACTTCAAATCTGTTTAAGAGGAAACTTTTGAAGAATCAAAAGGGGTCTACTTTTCAAGGAGGATTGTAGGAAGCTTCAAGGTCGAACCAGTATCAAGTTATTGGAGGGCTTCGTGATCAAATCAAAGAGCTTGAGAAGTGAGCTGAAGTAGCAAGGCAGCTACCCCGTGAAGAAGCTGAGTCGCAAGAGAAGCCAACTGTGTCACCAAGGCTGTCTCTAGACTGTTCACCACGTTGCAAACTGATCTGTTACATAGTGGATTCTTCCAGGAGTTGAAGAAGAAAGGATTAGAAGAATTACCCCATCTTCGAACCTCTATAAAAATTATCTGTGTCATTTATTTTTCAGCACATTTACATTTCAGCATACTTACATCATATCTGCTGATAAAACTTATATTTGTTATCCAACTGATTAATAACCAAGTGCTAAAAATCAAGTGTTAAAACAAACTTAAAACAAATCAAGGGTGTTAAGTCTTCCGCTAATAAAACCAATACAACCAAGTTAAAGTTCATGTTAAACAACCAATTTATTCTATCAACAGCTATATCGAGTCTGTTGAGTGGCTAACTTAGCTGAATAACCAACTTAGCTGTCCCTTAAGGACACATCTGTTTGAGTTAACTCTGTTACAATTTCAAAAGGACTAAAATCGAAAAATTGGTAAGGTTTATTCAACCCCCCCTTCTAAACCTTACTCACACCCCTTGGGACCTACAAAAATGCTGTTGTGGAGTGCGGATAATTCAACATATCAGAAGAGAATGAAGGAATACATCAAAAGGATAAATCAGTCCCATAAGTCGGAGATGGAGCTGCTGCAACATTTCCACAAGAATGAAATTGTCAGACTCGAGAATGCCATGAATGACAAATTCAGCCTTCTCATGGTTGATATGAAGATAGTATCAGCCGAGTCTAAGGCAACACGCTCAGAATTTCGTACAGCGATATGATGCAGCCGACTCCAAGCACAACTCCACTATCAACCGACTGGACTTTATCCTTGGTGGTATGTTCCCTGGGATACCTCTCTCCTTTGATGATGCCAAAAAGGGGGAAGAGGGGTCCCTTAAGGGCTTTAAAGAAGAAAAGCTGAAGAAAAGTGATGCAGCTGAGGGGGAAAGAAGTTCGAAGGATATGAAGCTGATGTTCGCTGAAACGCCTCAGCTAGGTCAAGTCACAGCTGATATTCTCAGCAAACTACCCATGAAATTGCCTATAGAGAAAACTCTAGCGGCCATGAAAGATAAGAGAAAGATCATTGAAGCTGCATTTGAAAAGGTAGATGAGGATACATCGGCAAAAGTGGAAGAACTATTGAAGCAACATGGTGGTCTACAAGCAGAATTAGAAAACGTAATGATAGAGTCCTCCAAAGAAGTAATGCCGGATGCAGGATCTGAGCCCAGATCCATGGAAGAATTTCAAACCTTGGAAGCTGAAGGCTACTTTGAAGGAATGACCTTGACTCAAGCCTGGGAGCTGTACTGGGAAAAAGGCCTGGAGGTGTGCAACAAAGCTGAGAAGCAGCAGAGTTCAAGCAGTCACTCAGCTGGTAAATCCAAGGCTCCTGTACAATATACTCCAAGAGGAAGAGGAGCAGATTCAAGAAAGGAAAGACGAAGTGGCACTGGAAGAAGTTTCCAATCTCGGCCCAACCCGAAAGATGTAACTTTTGTGGACCCTGAGAAAAGGGGAATCACATAATGGGCTGGCCATGACCATCTTGCAAATTTAGAAGTCGCTCGAAAAATTGAAGAAGCGAAGAAGAGGATGGCAGAATAAAGTGCCAGAGCAACCCATGAGTGGGAAGAAAGGCAAAGAAAGAATGACCCTGTTGTAAAGCGATCTTATGAGAAGAAGAAAAGAGAAGAAAAGAAAATGAAGAAAGCCAATGAGGAAGAGGAAAAAAATAGGAAAAAAGTTTATTCTGACAGGAGAAGAGCTGAAGAAGAAAGAGGAAGGAAGCAGCAAAGGCGTTGACGTGTTGTTGCAAACCCCTTCATGTATTTTTGCTTAAATACATCTGCGTAAGTCCTCTGTAATAAGCTTAGTGAATTTCCCTGTAATTTTCACTCTTTATGTATCTTAGCTTAGATATACCATGTTTTGACATGTATACATTTTTTATTGCTTTGATACCGATTTCAAGCAGCAGTGTAAAGGACAAGAATGCTATGATCAATAAAAGATCTATTTTTAAGCATACATTCTTTGTTACTACATTGTATGTATGTATCTTTGCTGTTTACTTTCTTTGTATGATTTTATGTTTTGGCATCATCAAAAAGGGGGAAATTGTTAGAAATTTTATTGAGTAGATTTTGATGATACCTTGTAAGACTTAAACCAGGAAGTTGGAACTCCATTTTCCTTGTAATTTGTATTGTAATAGATAGGGCTGGAAAACCTTAGTCAAGTCACTATACCAAGAAATACAAGAAGTCAACTGCAGATTGGATTGAAGACTCTGCTGTGAGTCAGCTGAGTATGGCCAAGAAGGAAGTCAAGGACTCAACTGAACGAGTGTCAGCTGAGGAACAACTGTAAGAAGTGTCAGTCAAGTCATCTCAAGAAGCCAAGTCTCGAAGTTGAAGTGATAGTTGAGTTATCCAAAGACTGGAGTTGACTCAAGTCACCTGGGGTAAAGACAGCAGTCTAGTCAAGACAACTGACTTAGATCCATTGATTAAAGTCAAGATTATTACTCAATATAGTAATATGTCAAAGTTGTCAGGTCTAAAGTGTTAGTCCCAAAATTGTGTAAAAGGAATAGACCAATGGGAAACACTGCACCTTGTGTCAGGCACCTGCAATGCTGCGAAGACATTTAATACGAGGAAATGTCAACATCAAGAACTGCAACAAGACAAGCCAACGAACAAAAGTGACATTTGAAATTATCCTATATCTTCAACGGGCAAAATTTCAAATGTACACTATAAAAGGCTGTGGAAGTTATTGAGAAGAGGTTACCTAAACCATGAACAAGCAAGCAATATTCAAGCATTTAACCTGCAATATTCTCACGAACAAGCAAGCAATTCCTAGAGCCTGAAACTCGAAGGAAATCAATCCAACACAAGTAGTGAATGAAAGACAACTTCAAATCTGTTGAAGAGGAAACTTTTGAAAAAATCAAAGGGGTCTACTATCCAAGCTAGGATTGTAGAAAGGTTCCAGGTCGAACCATTATCAAGTTTGTTGGAGGGATTCATGATCAAATCCAAGAACTTGAGAAGTCAGCTGAAGTAGCAAGGCAACTGCTCTGTGAAGAAGCTGAGTTGCAAGAGAAGCCAGCTGTGTGATAAAGGCTGTCTCCAGACTGTTCACCGCTTTGTAAACTGATCTGTTATATAATGGATTCCTCCAGGAGTTGGAGAAGAGAGGATTACAAGAATTACCCCATCTTCGAACCTCTATAAAATATTTGTGTCATTTACTTTCAGTAAATTTACTTTCCTGCATATTTACATTATATCTGATGTTAGAATCACATTTGCTATCCAACTGATAAATAACTAAGTGCTAAAATCAAGTGTTAAAAACAAACGTAAAACAAATCTAAGGGTGTTAAGTCTTCCGCTATTAAAAACCAATCAGCCAAGTTAAGTATCTGGCTTGAGCAGCCGAGTTATACTATCAATAGGTCTATCGAGTTTGTTGAGTGGGTAACTTAGCTGAAAAGCCTACTTAGCTGTCCATCAAGGACACAACTGTTTGAGTTAACTCTGTTGAATTATTTAAAAGGACTAAATCGAAAATTTGGTAAGGTTTATTCAACCCCCCTTCTAAAACTTACTTCACACCCCTTAGGACCTACAAGTGGTATCAGAGCGGTTGGTTCATTGAGCTATCCGCACTGGTTACTGAACTAGATCTCTATCTTTTCAAAAAGTTTTTAAACACTTGTATTTTCAAAGTCTTTCATTTTAAGCAAAGTTATCATCATGGAAGCAATTCTGACATGCATTCCTATGTTCATTGTTGAAGAATTTGATGATTGGAAAATTCGTATGCAGGCTCATCTATCTGCATTACATGATGAAATATGGCTTGTGATAGAGGATGGGCCACTGCAAATACTAAAAGTGAATACGATTGTAAGAAGAGCAGCGGCAGCTGAATGAGAAGAAATTGTTGCTAAGGAAAGACCAGCCATGGTTGAAAAACCAAGGACTGAGTGGACTAATAAAGATAGGAAGAGATACAACTTGGACAATGTGGCTAAGTACATACACTACAAGACATTGGACAAAGCAATGTTCAATAAAGTCAAATCTTGCAAATCTGCAAAGGAAATCTAGAATAAACTGACTTTAATTTGTGAAGGATCAGAACAAATTAAAGAAAACAAACTGTCTGTTACTGTTCAAAAATTTGAAAATTTCAAAATGCTTGCAGGTGAAACCATGGATCACCGGATGCCGTTCACTGAAATCACAAATGAGCTTTCAGCTCTTGGGAAGGAATATACACAAAAGGAAATGTGTATGAAAATCTTAAGAAGCCTCCCAGCTGAATGGGAAATGAAGACTATGGCCCTGAGACATTCAATAGACCTCTCAAGAACATCTAACCATGAGCTATTCTCAAACCTCAAAGCCTTTGAGTTTGAGCTGAGAAGAAAAGAGCAAGAGAAGACAGTTGTACCCAAGACAGCTGCACTGATGGCTAATGATGGAAAGAGAGCTGAACCCAAGGAAGCCATAGACCAGGAGGAAATTGCCCTAATGGTCAAAAGATTCAACAAGTTCTTCAATAAGAACTATAAAAGAAATAAGGGTGAAACCTCCAGGAGACATTCAGCTCCTTCTAAATCAAGATAAGACAGGTCATCCAAGAGAGCTGAACGTCAAAGGATTTAATATCAGAGAACTGATAATCCAAAACTAGAAAGAGCTGATCAAAGAGTTGGGAACCTATGTTGGAACTACAGACAACCAGGAAATTTTGTAGTTGACTATTCCTATTCACCAGTCAACAAATATAGGAATGAGGAAGATAGAAAAGTCTTCAGAGAAAGAAGACAGGAAAAGAAAAAAGCCAAGTTGGCTGTTGAGACTCTGAGACTGCTGAGACCGCTGAGACAGTCAAGTCTAAAGAAGCAGCAGACTCAGAGAGTAGTGAAGCTGACTACTCAAGTGATTCTGAAGAAGAGGCTATGATTTGACTTATGGCTAAAGAACAAGATCAACCAGATCAAGAAGATGAGGTACACTCTAACTCATCTCATTCAGATTCAAGTGATAGTGATTGTGATACACACACTTCATCACCCACTGGTCTTTGTGATTCATTAGGCAAAATGATGAAAGATTTTGAACACATAAAATCCTCACACACAATTCTAAATGAGGAAAACAGCCAGCTTAAAAGCCAAAACTCACAGTTGACTAAAGAGCTGAGTACTCTAAGTCACATAGCTGATGTGAACACTAAGATGAAGGACTAAAGAGCTGAGTACTCTAAGTCACATAGCTGATGTGAACACTAAGATGAAGGCTGAAAATATCAAGATCATAGCAGAGTTAGCTGCTATAGAAAAGAGTGAAAAAGATCTCAAAAATGTGATTGCCTCATTTACAAAGGCATCCAAATCATTGGATAATCTCATCATTAGTCAAAAAGAATGTGGAGAGATAAGACAGGCATATGATTTAATTCCTTTGTGCACAGTCAAACTCCTAGAGTGATTTTGGAAAAAGGATCTTCAAGTAATGAAGCATCTCAAAAATCCAAAACACCAAATGCTTCACCCACATTCACTCCAAAACGCAATCACAAACAAACTGGCATTGGATATAAAAGAAAAGGAAAACAGCCAGTTGAGTATGCTGAGAGGACAGCTGAAAAGAAATCCAACCGAGTTCCTCAGTAAACTCCAAATAGAAAATACTCTGTGAAAAGCAAACAAAGCTACCAGAAACCCCATAAATTTCATCAAAGAAACACATATGATGGGAATGGTAGAAACTACCCAAACTATGCTGATTGGAATAATGTGAAACATCAGCAAAGACCTATGGAATACAAGCCAAAATGACAAAGACCTAAACCTCAGCAAAGGTCATTCCAAAAGCCAAAGAGCTATTATCAGCACACACACACCCAAACATTACACTCAGAAATTTAACAACTATCCCAAGAAGGCAATTGCTAAAACACAAACACATGCATACAGACAAAAGAGACAGCTGTATGAACCTAAAACCCCCAAGCAATTTGCTAGTGTGCACTATGATTATGGCACTGATAGATGGCAACCTCTTAGAGTCAAGTCTTTTGGCTATAGGTTGGTTGAATCATCTTATAGAACTAACCCCTCAGGACCCACACAAATATGGGTACCTAAAAACTGATTTCCTTGATTGCAGGTTCAAGGAACAGCTGAGTGCCAAGGAACCCGGTACATGGATAGTGGTTGTTCCAGACATATGACTGGAAACAAGAAAAACCTATCAAGATTCAAGGAGATAGGAGGTGAGAGTCATATTTGGAGGAAATGAAGCTTCAGATGAAATCAAAGGCATAGGGTCTATCAAGAAGAATGGATTGGAAATCATAGATGTTGCTTATGTTGAAGGCCTCAACTTCAACTTGTTAAGCATCAGCCAACTCTGTGATAAAGGCTACAATGTTGGATTCAACATGGGATTGTGCCAGATCAAAGATGCTGAATCAAATGAAATAATGTTGCAAGGATCAAAACAAAAGAATATGCATATGGTATATTGGTCTACTGCTACACCAAACACTTGTCTGCTAGCAAAGAGCACAGCCGAATCAAGTTGGTTGTGGCAGAAGAAGCTGAGTCATCTGAATTTCAAGACAATCAACAAGCTTGCAAGAAGTCATCTTGTAGAAGGATTACCAGACTCAGTGTACAAGAAATAAAGTATATGTGATGCATGCCAGATGGGAAAACAAATAAAGTCTTCATTCAAGCATAAACCAAGTCCTTCTTCAACAAGGATATTACATCTGTTGCATATGGATTTATTTGGTCCAGTTGAGCTAGCCAGCATAAGTGGAAAGAAATACACCTTGGTAGTGGTAGATGACTACTCAAGATATACATGGACAATCTTCATGTGTAAAAAGAAGGAAACTTTGCAAAAGTTACCTCAGCTGATGAAAAGAGTTCCAAATAAAAACAGTCAAACCATTATAAAAATAAGATCTGACAGAGGAACTGAATTTATTAATGGAATAATAACTCAGTATTGTGTTGAAAATGGAATTGCTCATGAGTTATCAGCTGCAAGAACTCCACAGCAGAATGGAGTGGCTGAAAGAATGAATAAAACTCTCAAGGAAGCTGCAAGGACCATGTTAGCTGAAGCTGGATTACCTAAGAGATTTTGGGCTGAAGCCATCAACACAGCATGCTACACTCAAAATAGATGCATGATCAACAGGCAATTGACCAAGACTCCCTATGAGATTTGGATAGGGAGAAAGCCAAATGTTGGATATTTCAGGATATTTGGATGTAAATGTTTCATCCATAACAATGGCAAAGATAATTTAAAGGCCTTTGATGCTAAAGCTGATGAAGGTATCTTTTTGGGATACTCAGCTGAGAGCAAAGCCTATAGAGTGCTGAACAAGAAGACTATGGTTACAGAAGAGTCTATCCATGTGGTTTTTGATGAACCTAATGTAAATGGAGAAGACATTGAAGAGTTAGCTGATAAGCTGAATCAGCCAACTATGCGGAAGAGTCCTTATGTTGAAGCTGAAGTAAGAGCACTCAATCCAGATGAAGATTAGATAGCTGAATCTCAAAGACAGCTGGAAAATCTATAGCTGAATGGAGATGAAAGAGTTGTTCAAGACAACTTAGCTGCCAGACGGCTGAATCCAGCAAACTTACTCCAACCTGATGTGAGATGGCTGAGAGACCATCCACCAGAGTTACTTATTGGAGATGTTAGAGATGTCATAAGAACCAGATCCAGAGCACAACATGAAGTTATGTTCACTTGTTTTATTTCCCAGATAGAACCTAAGGATGTGTCTCAAGCATTGGATGACACACATTGGATTCAAGCCATGTAAGAAGAGCTGAATCAGTTTGAAAGAAACAAAGTATGGGAATTAGTACAGAGGCCAACCCATCAAAATGTTATTGGCACAAAATGGGTTTCAGAAACAAGATGAATGAGAAAGGATCTGTTGTAAGAAACAAAGCAAGATTGGTATCCAAAGGGTATTGCCAAGAAGAGGGTATAGATTTTTATGAAACCTTTGCTCCTGTTGCAAGATTGGAAGCAATAAGGATGTTTCTTACTTATGATGCACATAAGAACTTCACTGTGTATCAAATGGATGTGAAGAGTGCATTTCTAAATGGATTGTTAGAGGAAGAAGTCTATGTTGAACAACCTCCAGGTTTTGAGCAGAAAACTATTGGAGATAAAGTCTACAAGCTCAAGAAAGCATTATATGGACTGAAACAAACACCAAGAGCATGGTATGATACATTGTCTCAATTTCTAACTGACAATGGATTCACCAAAGGCAAAGTTGATAGAACACTCTTCAGAATTTAAGATAGAGAGAGTATACTGCTTGTTCAAATATATGTGGATGACATCATTTTTGGTTCCACCAACAAAGAGCTGTGTGACAAGTTCTCAAACCTCATGCAAGGTAAATTTGAGATGAGCATGATGGGAGAACTAACTTTCTTCCTAGGACTTCAAGTCAATCAAATGAAGGATGAAACCTTCATAAGTCAAACAAAATATACCAGAGATTTAATGAAGAAATTTGGTATGGAAGAGAAGTCTTCTGTAAAAATTCCAATGAATACATCACTCAAGATGGACATGGATGCAGATGGCAAAGCTGTTGATCAAACCAGATATAGAGCACTCATTGGATCATTGCTCTCTCTAACAGCAAGCAGGCCATACATCACCTTTGCAATAGGTGTATGTGCAAGATTTCAATCTGCACCAAAGGAGAGCCACGTGACTGCAGCTAAGAGAATCCTAAGATATTTGAAGGGATGCCAGGAAGTTGGCTTATGGTAACCAAAGAAAGGTGGATTCAAGCTAATTGGTTACTCAGACTCAGACTATGTTGGATGTAGAGTTGACAGGAAGAGTACCTCATGTACTTGTCAAATGCTTAGAAATAGATTGGCTTCTTGGTTCAGTAAGAAACAAAACTCAATTGCCACATCCACAGCTGAAGCAGTGTACATAGCTGCGGGCAGTTGTTGTGCCCAAGTATTATGGATGAGACAACAACTGAGAGATTATGATATTGAAGAAAAAGAGATACCAATTATGTGTGATAACACTAGTGCTATTGCAATCACTCAGAATCATGTGTTGCATTCTAGAACAAAGCACATTGATGTCAGATATCATTTTATAAGAGATTATGTTGAAAAGAAAGACATCACATTGGAATACATCTCAACTGATAAACAGTTAGTTGATATATTCACGAAGCCTCTATGTGAATCAAGATTTGAAGAGCTCAAGAATGAGTTAGGGTTAATTGAGATGAGTTGAAACTCAGAAGACTCAATCAGCAGAGAAAGAAGATGAGAAAATCAAAGCAAAGCAAGTTTCACAGTTCAGCCAAGTGAAATAGTCTTATCGGGAAGTCAGCTGACAACTGAGTCTTATCGGGAAGTCAGCTGTATCAAGTCACGTGGATATAAGCTGAATCATTTATGAGCTAAGTGACAAGAACGCAATCGTTTTAATTGAGCGGGAATGTTTTTAAGGATGACGTCAGCATAATAATGACGGTCACAATAAAAGCTGCATAGTAAGCCATATGATTGGATATAAATGTTTCTGCATTTAATGCGGGAAATTAAATGCGGTTTTGACGTTTTAATCTTAGTCGTTGATTTTGATCAAAAATTTCAAAAATCCAAAATATGTCCTTTCACATCCTTTATATACAGAACTTTGCACTTCTCTCTCCTCGCGCAAATTGTTCATCTTTAAGCATAAGAAGCATTTTCTCTCTGAAACCGAGTGCAAACCCTAGTCTTTCTCAAGCATGATTTTTGTATTTTTGATCGGTTGAAACATCTGAAAATGGCCCCAAAGTATGATTTTGTGAAGCTTTCAAAGCAAATCCACACCGGTTCCTCAGTGGACTTTGATGGAATGATCAAGAAGGGTATCGATGAGACCCTTGTCAAGAAGATTGTTGCGATGTTGGAAAAGTCCGAGGTGAAGGACTTTTTGTCATGGAATACTCTCATGCGTACCTCGAAGAGGTAGCCATGTTCTACGTAAACGCAGAAGTGCAGGACAATGAAATCAAATCTTCCGTCCACAGCAAGGTCATAAAACTCAGTGCAAAAAACCTTGTTGAGCACTGTTTGTTGCCCTCGGAGGGCTTGAAGGAGATCTATGAGGCTAATGTCGACTTAGCTGCATCTTGGAAAGAAATTGCCAAGCCTTAGTGTGCCACGAAAGTGGTCTATACGACCTAGAAGGAGCTATTGAAGGATGACTATCACAGATGATGGACGTCGTCTCGAAATGCATTGACGTGAAATTTGGAAGCTTCAATCAGCTGTCCAAACTAAGCTGATCATGATGGCTGCGATCATGCAAGGAAAAAGGTTAACTGGGCTGAGTTTGTTTACAACAGACTCTGACAGAATGTGCTGAACAGGACCTTTAAGGAGGAACTTTGGATGCTCTTTGGGCTATGGCCTTGTGATGGGCCATCACTTGGAGGTAAAGGGCATCGCTCTTCGACATGGCAAGTCCTTCCACGTAAACTAGAAGATGTTCAGGGCCAACCTCTCCGGTGCCCATAAGAGAGCTCATGCCAAGAAAGCTGATACAAGTGAGGGGGAATCTGTTGAGGCCTCTCCCCCAAAGAAGAAAGCTCCAACCCCTGCAGCCGAGTCAACTGCCCGCGCAGCCGAATCTCCTGCCCCTGCAGCAGAGACTGAGAA
Organism: Rehmannia glutinosa; assembly: GCA_016081115.2. Taxonomy (NCBI): domain Eukaryota; kingdom Viridiplantae; phylum Streptophyta; class Magnoliopsida; order Lamiales; family Orobanchaceae; genus Rehmannia; species Rehmannia glutinosa. Next base: position 206,039 of record JABTTQ020002660.1, on the reverse strand, counting down.
GGAACCCCAACTCCCTTATACAGTCGTAAAGAAGAAGAGGACTGCCAAGTCGAGGAAGGCATCTACATCTAAGAAGAGTGCCCAAGTCCCCACTTCTGAAGATTCTGCTGAAATTAAACCAGAAGTTCCACTGGTTCGTCCCAAGAAGAGAAGGTTGTTCAGGCAATCTGAGCTTGAAAAGACAGATGAATCCGGTACTCAGACAGAGAAAGAAACTGAGACTACTGATGCTCAGGAAGAGTAGTCCCCAGAAATTGCTGATGAGTTGATGCAGTCTACTGATGGTGATCAGCAGAGATCTATCAAAGACTCAGCTGTGAGAAAGACAGCTGAGGAAAGCAAATAGGCTGAGACAACTGTACCTGATGTGAAATAATTGTCTCCCCTCCCATAACTGATGCTGCTGTATCTGAGGAAGAGCAAGGTCTCTTGCCTCCCATTACGGAAACTGGAAGTGAAGATGATGATGATGATGATGGTGTAATCATGTATTTTCCAGTCTATCCAGACATTCAACGACGCTTAAGAGAATGGAGAGCGTGGAAATTAGATCACTCCAGGGTGCAATTCACTCGCCCTGAGTTCATCGAGGAAGAAGAAGAACTTCTCCAATTTCTTGGTGTTGCAGATGTCAGATCCGCCCTTGATAAATACAACTGCATAGATATCCTCCGCATCTTGAAAGAGGATGAAAAAGAGAAAGCTGAGGAGCAAGCCCGCGCCCTAGAAAAGTCCAAGATGTGCATGTTCACTGGTACTCATGAGCACACCCATGAACATCTTCATGAGTACACAGATAGTGATATGGATCCCACTGTTGTAGCCGAGAAGTCCGATATGCAGCAGGCTTTGAGGGAATCAAAAGCCACGCACAAGCAACATTTGTTAGAACCTCCAGGAGAGTTATCCCAAACTCTTCTGCAGACTGATCCTCTGGGAGTGGCACATCAGATTGCGTCTGACATTGCTGCAACCATATCACCCGTACAATCAGAGGATGGATCTAAGGGAGATGTCCATGAAGCTGGGAAATTGGGCACCCAAGCTAAGTCTACCCTTAAAGAAGGTGTTCTCACACATGCCCCAGTGGCAGCACACTCAAAGGACAAAGCCGCGTCTCGGGAGAAGAGTGACCCTTCCATCAGTCACTCAGTTGGTGCGCAACTGAGGGGGAAACTCTCTCCACCACAGCTAGGTTGGAGGTTGCTGTGGGAGACACATCAATGAAGGAAGGAGGCGACGGTGAAAAAGAAATTGAACAACAGCAGAGTGACATTGATGAAGCTCGGACAGTTGAGTCTGTCTCAGCTAAAATGTCCACTGCTTTGAAGGTCGATGACACTGTTCTTACAGTTGAGGCAAAGAATGGTGAAGCACCGGGAGTTAACACTCTGGGCTCTAAAAGTGCAATCCAAGGGGTTGAGACTCATTTGGATGCCAATGTCCAAGACCCTAAGACATGTGAGTCTGTCGAAGGGAGAATAGAAGACACTAACACAGTTGAGAGTGTCGAAGGGATTGCTGAAGGCCCTGTAGCAGTGGAGACTACTGGGGGTATTGAAGACCAACGGGAGGTTGAGACTTCCCTTGGTAAAAGTGCTGAAACTGAGAACATCCCTCAAATTGAAGGTGTTACCACAAAAGATGTCATTGGTGCCCTTCAAGACTCCTAAGAAATCATTGACACATTATTTTTGGGATCAGAAGATGTAGCTGAGTCCGTTTAACATGATGATCCTTTGAAGGACACAACTGAGGATGTTCACAAATCTCAGAGCTAAGTCAGTGAAAAGACGGCTCCCATGAGATTTAATTTTGATGATGAGCCAACTCCACAAGTCTCATCATCCTCTGATGACGCTAATGATACAGTTGAGGACACGTTTACTTAATTGGAAAAACCCACTGAGACCGAGGAAGCTGTTGAGACAGCTGAGGCTCAGTCAGCTAGGCAAAACATCTCAACTGCCCCAACTGGAACTGAGTCATCTGCGTAGGCTCCCACAGCTGCAGCAGTAACGACTCTCTCAGCTCCGTCACAAGTTCCCACAGTTATGAACACTGCCGATGAAGATGCCGCAGCTGAGGCATCGAGAGTTGAATCCAATCCAGAACAAGGGAAGGCGACACAAGCAAGAGACTCGGAGATCCCTTTTGTTCGCGATGATGTTTTTGAGAAAGACTTTCCCTTCAACATTGAATTGCCAGACTTAGAAGCTGAATCTGCCAGGGAATTACGAAAATATACAGTGTGTGAAGAGCCAGTTATCCCCACAGATACGATTGTTCCTATGCATTTTGACTTTGATGCAGAATGGCCAACAATCGAGTCCGCCTCCGCAGCTGAGTTCCGGCAAGCTTTTCAAGACTATCTGTGAAGAGATTGAGAAAATGAAACGCCATCAAGCATCGTTGGACCTCCGTCTGGACAATCGTGATGCCACCCTCACAGCCGATTTAAGAGGGATTATTGTGTGCATCAGGGAATGGGCTGCGCAGCCGACATATATGAGATCTGAGCAAGTCCGCTACTTTAAAGAATTGTTTGCGAAAATGCTGTTGTGGAGTGCGGATAATTCAGCATATCAGAAAAGAATGAAGGAGTACATCGAAAGGATAAATCAGTCCCATAAATCGGAGATGGAGCTGCTGCAACATTTCCATAATAATGAAATTGTCAGACGCGAGAATGCCATGAATGACAAATTCAGCCTTCTCATGGCTGAAATGAAGATAGTATCAGCCGAGTCTAAGACAACACGCTCAGAATTTTGTACAACGTATGATGTAGACGACTCCAAGCACAACTCCACTATCAGCCGACTGGACTTTATCCTTGGTGGTATGTTCCATGGGATACCTCTCTTCTTTGATGATGCCAAAAAGGGGAAAGAGGAGTCCCTGAAGGGCTTGGAAGAAGAAAAGCTGAAGAAAAGTGATGCAGCTGAGGGGGAAAGAAGTTCGAAGGATATGAAGCTGATGTTCATTGAAACCCCTCAACTAGGTCAAGTCACAGCTGATATTCTCAGCAAACTACCCATGAAATTTCCTATCGAGAAAGCTGCAGTGGCCATGAAAGATAAGAGAAAAGTCATTGAAGCTGCATTTGAAAAGGTAGCTGAGGATACGTCAGCAAGAGTGGAAGAACTATTGAAGCATCATGGTGGTCTACCAGCAGAATTAGAAAATGTAATGATAGAGCCCCCAAAGAAGTAATGTCGGATGCAGGATCTGAGCTCAGATCTATGGAAGAATTTCAAACCTTGGAAGCTGAAGGCTGCTTTGAAGGAATGACCTTAACTCAAGCAAGGGAGCTGTACTGGGAAAAAGGCCTGGAGGTGTGCAAAAAAGCTGAGAAGCAGCAGAGTGCAAGCAGCCACTCAGCTGGTAAATCCAAGGCTCCTGTACAATATACTCCTAGAGGAAGATGAGCAGAGTCAAGAAAGGAAAGACAAAGTGGCACTGGAAGAAGTTTTCAATCTCGGCCCAAGCTGAAAAATGTCACTTTTGTGGACCCTGAGAAAAGGGGAATCACATACTGGGCTGGCCATAACCATCTTGTAAATTTAGAAGTCGCTCAAAAAATTGAAGAAACGAAGAAGAGGATGGCAGAAGAAAGTGCCAGAGCAGCCCATGAGTGGTTAGAAAGGCAAAGAAGAGATGACCCTGTTGCAAAGCGATCTTATGAGAAGAAGAAAAGAGAAGAAAAGAAAAGAAAAGGCAGAAAACCGATGAGGAAGAGGAAAGAAATAGGAAAATAGTTGATTCTGACAGGAGAAGAGCTGAAGAAGAAAGAGGAAGGAAGCAGCGAAGCCGTTGAAGTATTGCTGCAAACCCCTTCATGTATCTTAGCTTAGATATACAATGTTTTGACATGTATACATTTTTTATTGCTCTGATACCGATTGTAAGTAGCTGTGTAAAGGACAAGAATGCTATGATCAATAAAAGATCTATTTTTAAGCATACATTCTTTGTTACTACATTGTCTATATGTATCTTTGCTGTTTACTTTCTTTGTATGATTTTAAGTTTTGGCATTATCAAAAAGGGGGAAATTGGTAGGAAATTTATTGAGTAGATTTTGATGATACCATGTAAAACTTAAACTAGGAAGTTGGCACCCCATTTTCCTTGTAATTTGTATTGTAATAGACAATCGCTTTTGATTGATTGAAGACTGGAAAAGTCCGAAAGTCAAGTCACCATGCCAAGAAATACAAGAAGTCAATCGCTAATCGATTGAAGACTCTGACAACTCCACTTAGATGTGTCACCGTTACTGAGTATGGCCAAAAAGGAATAAACCAATGGGAAACACAAGGACTCGATCAAGGAGTGTCAACATCAGGAAACTCAACGAACAAAAGTGCAAGAAGTGTCGCTAAGTCATCTCAAAGCCAAGTCTCGAAGTTGAAGTGACAAGCATTGAGTTATCCAAAGACCGAGCTTGACTCAAGTCACACAGGGTAAAGACAAGAGATCTAAGTCAAGACAACTATCGACTTAGATCCGTTGATTAAAGTCAAGAATATTACTCAATATAGTAATATGTCAAAGCTATCGGCCTAAAGTGTTAGTCCTTTGGAGAAGAATTATACAAAAGGAATAAACCAATGGAAACATTTACGCACCTTGTGTCGTCGCACTGCAATCCAATGCCCCCTAAATAACTAATGCAAACTTAAGACATTTAATACGAGGAAATGTCAACATCAAGGATCGCAACAAGACAAACCAACGAACAAAAGTGACATTTGAAATTAGCCTTATCTCTTCAACGGACAAAATTTCAAATGTATATTATAAAAAAATTATACTCGAGGAAGCACAAATCCAACGCTTGAGGAAGTTATTGAGAAGAGGTTACTAACATCAAACCACAAAGAGAACAAACAAGCAATATTCAAGCATTTAACCTGCAATATTCTCACGAACAAGCAAGCAATTCCTCAAGCTTGAAACTCGAAGGAAATCAATCCAACACAAGTAGTGAAGGAAAAACAACTTCAAATCTGTTGAAGAGGAAACTTTTGAAGAAATCAAAGGGGTCTACTATCCAAGCTAGGATTGTAGAAAGGTTCCATTTGATACACTCGAACCATTATCAAGTTTGTTGGAGGGCTTCGTGATCAAATCCAAGAACTTGAGAAGTGAGTGAATTAAATGCAAAGCGTAAATTGGAAAATATTGCCCGGATGAAGAAAAAAGGGTATACTTAGATGAAAATTGTAAATAGGGCTGTCCTCAACAAACTCGAGAAGCCAACTCCCATGTGATCAAGCCCATTTGTCTCAGTCTTTGTCACACTTAATTCACCGTTTTGTAAAACCGATACCCAAACACAACTTACGCATTTACATAGTGAATTCCTCCGAGGAGTTGGAGAAGAGAGGATTAGAAGAATTACCCCATCTACGAACCTCTATAAAATATTTTTGTCATTTACTTTCAGCAAATTTACTTTCCTGCATATTTACATTATATTTGCTATTAGAATCACATTTGCTATCCAACTGATAAATAACTAAGTGCTAAAATCAAGTGTTAAAAACAAACTTAAAACAAATCTAAGGGTGTTAAGTCTTCCCCATAACTTCCTTTTGTTAAAAACCAATCGGCCAAGTTAAGTATCCGCTTGAAAGCTCCTTGAAGTACAAAATCCGAATTGTTATACTATCAACAAAGATCTATCGAATAAGTCTGAGATTGAGTGGGTAACTTAAAAGCAGTGTCCTAAAAGCCTACTTAGTCATCCCATCAAGGACACATTGTTTGAGTCAACTCTGTTGAATTATTTTAAAAGGACTAAATCAAAAATTTGGTAAGGTTTATTCAACCCCCCTTTTTAAACCTAACTTCACACCCCTTAGGACCTACAACATGCATAAGCTTGAGGAACTATCTGTCCAACACATGCTCCCATGGATCTAAGGATCACAATAAGGAAATTATACGGAGGAAGCACAAATCCAACGAAGAAATTGTAAATATACACCGTGATGAAGCCATCGAGAGGATGAGGATAAAGTAAGTCATTGCCCTCACACATTGGAATACACATGGGGCTAACATCATGAATGCCGAAGGAAACTCTGCAAGCTTACAAAAGCTCCAAAGAAACATACGAAAAACAAAGAGATGATATTTATAACCAACTCTCCACTTAACAACAAGTAACGCTAGCACCAAAAGGCATCCCAAGGAGGAGGCCTATCTTAAAATCCGCGGTAATGGTATTTGGGTCGATGGACCTCTTTCGGACTATCTCCCTCGAACTCCTCTTTGGAAGACTCGTCACTTGGATTCGAGTCCGACTCAATCTCTACTTTCCACTCACCAACATAACACAACTCCAGAACAAGAGGGGGAATATCAAAATCCACGGGTAGAGGTGGAAATGAAATAACAAAACCAGAGACTAAATGGATGGTGACGCCCTGGCCCCCAAGTGGAAATGAAGAAGGACCGGAATCCAAAATTTGGCAAGAAATATGCCAAAACTCCGGAGAAGAAGGAGAAATGCGAAAAGAAGAATGAATCGGGGAGCTTGGGCCACCCTGGGAGGGTCCACGTGGGTCCCTTGCCCACTCCAGAGAGGCGCCCTGGGGCACCCTCCTCTGTCTTTTGGGCCCTCATCTCTCTCCTCATTTGATACACTCCACAATTAAGAATCCTAACATGCCAACCCAACATTTCTACTATATTTAACTCAACATCAAAAATCCTAACAACAATCGACTTAACACAATTGGACCTCAAAAACTTTTTATGTTGTCTTTGATGCGCGGCACAATTTTGGTGGGCACGACTCGACAAAAGAACGAAAAATCCATTGGGTAGCTTGGGACAAAATGACGATTTCAAAAGCGACACCAATGCCCCCCTCTTGAGGGGTGTATGTTTTGGGGGGAAGACTTGAGGTTAATTAAATGAGGGAAGTGTAAATTGGAAAATATTGGGGGATGAAGTGTATTTAGAAAAAAAAGGGTATACTTAGATGAAAATGAGTGTAAATAGGGCTGTCCTCAACCAAACTCGAAACAAAAATAGTTTTATCTCCACTTCCCATTAAAAACCAATGTTTGACAAAAAGCCCATTTTCCTAGTCTTTGTCACACTTAATAAATATGCAATAAAACCGACCACAAATATCTTGGACTTTGAGTAAAACTCGACTACCCAAACACAACTTACGCATTTAGTCAACTTTAACGTGTTTAATATTTAAACATTACCAATTTTCAGTACTAGATCAGATCATGATTAGAATGATGTCTGGTTGATTATGAAATAATCCAAGAATCTAAACTTTAATAGAACCGTTTGATTTCCTTTTGTGACTTTAGGAATAAAGAAATTATCTACTTTAATTTACTTTTTATTCTCTGACATCAATTCTTTTTTTGCGCAAATAAGTTCTTTCTCTTTATAGATTATTAGTACTACATGTGTTCCAAAATTTGTAAGTTCGTTTTCTTTATGAATTGTAAATCGTGCTCCCTCCATCTCAAATTTGACTTATCGTCTTATATACTAAAAGAGAAAATAAAGTTAACACATGTCATCACCTAATTTATTTTGACATGTGTTAGCTCTTTATTCTCTCAAATCCATATGTCTATAAATTGGATTTTATTATTCTTCTACTCCCATGCAGCATTCATATCTACAAATTAAATGTGTTAAAAGATTATAAATTTAAAAGATAATAACAAATTTAAGAGATAAGAAGTAATCTAAATATCAAGGATTTATCTACACTATCATTTGAAAACATTATCTTTCAAAATATATTTTGTTTATATACACCTTTTAATTTCCGATTTATGCTAGCTCCAATGTATATTTCAAATATTCTTATTAAATCCAATTTTGACTCATTAACCAATTATATTCACAATTAAATAAATAAATCAAACCAAATTATAATCAAATTAAATAAGTCCATCTACCCTATATACTAAAAGAAAAAACAAAGTTGACACGTGTCATCACCCTATTAATTTTGGATATTTGCCAACTTTTCATCCTCTCAATTCCATATTGCGGCTCCACATTTATCTGTGAGCAACCATATGTGCAAAATTAAAAGATAACAAATTTAATGAAGATTATAAAAGATAAAATATAATCCTAAAATTAAAGAATTTGCTCACAAATAGTTTGAAAAAGTCTATGCTGGTCAAATCTTTTAAATTTCTGATACTAAATTTTTATCTTTGGATAAATCTCGTGTAACACATTGGTGTTATTCTAGTATTGAGAAATAAGAGAAGCCAAAATTATAATCATTTTTCCAAAATTACCCTTCAAATAAATATACAAATATTTTAGTTCTCACTATTTCCACTTAAATAACATCTCATCTCATTTACCAATAAAGATTTTAAGGGACCACAAAATTAACTTCAACACTAAAGCATATGTATGTTTCTACTGTCAAGAGATGTTAAATGAGAGATTTTTTTATTCCATACCGTTAAGTTTGAAGCCCGTTAGGCTATCCCGTAGGTTAACCGGATTCACCCGCTAGCTTTACCATTTTTTAGAAAAAAATTATATAAATTTAAATAATATTTCATATCTATTTTATATGAATATTATTAGTAAATTTTTTCAAATTCACGCGATGATTTTAGTTTGTATGATGTGAATATTTATTTCTTAAAGAACTTTTAATTCTTTATTTACTCATTTTAATTATATGGCTTATTTATAATACTTTTATATGTTTTTATAATTTGATTGAATAATATATTGTTAGCAAAATATTTTTATCGTAATTTTGATGATTTTATTTAACTGATTTTTTCACCAAAACAATGTCTCTAAATATTATCCAAATACTCCTAATCGATTTAAAATACTTTTACTAATTTTTCGGAGTATTTCTTGAAATTTATTTTTGACAAAAATTGGACAACACTTTTGTTTCGTGGTCAACCGGTCTTCCTAGAGGGCAACCTGTGCCTGAAAGTTTAAATTCTGAAACAGAAACGAGATGGAAAATTTTCATGTTGAGGTCGATCGGTCGAACTTTGCCTGAAGGTCAAAATCAAAAGACAGACTTCTCTATAATGCATTTTAAGGGAGTTGGACCGGTCCAACATGGGGTCGATCGGTCGAACCCCTGGTAGACCGGTCGAGCCCCCTGGACTGGTCCACCAAGTAATTTTTGCTGTAATATTTCAAATTTTGTATTAGAGGTCAACCGGTCGACCTAAGGTTTTATCAGCAAATTATTCGTTGCCCAGCAGACAAATTTTCATGATTTTAAGAGATTGATTTCTAACAGCTATAATCTCTATTTGATTTACAATTTTTTACAGATTTCAATCTCCAAGGAGGAGCCTACGTCTGAAAATCAAATCCAAGGCCTCTCCTGTAAATAGATGAAGGATTGAAGCAACAAGATACAACAACACTAGCTATTCAAACACAAGCAAACTTCTTGTTCTTCACTTTCATATTCTTGTTGTGTTTAGACTAAGTCTTTTACTTGCACATCTTGAGTCTAGGCTTTATTCTTGATTACACTTGCACTTTAAAGTTGTATACTTCAATCGAGTTGTAATCTTGAATTTTTTCAATCATCCAAAATAAAACATCCTTGTTTAGTGTTCTTGTGGTAAGAGCACACTTGGGTGATTTTAGGTGTTGAAGAGTGTGGTACTCTTCATTAGCGTAAGAAGATTGTGGTAATCTTCATAGGTGGTGTTGTATGAAGAGTGAGATGCTCTTCAAGGTGGTGGTGTAATGGTTTGGTATCTATTAATAAAATTCTTTTTTATTTTCGAAATCCACTTCGGATATATCGGTGTGGTAGAAGATTAGGCCCTAGGTGGGTTGAACTTCTATAAATCAACGTGTTTTTTTTTTCTGCACTTACATTATTGCTATCATTTCTACATTCGTAAAAAAGGGCAAAAATCAGAAAATCGGCATAATCTATTCACCCCCCTCTAGATTATCGTAGCCACTTGGACTAACAAGTGGTATCAGAGCCAAACACTTTGACAACCTCGTTCTTCATTGTGAGTAAAGAGGAAAGATCCATGGCGACGAATGAAAGCTACCTCACCACCGACGCCTCCACCAACAAGCCACCACTATACAACTATGATTTTGGAAAGACCAAATGGAGTGTATTTTACAAGGGTGCAGGTTCGACATATGAAATGCGGTTATTAAAGGGATAACTCAACCAAACAAGAAATTGGAGGATGGTACCTCGGTCTTCAAGAGCCTCAAGGAATTTGACGAAAATGACAAGAAGTTATTTTCTCCAAACAGTAAGACATTAGATATTTTGCATTGCTCTCTTACCGCTACCGAGTATAATCGCATTAGAGGCATAAGGTCTGCACATGAAGTGTAGGTAAAATTGGAAACTATTTATGAGGGTACAAAGAAAGTTAAACAAGCAAGAAAAACCATGCTTGTTAAAGACTTTGAAAACTTCATTATGCTTAATGTTGAAAATATATCAAAAATGGTGGAAAGGCTTGACAATATAGTCAATCCTCTTGTGTAGGGATGGCAATACAGCGGGTCAAAACCCGGCTCCACATTAAACCCGCCCCGTTCGGGGCGGGGTCAAACTCGATCAAACGGGTCTCGGGGCGGGTCTCGGGCCCAGTGAAAGAAAACCCACTGGGTCCGGGGTAATGGGTCCATATGAACCCGCCCCGGACCCACCCCATATACATTTAATAAGTCAAATTTTATTATTTTAGTCAACATAAGTGAACCCATGATTTTGCACTTCTGTAATTTTTTCTTCGCTAGTAATTCACACACATATTTGCCCATTTTCTTCACGTTTGAGTCCCAGCCAGTTTCAATGTCAATTTTTTGTTATAATCTTGAGAAATTAATCATACTTTTTTATTATAAATTAAAATAAATTAACAGAATTAGAGATTACAAATTTAAAAGAGAGAATTTGAATTAAAGAAAACATGATTGTTCATTTGCATTGCAGCGACATTTCAATTTATTTAAAAATTGGCAGCAGGGCAAATTCCAAGCGGGTCCGGCGGGTTCAACCCGCCGGGTCCCGAATCCAATGCGAGGCGGGGTGGGCGGGTCCCATGGCGGGCCGGGCGGGTCCCGGGTTTCAGTTTTCCTTCGCGGGGTGGGTCTTGGGTTTGGCCAGACCCGCCCCATTGTCATCCCTTCTCTTGTGGCACTCGAGAAAGTCATATCCGAAGAAGATAAGGTTACTAAGGTCTTAAATACTCTTCCCGGTTCTTGGTCAGAAAAAATGACGGCAATCAATGAAGCTCAAAATCTCGAAACTCTCAAGTTTGATGAGCTAACTGGAAACCTCTTCATCTATGAAGTATATCTTAAAGAGAGGAAAAATTCAAAATCATCCACCTCTCAATCGGGTATGCAAATTATTCCTAAAGGCTTAGCATCTTCTTCAAATAATACATATTATGCTAGTGATGAAGATGATGAGGAGACGATCGCTCTTGTCCAAATATTTGCCAAGTTTGTAAATAAAAATAAGGCAAGAAAGTCAAGGGATAACTCATGCTTCAAATGCAGAAAACCCGGGCATTACATAGCCGATTGCCCGAAATTAGATGAGGAGGAGCAAAAGAAGAAAAAGCATTTTCCCAAGAAGAAAGCTCTAAATGCGTAAGCAAAAACATGGGACGAGCTCCTTGCCACATCCGATGAGGAAGAAGAAGCCGAACATGGCCTCATGGCCATAGACGATGAAAACAATGAGGTACGCTCTAATTCTTCATCTTCTTCTTTAGTTGATGAATTGCAATGTGATTATGATGAACTACAAAATGAATTTAGAGACATGATTTGCAAATAGAAACTTTTGAAAAAGGAGTATAAAGAGCTCAAATTGTAAAAAGAAAAAATATTTACTTCTTATGAATCTCTTGATTGTGCACATGTTATTACTCTTACTAAAATGCATACTCTTGATTCCGAAAAATAAATGCTCACAAAAGAGATTGAAAATTTGAAAAAGGATGTGCATCGATCTAATTTAAGCCCGGATAAGGTTACGAAAATTCCTGATGCACAAAGAAGTGAGCATTCAAAATTAGGACTTGGTTATAAACCTTTTCAAAATGTTTCTAAGAAAAATGACCAAGGTCCAACTTTTATACGTGCTACTAGTCCTAATCTTATTACTTGTTTTTATTGTGGTAAAAATGGACACTATGCAAAAGATTGTAAATTGAAAAATAGCTTTAGTCATTTTTGGAGACCCAAAGGTCTCAAGACTAACCCCCATGGACCCCAAAATTATAGGGTACCTAAAAATGATTCATTTATAGGTGTTAGGGGATATAACCATTTTGGAAGATTCAAAATGGCTCGTGGACAGCGGGTGTTCACGCCACATGACCGAAAGGAGAGAACTTTTTACCAACATCAAGCTCCAAGAAGAAAGCATGGTTATATTCGGGAATGGCAAGGGAAGAATTCTTGGAAATGGAGAAATTGGTAACTCTTCTTTCTCTCTTAGTAATGTTCTTTTAGTTGAAGGGCTTAAGTTTAATTTGATAAGTGTTAGCCAATTTTGTGATTCAAATTATAATGTTATTTTCAATAGAGAAAAATGCATTACTCTTAAAAATGATAAAATTATTTGTGAAACAAATAGAAAAGGCAATCTCTACAAAATTTGCACAAGTGATTTGGTTAGTCAAAATGTTTCTTGTCTTGTCGCCAATAATGATTTAACTAGTTTATGGCATAGGCGACTTGGACATGTTGGATACAAAAATTTGCAAAATATTTACAAAAATCAACATGTAAAAGGACTACCCAAATTGAGTTTTGAAAATCTTGGCTTATGTGACACTTGTCAAAATAACAAATTAGTTAAAAGTAGTTTTAAGCCCAAATATAAAATTTCCACAATCAAGCCTCTACAATTACTTCATCTAGATTTGTATGGGGATATTGGTATGGCTAGTCTAAGTGGAAAATATTACACTTTTGTTATAGTCGATGATTATTCTAGATATACTTGGGCTATTTTTCTTGCTAATAAAAGCGATGTCATTAATGAGTTTGTTAAGTTGTGTATACATAATGAAAAGGAAGATACTATTAAGTCTATTCGAAGTGATCGAGGCGGTGAATTTTATGGTGAATTTTAGAGTCTTGTGTGAAACCAAGGGATATGCTCACAATTTTTCGGCTCAAAAACACCACAACAAAAATAGAGTAGTCGAAAGAAAGAATCGGACTCTTCAAGAAATAAGTCGGTCAATGCTCAATGAATTTTCACTTCCAAAATATTTTTTGGTCAAATCCATAAGTACCACATGTTATCTTCGTCCCAAGTTGAATAAAACACTGTATAAGCTTTGGAAAAGAAGAACTCCAAATATTAGTTATTTCAAGATATTTATGTGTAAGTGTTTTATTTTGAATACCAAGGATCAATTGGACAAACTTGATCCTAAGACCGATGAAGTAATATTTATGGGGTACTCCACCAAGAGTAAAACATATCGGGTTTACAATAAGACTAGCATGGTGGTTGAAGAATCTATTCACGTCAAATTCAATAAAGCTTCGGGTGTTGAATGGATACCCAATGATGAAAGTGATGAAGAAGACGATATTGAACCAATTACTCAAAATGATGCTCAAAGTGATCAACCTTCAACATCAAATGATCAACCTTCAACTTTAAATGTTCCACAAGAAGACAAAGGTGATAATTTGGATCTCCCCGTCGCTGTAAAATTCAAAGGAGATCATATAAAAGATCTCATAATTTGGGACCCTTTAGACAAAGTCATGACTAGAAGAAAATTTGCCGAGAAAGATCTTATTTCTCAAAAAGAGCCAAAAAATGTAAATGAAGCAATTGAAGATGAGGATTGGTTTTTAGAAATGCAAGAAGAGTTGAATCAATTCGAAAGAAATGATGTTTGGGAATTGGTACCTTATCTGTTTGATACATGTTTTTATCTTATTTTTGATAATTTTATTTTTACACCAAAACAATGTTTTTAATTGTTGTCCAAATACTCCTAAATGATTTGAAATGTTTTTACTATTTATTCGGAGTATTTCTTCAAGTTTTATTTTAGATAAAATTGGACAACACTTTTAATGATTTTATGTTAATAAGTTTTTACATCAAAACAAGGTTCCTAAATGTTGTCTAAATACTTCCGATCGGTTTAAAATGTTTTTACTAAATTTTCGGAGTATTTCTTGAGGTTTATTTTCGACAAAAATTGGACAACATTTCTGTCTCTTGGTCGACCGGTCGCCATATAGGGCAACCCGTACCTGAAGATGATTTTTGGAACAAAAAAATGAGACGGAAGGATCTTGACTAGGTCGACGGTCGACCAGGGTGTCGACCGGTCGACACCCCTGTCGACCGGTACCTGGGTTTGGTTTTTGAAACAGAACACCCTGACTTGATTTTTGAGAGAGGACGATCGGCTGAGGTAGGGGTCGACCGGTCGAAGACCCCCTGGACCGGTCGCCCTGCGTTATTTTTCTGTGTATTCTTCTAACGTCTATTTGTGCGCGACCGGTCGCCCTATGTTTTGACAGCAAAATTCTAACCGTTGTGCAAACAGATGACTTTTCCCTAAATTGTGGGATTGATTTCTAACAGCTATAATCTTGATTTTAATTGCAATTTTTTTGTAGATATCAGATTCCAAGAGGAGCCTATCAAGGATCAATCATCTCCTATAAATAGAGGAAGATTTGAAGCACAACAATAAGAGAGAACAATACAACACAACAAGAAATACTCAAGCAAACATTTGGTCTTATATTGTCATTATTCTTGTTGTAATTTGCCTAGCTTATCACTTTCACATTCTTGAGGTCTAGGCTATTATTGATTACACTTGCACTCAATTGTATAATTCATTATCGAGTTGTAATCTTGAGTTTTTGTGTAATCATTTAACACAAGATATCCTTGTGAGTGTTCTTGTGGTAAGAAAACACTTGGGTGATCTAGGTGTTAGGTGTAAGAATATTGTGGTAATCTTCTTGTCGAGGTGTTGAAGAATTTGGTATTCTTCAAGGTTGAAGATTGAGGTAATCTTCACAAGGTGCCGTTGGAGATTGTGGTATTCTTCAAGAGAGATTGTGGTAATCTTAAAGGTGGTGTTGAAGAAGAGTGTGGTGCTCTTCAAGGTGTTGTTGTAAGTTGAATTTGTATTAATTGTGGTAATTAATAAAATTATTTTTCTTTTTCGTAACCCATCCCGGATATACTGGGGTGGTAGAGCACGTAGTCCCTAGATGGGGTGAAGCTCTATAAATCGACGTGTGTTGTTTACTTTCCGCACCTTTATTCTTGTCTTGGCGTATTTGATTCGAAAAAGAGGGCATAATCGAAAAGATGGAGATAATCTATTCACCTCCCTTCTAGATTATCGTAGCCGCTTGGACTTACAAGTGGTATCAGAGCCAAACTCTTTGGCAAGCTCGTTTCACATCGCGAGTGAAGAGGAACGATCATCGGCTACGAATGAAGCTCACCTTTCCGGCACCTCCACCACCAAGCCACCTCGATTTGATTCCAAAAATTTTGCATTTTGGAAAGAAAAAATGGAATGCTATTTACAAAGTTTCGGGTTCGATATTTGGAACATCGTCATCAATGGAGAATCCATTCCGATGAAAGACACACCATACACCTCCAAAGCTCTCAAGGAGCTCAATGATGAAGAAAAGAAAATCATCTCCTTAAATGGTAAAGCTCTCAATATTTTATATTGTTCACTTACCAACTTGGAATTTGATCGGCTCATGAAGTATGACAAAAATTAGAAGCCATTCATGAAGTATATGCAAATGATAGGAGCAACTCAAAAGCATCTACTTCTCAAAGGGATACAAGGTCAAATCTAAGGAACAAGCCTCTTACAACTTCCAACTATGAAGAAGTTGAACATTGTCTTATGGGCTTCGAATAAAATGAGGTAAGTTCTAAACCCTCTACTTCTTATGACAATGAATTGCAAAATGATTATAGTGATTTGCTCATGTTTATGATGAGCTTTAAAATAAATTCCAAAGTTTGCTTGTTAAATACAAAAATTTGAAAAAAGAATTCAACATTTTGAAAAATGAAAAGGATAGTTTATGTACTTCCTATGAATCACTATCGTGCTCACACCACCACACTTGACAAGGTTAGAAACCTTGAAGAAGAAAATAGTACTCTTGTTGAGGATATTAATTGCATGAAAAAAGATTTATCAAAATCCAACTTGAGTACCAATAAAATGTCCAATGTTGTGAATGTTCATGGTTGTGATAATTTGAATAGTGAACTTTATCATAAGCTTAATATTGTCAATCATATGAAAGAGAATCGAGCTTCTATGCATGTTAGTACGATTACTTGCTTTTATTGTGGTAAGAAGGGACACGCTATAAATACTTGTCGGGCTAGAAATAGCTCAAATTATTGTTGGAGACCTAAAAGTCTCAAAGCTAATCCCAAAGGACCCAAACACTTTAGGGTACCACAAAACAATGTCATATTAGGTACCCGGCGGAATAATAATCGAGGAAAATTCATACCGCCAAGAAGACATCAAATGAGCATCTCATTTGATCAAAGAAGAAGACATCACCAAAATGAAGTTCCAAGAAGAAATTATCAACAAAGGGAAGGATACAATCCTTGGAGATGGAGCAATTGGAAAAATTATTATCAACAAGAAGATTTTCAAAAGGGAAGATATCATAGACAATGGGAACGACACAACCCATGGAAATGGCGAAATTGGTAAACTGTATCTCCCTAATTATATATGCAATTTATTTTAGTATGCATGTCTTTATTTGTGCCTTAATTGCAAAATGAGTTTTCAAATTTTTTTTAAGGTCTTCTATATATATTTGTGTTTTTAAAAATCCTTTGAAAATGAGACCTTACATGTTGTTTTTAAAATCTTGTGGACTTACTTAGACTTATGTGTTTTGATCTCTTATGGATTTCTATAGCATAAGCATTTTGTTGTGATATCTCTTATTGTTTGGCCTACACTTGTGCTATTATGTCTTGTGCAAGATTTGTTTAAAGAATTGTGTAGGTTATATATCTCTCATTCATTAGTTATCTACCATTACTTCATCTAGAGACACTTAAACCATCGAGGTACGTTCACTCGTATTATTTTTTAGAACTCGATATTTTATTCATATCATGATTATGCACTTCTCTTTCAAACTATTTCATTTCATCCCCTTAAGTGCCACTAATTGATTTTGTGAATTTTTCTCAAAAGGGCACTACTCGTAAAATCACGACTTTCTCGAGTGTATTTTTTTCTCGAAACTCGTATTTGTTGAATTTATTCCATGATTGCACGTTTGCACGGTTTTAAAACATTTGGGGTTCAAATTGCACTATTTTTCGAAAAATTGGTACCCAGGAACAGGTACCGGTCGACCATATCTTGATCGATGATGACCCGTCGACCGTCGGCCGACCAAGTTAGTAAAGTCGGGCAGAAAGGTTTTAAAACAGGGGACTGACTTCTTCTTTCATTTTCAACCTTCACAAACTTCGAACCCTAGCTTTACTTTCTTCAAAATTCTAACAAAATCTCTCATTACTTCTCAAAATTGTTCCATCCTTGAGTTTATATCACTCAAATTCATCTTGTTTTTCATGGCACCCCGTCAATTCACCGGACGAAACCTTCAAAAGAGGAGAAAAAAGCAAAGGGGAGAATCTTCCTCCAACTCCCAACAAGATGATATTCCACAAGGAGATAATCAAAACCGGCTTACGGAAGAGGAGATTGTTGAATTGAGAGCCGGGATTTCAAAATCGAATATTCATTGGGACTCAAGTAAGTTATCACTTCTTTACGAGCCTCCCTCTAGAGCTAATAGATTTCGGTTTCTAAATAAACTTGCGGAGAAGCACTATGAAAATATTGGATTGAACGACAAGAAAATTGCTTGCACTCGTATGGTTCGATTTTTAGAATTTCATGATGAATATCCGAAAATTAGGGCTTACTTTGAAATTCAAGGTTGGGTTTCATTATGGGATAATCCGTGTTTGCATTATGATGACGAGCTTATAAAACTTTTTTATGCAAATATGTGGATTGTTGATGCTACGGAAAATAATCCTTTGGAACTTCACTCATTCGTTAATGGTAGGCATTTTTCGTGGACATTGGCCGATATTTGTAATCATTTTAATGTGCCGAATGATGGAGTTGTAAATGTGGATTGCATTCATTGGGATGATGATCTTTTTGGTGTTTCACTAAATGAGGTAAAACATTTTTAGGAGTGTTTCCAGAAGTAACCTTCTCGGCAATGCCGCCAAATTATCGGATTGTATCTATTATTTGCTTCTATTGTGTTTGTGGTAAAGAAGTGAAACTTCCGAGTAATCTCGAACTCTTTCTTACCTATAAGATTATCCGAGGAGAAAGAGTAAATTATGGGGCTATTTTTGTGTATTGTTTGTCGGAATCAAGAAGGCTTACTAAGAAAAAATATATGTTGGGAAATTTGATTTGTCGACTACTATACCTATCGGGCTACCCGGAAAATGAGATGAATACCGAATTCGTCACAATGACTATGATAATGCCAACATTCTACAAATGGTAAGAATGCGACGAACTTTACCACAGGTTCCCACCAAAGCCGCTAGGGGACGTGCTCAAAATCCACAACAACCTCGGGATGACTTCTTTAATGACAATGAGGTTGAAAATATTGGAAGAGGTAATGTCGAAGAACAAGAAGAGGAACAAGAGGAAGAAGAGAATGTGGGGAATGAAGAAGAGGAACAAGAAGATAGGGAGGAAGAGAATGAAGGAAATGAGGAAGAACACTTCAATGAAGGAGACGATGGAGAAGATGAAAATGAACCGGAATTGAGTATCAATAAGAGAATGGACAAAGTGGAAAGAGATACATTTAGGGATGTTGCCTCTCTTAGAAAAGAGCTCCGGATTGTGAAGGAAGAAAATTCTAGATTGAAAAAGTCTATGGGAAAATTGAAGAAATTCATCAAAGAGCTTATCCCCTCGGCTTGCTTCTCTTCGGATGAGGATTGATGTCCCTACCCCGTGTTTATCTTTATTATCTTAGCATTTTTACCTTGTCTTTGTTGTTTTGTAGTTTTATGAACTATCTTGTACACTTCTATTGCACTAATGAGATTTGCTTGTTTTCTTGAAGGGGATAAAATAGCAAGTTGAAAATGGCTTTTGGTTGATCTTGGTTATGGTATTATTGGAGTATTTGATGGTAAAAATATTCTATTTGCATTGTTGGTATAAAGTACTTGATGGTAAAAGTGCTTCTTTTAATTTTTGCTTAAAAGCATTTGTGATGCCTTGATCATTTTGTTTAATTTGGGACATATGTAATGTCTTATATGCATTGCTTGATGTATGATATGAGCTACTTGATGGTTCTTAAATTTTGCTTGATGGCATTTGGCTAAAATTCTCACAATTGGGTTGAACCCTTGAGAACTTATTTTGTTGGGCCTCTTATTTGTTGGATATATGTTGAAAATTTGCTTTTGGTGATGGTATAAAAAACTTGGCTTAATATATTTTACAAGGGCTATATATATTCTCTTCAATTTTTTACGCCCGCCAAGTGTTCGATAAAATGTCTCAATGAAAGATTCATCACCTACATGATTCTCTCATTTTCAAATGTCTTAAATACTTATTGAGATCATGTCTTGGCAAACAAAACGAGCTTATGGATTCTTTCATGATACATTTCTCCCATTTCTTCGGATTCTAAGCCTAATTCTTTTTTATGATTCCAAAGGGGGAGAAACAGGAAATTGGCTCGTTAGCTCAAAGAAGCTAATAAAAGCTCGATATAAAAGCTATAAGATATGGCCTCTTAAAACCATAAGTTGTGGACTATACTTAGTCCAATTGTTGCATGATGGACTTATATACTTGTCTAATGATGTTTTGTTGATAGGGGGAGCTTATAAGCTCTTGTACTTAAGATCAATATGGAAAAGCTAAGCTTTTAGCTTGTGGTTGATTGCTTTTGATGTGCTTGTTGATAGGGGGAGCTTGTGCTATACTTGGATAATATTTACTCCCTTTTGGTTGCTTATGTTACTTTAGAAATTTTGGTCGCTTCTAAACGGTTAGATGTTTTTACCGGAAAATCGTTTTAAAAAATTGTTCTCCTAATATTTCCAAAAATTTTTGGTTTGTAATCATCAAAAAGGGGGAGATTATTTGATACATGTTTTTATCTTAATTTTGATGATTTTATTTTTACACCAAAACAATGTTTTTAATTGTTGTCCAAATACTCCTAAATGATTTGAAATGTTTTTACTATTTATTCGGAGTATTTCTTCAAGCTTTATTTTAGATAAAATTGGACAACACTTTTAATGATTTTATGTTAATAACTTTTTACATCAAAACAAGGTTCCTAAATGTTGTCTAAATACTCCCGATCGGTTTAAAATGTTTTTACTAAATTTTCGGAGTATTTCTTGAGGTTTATTTTCGACAAAAATTGGACAACATTTCTGTCTCTTGGTCGACCGGTCGCCATATAGGGCAACCCGTACCTGAAGATGATTTTTGGAACAAAAAAATGAGACGGAAGGATCTTAACCAGGTCGACCGGTCAACCAGAGTGTCGACCGGTGGCGTCGACCGGTCGACACCCCTGTCGACCGGTACCTGGGTTTGGTTTTTGAAACAGAACACCCTGACTTGATTTTTGAGAGAGGACGACCAGCTGAGGTAGGGGTCGACCGGTCGAAGACCCCCTGGACCGGTCGCCCTGCGTTATTTTTCTGTGTATTCTTCTAACGTCTATTTGTGCGCGACCGGTCGCCCTATGTTTTGACAGCAAAATTCTAACCGTTGTGCAGCAGACAACTTTTCCCTAAATTGTAGGATTGATTTCTAACAGCTATAATCTTGATTTTAATTACAATATTTTTGTAGATATCAGATTCCAAGAGGAGCCTATCAAGGATCAATCATCTCCTATAAATAGAGGAAGATTTGAAGCACAACAATAAGAGAGAACAATACAACACAACAAGAAATACTCAAGCAAACATTTGGTCTTATATTGTCATTATTCTTGTTGTAATTTTCCTAGCTTATCACTTTCACATTCTTGAGGTCTAGGCTATTCTTGATTACACTTGCAATCAATTGTATAATTCATTATCGAGTTGTAATCTTGAATTTTTGTGTAATCATTCAACACAAGATATTCTTGTGAGTGTTCTTGTGGTAAGAACACACTTGGGTGATCCAGGTGTTAGGTGTAAGAAGATTGTGGTAATCTTCTTGTCGAGGTGTTGAAGAATTTGGTATTCTTTAAGGTTGAAGATTGTGGTAATCTTCACAAGGTGCCGTTGGAGAGAGATTGTGGTAATCTCAAAGTTGGTGTTGAAGAAGAGTGTGGTGCTCTTCAAGGTGTTGTTGTAAGTTGAATTTGTATTAATTGTGGTAATTAATAAATATTTTTTTTTCGAAACCCATCCCGGATATACTGGGGTGGTAGAGCATGTAGTCCCTAGGTGGGGTGAAGCTCTATAAATCGACGTTTGTTGTTTACTTTCCGCACCTTTATTCTTGTCTTGGCGTATTTGATTCGAAAAAGAGGGCATAATCGAAAAGATGGAGATAATCTATTCACACCCCTCTAGATTATCGTAGCCGCTTGCACTTACATTATCCTCCATCACAAACAATTATTGGTACAAAATGGGTATTCCGGAACAAACTCGATGACCAAAGCAATATTGTTCAAAACAAAGCAATGTTAGTGGCTCAAGGGTATTGTCAAGAAGAAAGTATTGATTATGATGAAACTTTAGCACTCATAGCACGTTTAGAAGCTATTTGTATTTTACTTTCCTATTCTTGTTTCAAAAATTTCAAGCTTTACCAAATGGATGTTAAATCCGCTTTTCTAAATGGTTTTATTCAAGAAGAAGTCTATGTAAAATAACCTTCGGGGTTTGAAAATGTTTCAAGGCCAAATGATGTTTACAAACTTAAAAAGGTCTTATATGGTTCAAAACAAGCACCCCAAGCATAGTATGATAAAATTAGCTCTTTTCTTTTGCAAAATGGATTTACAAGAGGTAAAGTTGATACTACTCTTTTTGTTTTCGAAAAAGGGCAAGACTGCTTATTAATTCAAATTTATGTCGATGATATTATATTTGTTGCTACTAAGGATTCTCTTTGCAAGATGGGGGAGCTCAATTTCTTCCTTGGACTCCAAATAATGCAATGCCAAGAAGGCATATATATATATATATCACAATCAAAGTATACAAAAGAACTTTTAAAGAAGTTCGGAATTGATGAAGGAAGAACCTCCACTACTCCAATGGCAACCAACGTCAAGCTCGATAAGGATGAAAAGGGCAAGTCAGTTGATGAATCAAAATATCGAGATATGATTGGTAGTTTACTTAACCGCAAGTAGACCCGATATTCTTCATGTCGTATGCCTATATGCTCGTTTTCAAAGCAATCCCAAAGAATCTCATATGAGTGCAGTTAAAAGAATTTTTCGATATTTGAAAGACACTATCTCATATGACTTATTTTATCCAAAGAACAAAAATATTTCTCTTAAAGGATATAGTGATTCGGACTATGCGGGAAATATTGATGATCGCAAAAGTACCGCTAGATCATGTCAATTTTTAGGCGATTGCCTCGTATTTTGGTTTTCAAAAAAGTAAAATTGTGTATCCTTATTAATGGCTGAAGCCGAATACATTTCCGCGGCCTTTTGTTGCACTCAACTACTTTGGATGAAATAAACTTAGCAGATTATAAATGTTCTTTTGAAAATATTTCTATTTTTTGTGATAATATGTCCGCTATAAATTGCTCAAAATCCGGTTCATCATAACCAAACTAAACATATTGAGGTTCGTCATCATTTTCTAAGGGATTGCGTTTCCAAACGAAAAATTGAGATGTGTTTCATTCCGTCTCAAGATCAACTCGTGGATATTTTTACAAAACCTTTAACCGGCGAGTCTTTTGCGTCAATTCGAGCTCGTTTAGGCATAATGCAAATCAAATAAGGTCTACGTTTGTATTTTGTGCGTTTTTAAAACTTAGGGGTGAAAAATTGGATTTTTAACTCAAAATTCGGACAGAAGCAGAAAATATACTTCAGGGATCGGATGATCTACGGGTTCGACCGGTCAACCAAGGCATGGACGGGTCGACCACCCCCCTGGACCGGTCGAACAAGGCTCAAATTTGTTTAAAAAATCAGTACTATTCCCATACTTGGCATTTTTAACTCGTTATTCATTTATTTCGCACCCCTTTGCAAATTTCACACACAATTGACTCAAAATGATTTCTTTCTTGAAAATTATATATTATTGGGATTATATTATGAGTATATCATCCATATTACTCGACTTCTCTGATATATTGGTAAGTTTAATTCCTCTTTTAATCTCCGGTTGAACCCGTAAGAAAGTGCTTTTACTTGGTATTTTGGTGATATTGTTGTATCATTGTATTGAAAATGTTGATTGTTGATGGAATATGTTTATAGAACTGTGACTGGTGATGAATTTTTGGGCATGATTACATTTGCAAGTGTTATATACATCTTCATTTTTATTCTACGCACTCCAAGTGTTCGATAAAATATTTCAATGAAAATTTCATCCCTTACATGAATCTCTTGATTTCAAATGTCTTATAGGTTTATAGAGATCATGTTTTATCAACCAAATGAGCTTTTACAAATCATCTTCTCAAATTTTCCCTTATTATTTGGAATTTTAAACTTTATGATCAAAAGCTCGATAATTCGATTGAAATGCGCACTTTGATATATTTTTATGATTTTATCCTGCTAACATTTTTTTATGATTCCAAAGGGGGAGAAACATGAAATCATCTCATAAGCTCAAAGAAGCTAGAAAAAGCTAGCGAAAAAAAGCTATAAGTTATGAGTGAGAAAGCCAAAAACTGAGGATGAAACTTAGTCCAATGGATGAATAATAGACTTTTTATTATGACTAATGATTTCTTTTTGACAGGGGGAGCTTCTAAGCTCTTGATATTCAAGCTCAAAGTGTAAAAGCTGAGCTTATAGCTTTTAGTTGTTTGCTTCTATATTTACTCTTGTTGTGCATGTTGATAGGGGGAGCTTTTACAAAATGTTTTGAAAAATCTTTGCTCCCATCTTTATGATTCTTATGCATGAAAAGTGTCGCTCAAAATGGATAGTTATTTTTTACCGAAAAAACTTGTTTTGTTTTCAAAATCGACATCTTAAAATTATTTTGGTTTGTAATCATCAAAAAGGGGGAGTTTGTTAGATAAATGCTTTTATCGTAATTTTGATGATTTTATTTAACTGAGTTTTTCACCAAAACAATGTCTCTAAATGTTGTCCAAATACTCCTAATCGATTTAAAATATTTTTACTAGTTTTTCGGAGTATTTCTTGAAGTTTATTTTTGACAAAAATTGGACAACACTTCTGTTTCGTGGTCAATTGGTCACCGTAGAGGACAGCCCGTGCCTGAAAGTTTAAATTCTGAAATAGAAATGAGATGGAAAATTTTCATGTTGAGATCGACCGCCTGAAGATCAAAATCAAAAGATAAACTTCTCTGTAATGCATTTTAAGGGAGTTGGACCGGTCTAACATGGGGTCGACCGGTCAAGCCCCCCTGGACCGGTCCACCAAGTAATTTTGGCTATAATATTTCAAATTTCGTATTAGAGGTCAACCGGTCGACCTAAGGTTTTATCAGCAAACTATCCGTTGCACAACAGACAACTTTTCATGATTTTAAGGGATTGATTTCTAACAGCTATAACCTCCATTTGATTTGCAATTTTTATAGATTTCAATCTCTAAGGAGGAGCCTATGTCTGAAAATCAAATCCAAGACATCTCCTATAAATAGATGAAGGATTGAAGCAATAAGATACAACAACACTAGCTATTCAAACACAAGCAAACTTCTTGTTCTTCACTTTCATATTCTTGTTGTGTTTAGCCTAAGTCTTTCACTTGCACATCTTGAGTACTAGGGTTTATTCTCGATTACACTTGCACTTCAAAGTTGTATACTTCAATCGAGTTGTAATCTTGAATTTTTTCAATCATCCAAAACAAGACATCCTTATTTAGTGTTCTTACGGTAAGAGCACACTTGGGTGATTTTATGTGTTGAAGAGTGTGGTACTCTTCATTGGTGTAAGAAGATTGTGGTAATCTTCATAGGTGGTGTTGTATGAAGAGTGATGTACTCTTCAAAGTGAAGGTGTAATAGTTTGGTATCTATTAATAAAATTCTTTTTCTTTTTCAAAATCTACTTCGGATATACCGGGGTAGTAGAAGATTAGGCCCTAGGTGAGTTGAACTTCTATAAATCAATGTGTTGTTTATTTTCCCGCACTTATATTTTTGCTATCATTTCTACATTCGAAAAAGAGGGCGAAAATCAGAAAATCTATATAATCTATTCACCCCTCTAGATTATTGTAGCCACTTGGACTAACATATATATATAAAGATAAAATTCTTACTAATAATTGACTTTTGTTAGTTTATATGTTTTAGATGAAAAATAATTGGAAGATAATACTTGGTTCAAGAAAAAGATCAATTATAATTGATGATGATGGTTGATTAGTAATTACTTAGGTGTGTACTTACGTCGTATTTGTATGATTTTATTTATGAAGTTTAAAGCTTTAGTGTTTGAACTTTAAAATTTTGTCTATGTAATGCAACTATAAACTATGTGTGGTTTTATTATTATAGATCATTTACTTTTATATATTTAGTTTGAATATTCATGTTATGTATATTTTAATAAAATTTTTGCTGAAGTGACACCTGACATATGAGGATCATAGAATATCCCTTCAATGTTCAAAAAAATGGCAAACACCAAAGTTAGTGATCACTAGGAAAAGTACATTCATTGTTAAAATTTGCCTTCATGTCTTAATAGGCAGATTTGAAACCTAGCAATAGAAACTCAAAAGTTTGAAGAACAATAATAATTGATGATGAGAAGTTGATAAGAATAGAATATCCAACTGATCATATTAAGCTCAAGCGAAAAGATGAAACTAAACATCTGCTGAAGTTCTTGGAACTTATAGTCATATTCAAATATCTAAGTTTTCAACACTTCAAGAAGACAAGAGGGATAAAGTTAAGAGAAAGTAACAGAACACTTGTTATTAACAACGTGTGCATTATAGTAATTGTGTTGAAAAGACATCAGTGAGGAAATCCATTGAAGATGTAAATTAAGTTGAGTAGACTCTAGTGAAGAAGTCTACACCAACAACAAAATCATCCTTGAGAAGAGTGAGAAGAAGCTATGTTTGATGTGAGCAATAACAAAGTGTGCATCTGCTTGTAAGATTGTACAAGAGAATTATAACGTGAGTATCTAGTGAACTTTACCTCTTTGTAAAAAGGGAAAATAGGATTAGTGGGAGATTATGCCATTCCCAATATATCTATAATTTATTGTCTTTTTTATTGCTTTACTTATTTACAGCAAACACTTGCACACATCACATCAATTCTTTTCTATTTTTTTAGTTAGAAATCTAAATTAGAAGAATTAAATTAAATATATAGAGTAGAAATCTAAGCTTCGCAAAGTATTATAAAAGCAAAATGTATTGTCACTTAGTTGTGCGTCTATGATAATCGTGCTTAATTGTTTATCAAATCAAGAAATATTGTTAGGGTGTAATTTTTACGCCTAAATAATTTTCTAAAATAAAAGATTGTGTTTTGATTTATTTTGCCTTTCTAGACTTATGGTAAGATTGAGTTGTAAATAGATTAGGAAAGATTTCATATTGATATGGTATAGATATATTAGGACTCTTTGATATTTATCTTGTTTCCTAACATAAGTGATATATTTGTCATATATTTGTATATATCTTCTTTCCATGTTTATTAGGACTCTTTGGAAGGTCTTGGACGCCTATGAAAGAGAGATGGACGTGCTCATTCAATACACAAGAAATATACCAGAGATACAAGAGTTTTGAGAGAATTAAGAGTAATTCAAGCACACAAGGAGTCTCACTGTACTGGATGCGATCTCGAATGTGACTACATCTGAGATAACATTCAATTATGCAGTTGTGTTTGTTAGTTTTTTTATCCATAGCTTTTAGTATTATGATAAACGTAGTCCATACATGTCTATTGTTGGATGAGTTGTATTACAAAGATCAGACATACTCTAGATAGGAGATTTCAATGATTTTCTACTAGTTGATTTTAGTATTTTTGTATACAGAATCAAAACAATTTTACTAGTGGCACCATATTGGCACATCTACAAGCTAGTTGGCTTGTAGATAAATTTTTATATCTTGTGTCTTGTTTCTATTTTCTGAATTCCGCTGCATATGATTATAGATGTGATCACATCTGCAATCACATCTATACTCTGCGAAACTTTTGGTTTTTATCCATGCTATAATTCTTTCAATTATATAGTCATTTCAACCCCCTCCCTCTAGGCTCACTCTTAATGTTTTATTATTTTTGGGACCAACAAGTGGTATCAGAGTTGATGGTTCATATAGCTATCCACTTTAGGTACTGAACCTTTATCCATTTCTCTGCTCTCTATTACAATTTTGTATACTCCATGAAATCTATCAGGACTAACATATCTTTATTCAAAATAGAGATATATAAAAGCTAAAAATTTCATGTTCAGTCACATTTCACAGCATACAAGAATGAATTGGGATGTGTACAACAGAGTGAAATCATATGATGAATACAGTGAATCATAACTGATCAAAGAAAATACACTTGACAAAAAACACAAGCCACACTGATTCAGATTGATCAAGCAATAAATATTTAATGGTCAAAGATGATGAAATTATCAATGACAATGAAAGGATCCATTATGGATTCATCAAATTCAGAATCAAGCACAAGTGCATAAGAAAAAGATAAAATGAAAATATTTTTTTGAATCATTCTCCATGCTAAAGAAAGAGTTTGAAGAACTCAGCTAAAAACATGTTGAAACATGTAAGGAGAACATCAAAATCAAAAATGAAAACCAAATGTTAATTAAGTAGCAAGATGTTCATAATAGGAAGCAAAGCTCAACACTTCTTAAAGGAGTTGGAATACAAGCAGACAGAAATAATGGAACTTCAAAAGATTGTGACATCCTTTTGAAAATTCTCGAAGTCTTTAGAAGACATTTTGAATCTACAAAAGCTTTATGGAGACAAGTCATCTTTAGGATTTGATCTAGTTTTCAGTCCATCAAAGGCATCAAAGCTCAGCAAAACACCTTTAATAAAAAACAATGACCCCATAGTATTTGTCATAGCAAAGGACAACAGAGTATCAAACAACAAACTGGACATCGGAAATCAGTGAAAGGACACAAAAATGATGGTATACAACAGAGAAATATCCCAATATTGGGATATAAGGATGAGAATATTGCTAACAAATTAAAATACATTTAAAGTTGAATTCAGCAAAGCCGGACAACAAAGAACGAGCAGACAATTAAATCCTTGGTTCATCCTAAAACTGCTCCACCTCTTTGAAAAGAACTTCCACCGGAACTCCATCGTGAACCTGCACAAAAGGGAGGCCAAAAGGGTGCTCCGGCGTGCCCTCTCCGATGCTTAAGTCAGAAGAGTGTTGAACAAGAAAGAAGCGAAAATATAAAAAAATATGTAAAAAGTGTGATTAGGGTAGAAATGAACCCAAACTTGGGCTTTTATAGCTTAGTCCTGATTAGGGTTTCCGTAAAATTTGGATTTTGTTACAATTTGGTAACAGAATCATGATTAAGATAAAATCAAATCTTCAAAACCCTAATTTACCTCTGAGTTCGGCAGATCTGAACTAACCTCACCTACTTCAGGTCGGTAACTTAGCTACTCATGTAAATCCTTTGTTCGAAGGACTTGGCCAATCTTACCTGTCCACCTCATCTTACTTTTGTATACCAGGTTTACACTTGCTCAGTTCATCAGCTTATCAGGTCAGATTAAGGAGAATTTGACAAACCCAATCTTACTAATTGGATCCCTGGTACTTGTTTACTTACTAAGGGCTTAGCAGGTCAGTTCATCCTTAACAAAGCCTACTAGTTTGGCCCCACAACTCTCCGTATATTAGCCGTTATCAATTATTTGTCTCTTCAGCCCCATGAGCTCAACAGCTCAGCACCACTATCAATCCCAACCTTAAATTCACCCGATAAGGCTTCTCAATACAACCCAGCTACAAAAGTTCATCACTTCGTCCCCTTAAGGAAAACCTTTCAGCTCGGCCCAACAAACCAATCTTTATTAACCCTCATCAATTGCCCCCCCAACTATGGTTAGAAGACACTTCGGCCATAGTTTATCCATGTCGAACTGAACTACTTTTGGAGTTTATTTTTTCATTTCAAACTCCCGCCTCTTAGTGTCTTGTCTTTTCAAATCTCATCATAAGGATGACTGACAAGACGTCCTTTCGAGTTCCAAGGCTGATTCATCCCCCTTGGATTATGCCTTGATCGATGGTCCACATACCCCCTTTTCAAATTCCATTCTCTCTCCTCTTCTAAAAAGGTCCTTATCTTCTTCATTTTTCACTTTTCTTCATTTTCTCCAGAAAGATTTACAACCTTCTCAAAATTTTCGGTAACCATTCCGACGAGCCTTTTCCAGATTCTGGATGTCTTCAAGCATTCCACTGCCTCTTCATCTTCTACTTTGTAACTTTTCTCCCTCCACTAGGTACTCTTCTCTCCCTTTCTAGTTTTTGTTACTTTCTCCCTTTTTCCTTTTATGGCTTCATCTTCTTCATTTTCTACCCCTTTAGATCCTTACATAGCCGAATTGGAAAGATGGTATTTAGGAGCAGACTCATCTTCCCAACCTAATCAAAATACCATAAATCCCACCACCTCGGACCCAGATGCAATTGAGTCGAGCTCTGGCTCTGATACTGATTCGGGGGTTACCAAGATCCGAGCTCCCACCTCGGGTCCTTTAGCCAAATACCCCCACGATTTCAAGGAGACTGTTGTAACAACTTATACACTTCAAAATATTAAGAGGAATTCTAGGATTCCTTCTTTTAAACTCACCCTCCCTAGAAGCTCAGATAGACCCAACCGACCTCCTCCTAATAGCCTAGCCTTTTTCGTAGGTCCAATTAAGGGGGTTTTGAGATTTCCCATACATACTTTCATGGTTGAGGTGTCCGCACTCTATTGGGTTCCTCTTAATCAACTAGCTCCAAATTCTTTCCGGATCATGGCCGGATTCCTCATATTAACCAGTTACCTAGAGATCAACCCCTCTACCGAGCTATTCTTTACTTTATTCCAAATAAAAACTACCTCCACCAAGGGCTTGTTCTACATTACATCCCAAGATGATGCTCAATTTCTTAGTAAATATCCTTCCTCTAATAAGTTATGGAAGGATCGTTACTTTTTCATTTCTCCTCCTCGTCCCCGGGGTTTTTCGACCACTTGGACTTGGACTCTCCCAAGTCAGTGAAAACATAACCCTCGAGCTCAATCTCCCGAGCTCCAAGCTTTGGTAGACAAGCTGGCCTTGGTTAAATGTGATCTCTGTCGTCTCATTACCCCTTCTCTTCTTTATTATTTTAAGTTGAGCCCCATTCATGCTCCTCTTGAGGATGATATTGGTAATGCACACTTCAGTACCTCTTTATTGTTTTTATTTTCTTGTTTATTTAAACTTACATATTTTCTTTATTTTCAGACATCATGATGGCTACCATGGTTGCTAAGCAGGAAGAGGAAGAGAGGAGACAAGCTGCCTCTTCAGCTATTCCTTTTTCAGATGATACCACCAGTTTGGGTCCCACCGGGAACCGATCTCCAAGGACTATTCGCCCGGACTCCTCCACTGTGGTCATAGCAGAGTTCAGGGATCCAAGCAGTTGACCTATGATTAAGCCTCCCCTCAAGAGGCCCGCTCCTAGCAACACTTCTGCTGGCAAGAAGGCTAAGACTAATCCTATTTTCGCCACACCGATCTCCTATGTTTGTAACCCTATCCATACCCCTAATCAAACCTTATTCGTGGGTAACTCCATCCTGAAGAACACTGATGGCACTTTTACAACTCAGTTCATCCAAGGCAATTGTCCTGCTTCTGATTGCACTACACTTGAGAAGCTTAGTGATGTCGATCTGGTGAGTTCTTTCTGTTTAGATCATTCTCGAGCTGAGGTCAAACTTGCAGCCCTGATCTCCCATGCTCGCGTTGGTTTTTCCAATCCTTCAATGGTGAATGAGCACAACTCTCTTAGGAAATAATGCACAAAACTGAAGGCTAAGGAAGCCAAACTTCAGGAGAAGATTCGTCATTTCAAGGACCAAGCCAATGTCCACAAGGTGACTGTGGATTCTTATGAGACCAAACTAAAAACCTTAGAAAAGGACAACTCTGACCTCAAGGCCAAGCTAAATGATCTCCAAATTCAGTGTACCACCAATGTGGACAAAGCTAGAGCCGAAGGTATAGAGGTCGGTCATTGGGATTTTTTGATTTCTTCTAAGGGCTCCTCAATTATTCAAAGAGTCCGAGATAAGGTTAAGCAAGCCTTCCTCAGTTCCACCAAATTCATCAAAGTGCTTTCTGTGGGAGCTATGGAATACTATCACTTTGCCTTTGACCAAGCAGAGGCGCAGCTCAAGGAAAAGGGGATATCGGAACAATTCAATAGGTAAGGCCCCAATTGACTTTTTCCTGATTCTAAGGGTTTTGTCTTTTCATCTGAGAAAGATTGGCTCAACAAAGCTCCTGTCGAGGCCTTCATCGAATCCCTATATATTCCCCTTTTACTCCAGCCTGCTTCGAGCTTAGGAGATAATCTCTCTGGAGATCAGCAGGTCTTACAGCCCTCTGGTACTGCCCTTGTTCCCATTCCTGAAGGTCAGGGAGAGATTGAAGGAGAAGATCCTGACATCACCATCGTGGACGATGTGACCATATCAGTTGATGATCTCACCACGGAAAATGTTCCCCCTACTACTTAGGGGTTTATGCATTCTTCCTTTTGCCATTCTTCCTTGCATGACAACTCATTTCTTGTATTTAATAATTCGTCATTGAGACCGAACTTGTTAGCTCAAAGTTACAAGTACTTTAATAAATCAATCCTAACTGAGCTCTGCAGATTGGTTTTCTCCTATTTGTTTAATAGAAAAAAATTAGCTCTTTGCTTAATTTCTTCGAAGCATGCTCGAGCCGAGCTCTCTAACCTCATGGCCCCAATTATTTGGAGTCTAGCTCGAGCTTAGCTACAAATACTTGTCCAATTTCTTCAAAGGAAGCTGGCTCGAGCTGAACTCCTTGCCTTGGCCTCATGGCCCCAAGTATTTGGAACCTAGCTCGAGCTGAGCTCCAAATACTTGTCAAATTCTTCAAAGGAAGCTGATTCGAACCGAGATCCTTGCCTTGGCCTCGTGGCCCCAAGTATTTGGAGTCTAGCTCGAGTTGAGCTCCAAATACTTGTCAAATTTCTTCAAAGGAAGCTGGCTCGAGCCGAGCTCCTTGCCTTGGCCTCGTGGCCACAAGTATTTGGGGTCTAGCTTGAGCTGGGCTCCAAATACTTGTCAAATTCCTCGATACTCATTTTTGAACAAATAATTCTGGAAGTAGATTATTTCATTCAAATCATAAGAAAAAGTCTCATTACGTTAGGTTTTTCCAATTCTAAGAATAATACTTCTTTAAATTTTTGTTGTTCCATGCCCTCGGAAGTTTTCGCCCATTCAGCTCTTCTAACTCATATGCTCCTCCAGCCAACACCTTGTCACCCGAAGTGGTCCTTCCCAATTTGCATCCAATTTTCCTTTGTTCTTTCTAGCATTCGATCTTCTTAGCACCATATCCCCGACTTCAAAGGCCCTCCTCATCACCTTCTTGTTATATGCTGCTTTAATCCTTTCTCTCGTTCTTTCCATCTATAGAAATGCCATCTCCCTTTTCTCATTAATAGTGTCCAAGGCTTTTTGAATCATCATTTCATTTTCATTTTCCTCAAAAGTTTGCACTCGATAAGTCTCCATCCCAATTTCTGCAGGTATGACAACATCCATTCCATACACCAAGCTAAAAGGGGTTTCTCCCGTTGCTTCCTTCGGGTTAGTTCAATAAGCCTACAGGATCGAGTTGAGCTCTTGAACTTATGCAACCCCTGCCTTCTCCAACCGAGCTTTAAGTCCTTGGACTAAAATCCTGTTGGTAACTTCCACTTGCCCATTGGCTTGTGGATGAGCTACCGATGTGAAGTTCTGTTTTATCTTCAGTTCTTCGCACCATGCTCTGATCCCTACTCCTACAAACTGCGTTCCATTATCTGATATAAGAATTCGAGGTATTCCATACCTGCAAGCAATATTTTGCCAAATGAACTTCATCACTGCATCTTCGTTTATTTTTGCTAAAGGCTCAGCTTCCACCCATTTACTGAAGTAATCAATTGCCACAATCAAGAATTTCCTCTGACCCGGAGCTGGAGGAAATGGTCCCACTATATCAATCCCCCATTTTGCAAAAGGACACGCCGAGCTCATGGTCATGAGCTCCTCTACTGGTCGATGTATGAGTGGCGCATGAATTTGACACTTCTCACAGGCTCTTACCAGCTTATCTGATTCCTCCTTCAAATGAGGCCAAAAATACCCAGCCCTCAACACCTTATTTACCAAGATTCTTGCTCCCATGTGATTTCCACAACATCCCCCATGCACCTCCCTCAGCAGATACATACCTTCTTCTTCACTCAAACACCTTAACAAAGCCATAGAAAAACCCTTATATACAACTTATCTCCAACAATGCAAAAGCACGTGGCCCGGATTTTTAGCCGAGCTACATCACTCCTCTTTTCTGGTAGAATCCCTCTCTTTAGGTATGCCAGAATAGTCGATCTCCAATCATCCTTCTCTTCAATCTCCCCGACCTCCAAACTCAACACGGTCTCTTTTGCCACCAGAAACGTTATTTGCTTAGCTTGGTTCTCCATGGCCGAACTAGCCATTTTTGCCAAAAAAAATCCGCACGACCATTTTCAGCCCTCAGGACCTGACAAATCTTGACCTCTTTCAACCTTTCTTCCAAAAATCGGTATGCCTCCACATACTTCCTCATCCTCTCTTCTCTAACTTCAAATTCTCCCTTGACTTGCTTATGGACGAGCTGTGAGTCCATATAAATTATGATTCTAGCAGCACCCATCTCAATGGTCATTTGAACTCCTCTGATAAATGCTTCATACTTCGCCTCATTATTACACAATTTAAATTCCAACCTCACAACAAAATCATTCTCAATTCCTTGTAGACTGATTAAAACAATATCAGCCCCACAACCCGATCTTCCCACTGAGCCATCCACGTAAACCACCCATGTTTCCTCTTCACTAGTGGCTCTTGTTAATTCTTGCACAAAATCCGCCAAGGCTTGAGCCTCGATGGCCGACCTACTCTCAAATTCAATGTCATATTCGCTCAACTCAATAGCCAATTTAACTAACCTTCCCACTACCTCCAGCTTGCTCATCACATTTCTTAATGGGAGATTAGTACGGACGATTACCTTATGTGAGAGAAAATATGGTCGAAGTCACCTTGCCGTTACCACCAACGTCAAACCTGCCTTCTCGATCTCTGCATACCTCAACTCCGCATTCCTCAGCACCTTGTTGACGTAGTATACCAACTTCTGAACTAATCTTTCCTCCCTGATCAAGATCGTGCTAACCCCCTGCTCTCCTACCGGGATGTATAGGTACAAGGGTTTCTCCGGCACCGGTTTGGTTAATAAAGATAAGTTGGCTAAGTATTCTTTCAAATCCTCAAAGGCTCTATGACACTCCTCATCCCACACAAACTTCTTAGCCATCCTCAATACCTTAAAAAAGGGCAAATTTCTCTCTGCTAGACGAGATGAATCTATTCAAAGCCGCCAACCTTCCTGTTAAACACTGCACTTCTTTAGCATCCCGAGGTGGAGCCATTTCTCTAATGGCTCTAACCTTCTCTGGGTTGGTCTCTATTCCCTTCTCCGTCACCATATATCCCAAGAGTTTTCCCGACCTCACACCAAAGGCACATTTCTTAGGGTTGAGCTTCATTCTGTATTTTCTCAAAGTATCAAATGTTTCCGCCAAATCCTTCACATGATCTACCACCCTCATGCTCTTAACCAGCATGTCATCCACATACACTTCCATATTTCTCTCGAGCTATCCCTCAAACATTTTATCCACTAGCCTCTGATATATAGCTCCCGCATTCTTTAATCCAAATGGCATCACCACATAGCAAAAAGTGCCAAAAGATGTGGTAAAGCTCACCCTCTTTTGGTCCTCCTCCGCCAATCTAATCTGATGGTACCCCTGCGACGCGTCCATCATTCTTAGCAACTCGCACCCGGAAATAGAGTCTACCAATTGATCGATTCTAAGCAATGGATAATAGTCTTTCAGGCAAGCCCTATTTAAGTCCCGAAAGTCCACATATATCCTCCAATCATTCCCCATCTTCAGCACTAGCACCGCGTTAGACAGTAACTCCAAGAATTGAATCTCCTTAATGTGCCCGATGTTCAGTAATTTATGCACCTCAGCTCGGATAATTGTATCCTACTTAAGACCAAAATTTCTCTTCTTCTGCTTCACGGGCTTATATGAAGGGTTAACATTAACCCTATGCTCAGCTATACTCAGGTCGATTCCTACCAAATCATTCGTAGACCATGCAAATACGTCAACATTAATTCTCAAAAATTCCACCAACCTTTCCCTTAGCTCACTCGACAAACCCTTTCCGACCTTGGTGACCTTATCAGGCTCCCCAGGTACCAGCTCTACTATCATCAGCTCCTCATTAGGTTGTACATGTTCAATTGGTTCATCAAGTTTAATCATTTTATCCTTATTTTTATTATCATCAAAAATATTTCCCCTTTCGGCTTTTTGAATACTCTCCACATATAATTTTCATGACATATACTGGTCCTCGCCGACCTCACCAACCTCCTCTCCTACGGGGAATTTCATTTTGAAGTGATGCACCGACACTACAACTTGGAAAGCATTTAACGATGGTCTACCCAACATAGTATTGTACGAAGAAGGTGCATCCACCACTAAGAACCAAATCATTCTCATTTTACGAATAGGCTCTTTACCTAAAAATACGGGTAAACTAATCATACCTTTGGGCTGGAGAAATCCTACCAGCGTTGTATCCACCGATTCCAAATCGACATGCAAATCCATCTTCTTGGAGCAATCATAGAAAAGGATATCTATCGAGCTCCCCGTATCCACAAACACCCGCTGCACATCATAGTTTGAGATCATGCCCGTGATCACAAGAGCATCGCCATAAGGAGTCATGACACCTTTGCTATCATTTATCCCAAATTAGATGTTCGGCCCCGGGCCAACCTGCTACACCTTCATTTGATCATGCATCCGACCTGGAGCTGTCGCCCTCACATAGCATCTTCTAAGCTATCCTCGAATCTGCTTCCGCTGGACCTCCAATTATCATTTGGATCACTGCTCGTCGAGGTGGAGGTGGAGGTTGCTCCTCCCTCTCATCCCCTCTTCGCTCTGGTTCCCGCCGAGGCTAATTATATCCGTGATGGTCCCTCTTATACTCCACCTTTTTTTCCTTCTGTCTACATACACAAACTCCTTGAGGTGCCCTACTTGAATGAGCCTCTCGATCTCGTTCCTCAAGTGTGTGCACCGATCTGTTGTATGCGCGTACTCATTGTGGAACCTGCAAAATCCCTTGTACTTCGTCTTCGTTGGTGCCTCCGCATGTGCCTTTGGCCACCTCAGGTCGGGATGCCTCTCAATACACACTAGCACCTCGCCCTGAGGTAAGGACAATGGTGTGTATTTCTCGTACCTCGGTCGTCCACCCATCACCTCGGACTTGGGTTTTTTCTGAGGCCCCTTGTCCTCCCGGTCTTCCTTCCTGTCTCTCCTCTTCTCTCCTTCTTCCCTCTTCATCTTTCTTGCCTCCTCCAGGTTAATGTAACTTTCTGCCCGAGCTAGCAGCTCATCAAATGTCTTAGCCGGTTCAATTACAAAGGATTTAAAAAACTCACCATCCTTCAGCCCTTGACTAGAGCATTGGCCAAAATTTCTAGGCTAGCTGAGGGTACCTCCAAGTTCGCCACCGTGAACTATTGTATATAGCTCCGAAGTCCCTCTCCTTCCCTTTGCTTAATTCTAAACAAAGTTAAGGGTGTCTTTCGGTATTTGTAACAACTCGTGAATTGATTCAGGAATGCCGAACTGAAGTCATCAAAGTTTTTGATAGAGCCCGAAAGGAGATGGTTGAACCATTGCTGAGCTGATTTTGTCAAAGTAGTACACATCATGCCATCCATGAATCTGTGTAGAATGGCAGCATTTTCAAAACGGTATAGATGGTCCCACGGATCAGTGGTACCATCGTATTTGAAATTCAGAGCCCGTTAGGAGGACTGGAGCTCATCCACGATGAATATACCTACTCAGCCGCAACATCCCGCCGACCTCTGTTGCTGACCTCCGGTGTCCTGGCCACATTTTCTCCCACCGGAGGGGCAACAAGTGGTGGCGGAACTAAATCCCTCAGTCTTCTCTCCACTGCATGCTCCACGCCTTAGTATAAAATCACCCAACTGTTCAAAGAACATAGGGCCCAAACTACTACCTCCTCCGGACATGGGTGTTTGCTCCTCCACCCTTGTCCTCGGAATTCTTTGCCCATCACCGTCCATCACAGGTGGTGGTGGAGGCCTAGCGTTATCATGCATAACTCCACCCGGAGTATCCCCCAACAGTGTGCGATTCATATCATCTGTCAAATTTATCCTCAAATCCTCTATAACCACCACTCTCCGAAGCTCACGTCCTTGCTCAGATGTTCCCACAGACAGCGCCAATTGATTGATCCTAAAACTGCTCCACCTCCTTGAAAAGAACTTCCACCCAAACCCCATCATGAACCTGCACAAAAGGGGGACCGGAGGGGTGCTCTGACATGCCCTCTCTGATGCTTAAGTCGGAAGAGTGTTGAACAAGAAAGAGGCAAAAATATAAAAAATATGTAAAAAAATGTGATTAGCCCTGATTAGGGTTTCCATAAAATCTGGATTCTGTTATGATTTGATAATAGAATCATGATTAAGATAAGATCGAATCTTCAAAACCCTAATTTACCTCTGAGTTCGGTAGATCTGAATGACCTCACCTACTTTAGGTCGGCAACTCAGCTACTCATGTAAATCCTTTGTTCGAAAGACTTGGCCAATCTTACCTGTCCACCTCATCCTACTTTTCTGGACCAGGCTTGCACTTGCTCAGTTCATCATCTCATCAGGTCAGATTAAGGATTTGACAAACCCAATCTTACTAATTGGATCCCTAGTACTTGTTTACTTACGAAGGGCTTAGTAGGTCAGCTCATCCTTAACAAAGCCTACTAGTTCGGTCCCACAACTCTCCATATATTGGCCCTTATCAATTATTTATCTCTTCAGCCCATGAGCTCAACAGCTCAGCACCTCAATCAATCCCAACCTTAAATTCACCCGATAAGGCTTCTCAATACAACCCAGCTACAATAGTTCATCAGTTCGACCCCATGAGGAAAGCCTTTTACCTCAGCCCAACAAACCAATCGTTATTAACCCTCATCAATCCTAGACAGAGTAAAATGCATAATAGAAGAGAGGCT
Organism: Rehmannia glutinosa; assembly: GCA_016081115.2. Taxonomy (NCBI): domain Eukaryota; kingdom Viridiplantae; phylum Streptophyta; class Magnoliopsida; order Lamiales; family Orobanchaceae; genus Rehmannia; species Rehmannia glutinosa. Next base: position 167,226 of record JABTTQ020002660.1, on the reverse strand, counting down.
ATGAAATAGGTGAAGAAGTTCGGAAAATGGAATATTAAGCAAACAACTCCTAATACGAAGAAGGCCCCTAAATGCCTGCTTTCATTTTCGTCCCAAAAAGTCACAGGAAGCATGGTGAGCCAACTGTTATGCCAATTCAAGATGAGAGTTCCACTTCGCTTTAAAGGAAGATTAAATATGAAGTTTTAATTTTTTTTGTTTGTAGCCTGATAGTGGCCTATTTAGTACGACGCCCAATAGGGTTAGGGTTAGGTTCTTAATATTGTCAATCTATTAAATAGTATCCCATTTAACCCAAAACCTATTTAGACATAAACCCGCTAGGGCTGGCCCAAAACCACTGAGCCAGCTTGTTTAACATCACTTAGGGGTCAACTTTGTGCTCCAGTGATAGGAGCTTGTGCTATCAGAGCGATTGACCCAAGTTCGACTCATCTGAGTGCATGTTTTCCCTCATCTACTATCCCCATTGTATAAAAATATCATTTTTGTTAAGCGGATTTAAGATTTCTTTTTTAATATCTTTGTTAGAAGATGTTTGGTTGAGTTTGTAAATAAGCTATTCAAATCATATTAGTAAAATTATTAGAAAAAAATAATATATTAAGGAAATAAGATGTTATGTTCTTGTAATGTAGTTTTAAAAAAGTTAAGAGTTGTTCCAACTTTTTCCAATTTAAGATAGTATCTTAACAACCTCCTATAATTTGGATAAGTTTAGTGACAATACTAATATCTTAGAAGCTCAGTCGTCTTATAACATCCAACATCTTATAAGCTCTAAAAACATGTTATATAATATTTGTGAGTATAAATTTTCGAAATAAATTAAACCAAATTACTCTCTTAGTCAATCTTTGGGTATCTAAAAAATTTTGCTTTTAACCGTGTTTTATTAAGCATAAAAATGTGTTTTTTAAAGATGGGAAAGGGAAAATGAGATGTCATGAAAGGATGGGGTGGAATTCAAACATGGGTCTGCTTGCTCAATAACATGTGTTAGATAAATATTTTTATCATGATTTTGATAATTTTGTTTAAATGTGTTTTTACCTCAAAACAATGTCTCCAAGTCTTGTTCAAATACTCCTAAACGTTTTAAATTATTTCTTGGAGTATTATCTTGAGGTTTATTTTTCGATTATTCAAAGCAATTCGTTTCGGGCGATATTAAAAGTGATATTCATGTTTTAAAGTGTTTTTAACATTTACCGAATACCATCAAGGTAAATTGGTGCCCGAAAAATAAAGTCGAAATTTTTTCACCGACCGAAAACTCCCTGGAATTAGCTGACCGATCGACCCCTAAGTCAACCGGTGCCTGAAGCTTAAGATTACAATTTTTCAGAAGAAAATTGCACCAGGGACAGGTCAACCCCTGGGTTGACCCAAGGATGTTGGTTCCCCTGCCTCACTGTCCTCCTTCTGTTCCATTTTGTGAAAAATACAGGTACAGGTCGATCTATTGGTCGACCGGTCAACCCCCCCAGTCAACCTGTGTGGTGCTCCAGCTCAACGGACTTATTTTTGAATATTTGTATTGGTCGACCGGTCGACCACATGGGTTGACCAGTGTAAAATCAGATGATTTTTGAGTTTTCGGGAGACAACTTTTCCTGGTTTTGGGGAGTTGATTTATAACAGCTATATTGATGATTTAATCTACATTTATTTTCAGATTTCACTCCCCAAGAGGAGCCTATCAAAGTTCAAGACCTCTTCTATAAATAGAGGAAGCTTTGGAGCAACAATAACAACAATTACTACTACACAACAAGAGATATACTCAAGCATATATTGTGTTCTTCATTTTCAACATTCTTGTTGTAATAGCCTAAGGTCTTTCACTTTCACATCTTGAGGTCTAGGCTTGATTCTTGATTACACTTGCACTTTTGAGTTGTAATGTTTTTTTCAAAGTGTAATCTTGATTGTAATTCATCATCCAAACACAAGATATCCTTGTGAGTATTCTTGTGGTAAGAATATACTTGGGTGATCTTAGGTGTTGAAGAGTTTGGTGCTCTTCATAGGTGAAAGAATGTTGTGGTAATCTTCTTGTAGAAGAGTTTGGTGCTCTTCGAGGTGTTGGAGAGTTCGGTGCTCTTCAAGTCGGAAGATTATGGTAATCTTCACAAGATGCCGTTGAAGGAAGATTATGGTAATCTTCAAAGAGGTGTTGTAAGGTGATGTTGTAATAGTTTTGGTAACTATTTATAAAATTCTTTTTCTTTTCGAAATCCATCCCGGAGATACTGGGGTGGTAGAGGATTAGGCTCTAGGTTGGTTGAACCTTTATAAATCGACGTGTGTTGTTTACTTCCCGCACTTCCATTCTTGTCTTTGCTTATTACATTCAAAAAAGAGGGCATAATTGGAAAAATGGGCATAATCTATTCACCCCCCCTCTAGAATATCGTAGCCACTTAGACTTACAAGTGGTATCAGAGCCAAACTCATTGGCAAGCTCGTTCCACATTGCGAGTAAAGAGGAACGATCATTGGCTACGAACGAAGTCTATCTCACCGGCGCCTCCACCAACAAGCCACCACTATTCGACTCCAAAAATTATGCACTTTGGAAAGAAAGAATGGAATGCTTTTTACAAAGTTGTGGGTTCGATATTTGGAATATGGTTTTAAATGGAGAATCCATCCCGATGAAAGACGGAACTCAAACTTCCAAAGTCCTCAAGGAGCTCAATGATGATGACAAGAAAATTTTCTCCCTAAATGGTAAAGCTCTAAACATTCTTCATTGTTCACTCACCTCTACGGAATACAATCATATTCAAGGGATACGATCGGCACATGAAGTGTGGGAAAAATTAGAAGCTATCTATGAAGTATATGCAAATGAAATGAGCTATTCAAAAGCATCTAATTCTCAATCGGATACAACATCAAATCCAACGACATAGGATGAGCTTCTTACAACTTCCGATGATGAAGAAGCCGAGCAATGTGATTGACATGTATTTTGCATGTATTTTAGGGCATATTTATGGCTATAATTGTTTATAGACATGCAATAACTCATATGAAATGGTATATATTCGCTCTTTGTGGAAAAGATATTACGCTTTGCTCGTTTTGTAGGAATTTAACGATATTTGGAGTGATTTTGTGACAATTACGAGCATTGCGACCTAGAAGCATCAAGAATCGAGCGATTACACTCAATTGGAAGCCAATTATATTGAGTCTAGAGTCATAGTAATGATTCGTGTGTCAAAAGAAGCATGGATGGTCAAACAACGAGGGGATTTATCTCAAGGAACGTCCAAACGCGTCTGTAATTTCCAGCACTGGCAGGGTTTAGTAATTTGGCCATAACTCTCTCTACAAAATTGATATTGAGCTGATTCAAGTGGCTACGGAAAGCTAAGAGAGAGAGCTACAACTCTTATGAAAATTTAGGTGGAGCACGGGCTGGTCGTGCGTATAAGCATGGCCCGTGCTCCCTTCAGCGGTTTGAGCAAGTTCTGCGGCACCCAGCACGGGCTGGGCGTGCCATATGGCACGGCCCGTGCTCCTCTGCGGGAAAAACAGAGTTTGACTTATTTTCAACTAGGTTTCGACCCAAACGAAGTACAAATAGACCCGGAGCGGCCACAAACACAAAGGACGCTGATTTTTACCCTAGAAACCAGAGAAAAGAGCAGTTTCCCACCGGATACTTCGAGAGATTGATCAAGACCGCAACCACACCTTCGAGGATTGAAGATAGATCGAGAGATCATCGTCATCCCCGAGTCACTCATTCCATCGTATCGTATTTCAATTAGTTAGATTTTGATTATGGATAATTTGTCTATGAATTGTTTATTTTCAATGTCTGGCTAAAACTCTTGTGATTCCCGGGTTTGGGAGTAGATTAATAAACACTTTTATGTGATTATTAAGGATAATTGAAGTTAATGTTTTCTTTCTCTATTCAAGTACTTTGCTTTAATTCTTGTTTTGTTAAAAGGCCTTTGATCTAAACTTGTTTGATGTATTGATTCATAATTCTAACCGATGAGTTTCAATACTAGATCTTGAGTACTTGACACAAATAGATTGCATGATTGAGAAGTCTGTGAATATTTGTGAGATCTTTTAATCTTTTGAACTTTTGGGAGTTGGATATCTCATGTTGAGTAGAGATGCTAACATAGATATTTCAATCAACGCTTTTACATACATCTCGAGAGAGAGGGTAAATTACTGTGGTGATTGGTCTATAGAGAAGAATATGTTTAACCTTGGTTTGCTTAACCTGAGCATAAAAGTGGGATATTAATTGAAACCATAACCCAGGAATCCATCCATTCATACTTGATCTTTCAATCACTCTTTACTTTGTTATTTTAGGATTAATTTCTGCTTTAGTAGTAATAAAACCAAACCTTCAAATTTCGATAGTTTAGATAAAAATAGGACTATTATAATCCAATACTTAGTACATTAATTTATTAATCCTGTGGATTCGACCTTGCAAACCCTATTCTATAAACTGATCCGTACACTTGCGGTGAAGCTATAAAAATAGGCGAACAAGTTTTTGGCGCCGTTGTTCTTGGGATTAATCAAATTTTTAGTACTAATATTGCGATAAATAGAACTATTCTTAATCTGGACATTTTTTTTCTTTTTATTTGTTGGTTAATTCTACTCCCGTGGTATTTGATTTGTTTCTTTGAGTTGGTTCAGGTAGTACACGAACATCCGCTCTGATGGAGGAAGCCAATTATTACAATAACAGAATTCCTACAATTCTTCGGAATAATCCTACTCCTACGTACTATTATACGGAGGCAAAGCCATCTATGGAGGACGTCCTCACTGCATTTATGAATGAAACAAGGAACCGGTTCAACAAACATGAGGCTAAGCTGGACAAAATAGTACAATTGGCTAACACTGGGGCACACAATTGGAAAATCTTGGAACCCCAGTTAGCCAATTAGCCACGATCGTTGGTGGACAACATCAAGAGTGCCGTTTTCGAGCAACACTTAAGTCAACACGAAGGAACAATGTAGTGCCATTCATCTAAGGAGTGGTACCGAACACGAGGAGCCGGAGATCCTGGAAAAGCAAGAAAATTCGGAACCAAACACGGACTGTGTGTTTATGCACTTTCAACCCGTGTGTGGTACCGAAAAGGAGCAAAAACAGGATAAGGAATGCACGAACCGTGCGTACGCGCGCTCGGGCAGCGCGTGCGAGATGCCATAATAAAACTATTCCAGAATGAGACGAGCTCAGACTATGCGTACGCACACGGACAACACGCGCGTAACTCAAATCAAAAAGTTCCAACACCAGGACTCCAATCCTTGCTTGGAAATCCCAAGTATGCAATATTAGGTGCAAACAATGCAAATTTGGCACTTGACCATGACCCAAAGCAGTTAATATATGCATTCAAAGGAGGCACAAATTCATGAGCGTTACAGGCGTCAAGCTCTAGACGTTAAATGAAGCGCTTGTTGGGAGGCAACCCAACGGTTTGCTGTTTTATTTCTTCCCATATTTTCTTGGTTTGTTTTCCCTTTTCTAAGATAGGATTTATTTGCTTCCATAGGTTAGGATTTTTTCCTTGTTTTTAAAAAAAAAAAAAAAAAAAAAAAAAAAAAAAAATGTTCGACCCCTAAAGCACGGGCAGCAAGGGCGCTAGAGCACGGCCCGTGCGTGGGTCGGCTGAATCAGTATTAAAGACGCGCAGGGGGTCACTTTTCTTCACAAAACCCCAAGAGCAGCGGGAGTTGGAGATATTGCCGACGATGCATCAGATACGAATGTGGCATATCTCCCAGGGCCACTTTCCGCCGCCACCCCCACAGTAATCCAGGTCCTATCCACACTTTTCTTTGAAATTCTACCTTCTCTTTTATGCGCTATAATTTCATTCAAGTTTGGGGGAGAGGTAGTAATTTTATTGATGGGTGTGGCGTTTGCATTCATTTAGTTGCATGTAGAGCATATCATATAGGGTGCAGTGCATTAGATGTTTGATTTTTTTTAATGGTTTTAGCATGTTTATCGCTTTAGCACGTTTATTGCTTTCCTAGTAGTTAAGGAGTGAGTTGACCGCTATTGTGTGTTTGTTGTGTTTTGATTGAGATCTTGATCTTGGGAGCATTTGCGGATTAGTTCGTGTTGTTTTGAATTGGATGTTGAGTGTGAGTTGATCGGGTTGAGAATAATTAATATGGAGCATATGCTTATTGGGATCATGGTTAAAATGCTTTGAATTATGCACTTACAAGCCTGTGAGCTTTTGAGCCTTTACTGCTTTCATCATATGCAGTCTTGTTTGCGATTGAGTGTGTCATTCATGTTGATTTGAATTCTAGAACTTGCTCTGGTATCTCCGTCAAGGTCACATGTTGTATGCATTCATGAAAATGATTTTAGGCCATTTTTGTTAAGCCTTTCAAGCCTTTTTGCCTACCTTATGATATTTGATTTTCCTAGTTAGCCAATTTGAGCCTATTGTCTGATTTTTGATAACCACATTTCAAGCCTTAGAACTTAATTTGATATATCTGTTATCCTAAACTTGAGCGTATATCATTGAGTAAAGGATAGAATAAAGGATTGAATGAAGGGGTATCGAGAAGTTAGAAAATAGTTTATATGTTGGGTGATTGGGAATAAAAAGAAGAAAAGGAGAAAAAGGGAGGATACTCACAAAAAAAAAAGAGGTCGAAAATCAAGAAAGAAATTTCGAAATAAATAACGACTGAAAAAGTGAGTCAGCAGTACGAAAAATGGGCTTGACGATGTGATGTAAGGCGAAGGAGAATGATTTGTATGAAAAAAAAAAAGAAGGGAGAAATAGAGAGGTGATAAGATATAAGGCGATTGGGAGTACATAATTGGTTGGTATTAGAATAACTGTTTGAGAAAAACGATGTGCTTACCAATCTATACGCTTAAGTTGAGTCACTTAATCCATATTTCCCTACCTTAACCAAAGAGCCTTCATTACAACCATAAACAAAGTCCTTTCTGATTTGTGAATTGCATACAAACGAGTGGCGGAGAAGTGAGACGATTTGCAAGCATATGGTAATTCTTCAACATTGATATGATTTGAGCGAATACACGTCCCTTATTATTCTAGTGAGTAGAGTATACACTTTATCCCTGAGAGGCGTGATTTGAAGTGTTTTACCATGATTTTAATAGACTTGTGCTCCGTGTTAGCTATTTGAAACTTGGTTGGTTTGTGCTTGATGTCTATGGATAGATGACATGAATTGTGATGCGGTGTTCTTGAGTTGCTCTTTACCCCATTTGTGTTGTCTTGATTATAAAGTGTTGGCCACGGACACAACAGTTTAAGTTTGGGGTTTGATTGACATGTATTTTGCATGTATTTTAGGGCATATTTATGGCTATAATTGTTTATAGACATGCAATAACTCATATGAAATGGTATATATTCGCTCTTTGTGGAAAAGATATTACGCTTTGCTCGTTTTGTAGGAATTTAACGATATTTGGAGTGATTTTGTGACAATTACGAGCATTGCGACCTAGAAGCATCAAGAATCGAGCGATTACACTCAATTGGAAGCCAATTATATTGAGTCTAGAGTCATAGTAATGATTCGTGTGTCAAAAGAAGCATGGATGGTCAAACAACGAGGGGATTTATCTCAAGGAACGTCCAAACGCGTCTGGAATTTCCAGCACTGGCAGGGTTTAGTAATTTGGCCATAACTCTCTCTACAAAATTGATATTGAGCTGATTCAAGTGGCTACGGAAAGATAAGAGAGAGAGCTACAACTCTTATGAAGACCCCATAAGCAATTTCGGACGTTTGGGTGGAGCACGGGCTGGTCGTGCGTATAAGCATGGCCCGTGCTCCCTTCAGCGGTTTGAGCAAGTTCTGCGGCACCCAGCACGGGTTGGGCGTGCCATATGGCACGGCCCGTGTTCCTCTGCGGGAAAAACAGAGTTTGACTTGTTTTCAACTAGGTTTCGACCCAAACGAAGTACAAATAGACCCGGGGCGGCCACAAACAGAAAGGACGCTGTTTTTACCCTAGAAACCAGAGAAAAGAGCAGTTTCCCACCGGATACTTCGAGAGATTGATCAAGACCGCAACCACACCTTCGAGGATTGAAGATAGATCGAGAGATCGTCGTCATCCCCGAGTCACTCATTCCATCGTATCGTATTTCAATTAGTTAGATTTTGATTATGGATAATTTGTCTACGAATTGTTTATTTTCAATGTCTGGCTAAAACTCTTGTGATTCCCGGGTTTGGGAGTAGATTAATAAACACTTTTATGTGATGATTAAGGATAATTGAAGTTAATGTTTTCTTTCTCTATTCAAGTATTTTGCTTTAATTCTTGTTTTGTCAAAAGGCCTTTGATCTAAACGTGTTTGATGTATTGATTCATAATTCTAACCGATGAGTTTCAATACTAGATCTTGAGTACTTGACACAAATAGATTGCATGATTGAGAAGTCTGTGAATATTTGTGAGATCTTTTAATCTTTTGAACTTTTGGGAGTTGGATATCTCATGTTGAGTAGAGATGCTAACATAGATATTCCAATCAACGCTTTTACATACATCTCGAGAGAGAGGGTAAATTACTGTGGTGATTGGTCTATAGAGAAGAATATGTTTAACCTTGGTTTGCTTAACCTGAGCATAAAAGTGGGATATTAATTGAAACCATAACCCAGGAATCCATCCATTCATACTTGATCTTTCAATCACTCTTTACTTTGTTATTTTAGGATTAATTTCTGCTTTAGTAGTAATAAAACCAAACCTTCAAATTTCGATAGTTTAGATAAAAATAGGACTATTATAATCCAATACTTAGTACATTAATTTATTAATCCCTGTGGATTCGACCTTGCAAACCCTATTCTATAAACTGATCCGTACACTTGCGGTGAAGCTATAAAAATAGGCGAACACAATGTCTAATGGGCATCAACGAAGACAATGAGGTACGCTCTAACTCGTCTACATCTTTTAGTAATGAATTGCATGATGATTATGGTGAATTACAAAATGATTTTGATGAACTACAAAATGAATTCCAAAGCTTGCTTTTTAAATACAAAAATTTTAAAAAGGAATTCAACACTATGAAAAATGAAAAGGGTAGTTTATTTACTTCTTATGGATCACTTTCTTGTGCTCACGCTACCACACTTGATAAGATTAGAAACCTTGAAAAGGATAATGAATCTCTTGTGAAGGATATTAATTGCATGAAAGATGATATGACAAAGTTTAATTTGAGTACCAATAAAATGACCAAAATACTTGATGTTCATCGTTGTGATAATTTGAAACTAGGACTTGGTTATAAGCCTAATGTCGTTAATCATAAGAAAAAGAATCAAGTATTTAAGCATGTTGGTTATTATGCTCCTAGAATTAATACATGTTTCTATTGTGGTAAAAAGAGTCACACGGCAAATTATTGTCAAGCTAAAAATAGCTCTAATTATTATTGGAGACCTAAAAGTCTCAATGCTAATCCCAAAGGACCCAAACACTTGACGGTTCCACAAGAAAATTTCATGATAGGTACTTGGCGCAACAAAAATCAAAGGAAATTCAAATTGTCAAATCGACAACAAACATTTGCGCCACTTGATCAAAGGAGAAGACATTATCAACAAAATCAATTTCCAAGAAGGAGATATTATCAACAATGGGAAGAACACAAACCTTGAAAATGGAGTAATTGGAGAAACCATCATCAACAAAATGATTTTCCAAGAGAAAGACATCATCAACAATGGGAAAGACACAACGCATGGAAATGGCGTAATTGTATCTCCCTATTAAAATACACATAGTGTCTTGTTATTATGCATGTTTTTATTTTTGCTTTAATTGTCGAAATGATTTTTTTAAATGAGGTCTCTACAAATACTCTTGGAATTTCAAAAGTCTTTTAAAAGAGACCTTGTATAGAGTTTTTTTTTAAACTTATGTATATTTACAAGAACTTACATGTTTTTAACATCTATTGTGGTTTTAAGCGAAAGCATTGTGTACTTGTGTTATTTCTTAAATTGCCTTAGCCACTCTTGTCCATTACCATTTTTACTATGCTCTTCTGTAAGATGTTTTGTCAAAGTTTTAAATATCTTGATATACATGTTCGTCAACATATTATCTAATTTATGATTTATCAAGATTGATATAAAAAATTGAGGCATGATCATTATTGGTATTTTAGATATATTTGGGCTATTTTTCTTGCTAATATAAGCGATGTCGTTTATGAGTTTGTTAAGTTGTGTAGACTTATTGAGGATGAGAAAGGAAGTACTCTAAATATTAGTTACTTCAAAATATTTGGATGTAAATATTTTATTATGAACACCAAAGATCAATTGGATATCCAATGATGATAGTGATGAAGAAGACAACATCGAACAAATTTCTCAAATGATGCTCCAAGATGAAGATTGGTTTATAGAATTGCAAGAGGAGCTAAATCAATTCGGAAAAAATGATATTTGGGAATTGGTACCATGTCCTCCATCACAAACGATTATAGGTACAAAATGGGTATTCCAGAACAAACTCGATGGCCAAGGTAACAAAATGGGTAACTCTTGCCTATTCTTGTTTTAAAAATTTCAAGCTTTACCAAATGGATGTTAAATCCGCCTTTCTAAATGGTCTTATTCAAGAAGAAGTCTATGTAAAACAACCTCCAAGGTTTGAAAAATTTTCTAGGCCTAATGATGTTTATAAACTTAAAAAGGCCTTATATGGTTTAGAACAACCACCCCGAGCATGGTATGATAGACTTAGCTCTTTTCTTTTACAAAATGGATTTACAAGAGGTAAAGTTGATACTACTCTCTTTGTTTTTGAAAAAGGGCAAGATTGCTTATTAGTGTAAATTTATGTCAATGATATTATATGAATCCTTGTGCAAGAAATTTTCTAAATTAGTGCAAGGTGAATTCGAGATGAGTATGATGGGGGAGCTAAACCTCTTCCTTGGACTTCAAATTAAGCAATGCTAAGAAGGGATTTATATTTCACAATCAAAGTATACAAAAGAACTTTTGAAGAAGTTCGGCATTGAAGAAGGAAGAACTGTCACTACTCTAATGGCAACCAATATCAAGTTGTACAAAGATGAGAAAGGCATATTTGTTAACAAATAAAATCGAGGTATGTTCATCAACTTTCATTATTCTCATAGACTCGATATTCTTCATGTCGTATGCCTATGTGCTCGATTTCAAAACAATCCCAAAGAATCTCATTAAAGTATCGTTAAAAGAAAATTTCAATATTTGAAAGAGACTTCTTCTTATGGCTTGTCTTATCCAAAGTTTAAAGTATTCATATTTTCGGGATAACAAGTCTGATATATAAATATTGCTCAAAACCCGGTTCATCATAACCGTACTAAACATATTGAGGTTCGTCATCATTTTATAAGGGATTGTGTTTCCAAAGGAAAAATTGAGATGTCTTTTGTCCCGTCTCAAGATCAACTCGCGGATATTTTTACTAAATCACTTACCGCCGATTAATTTGCTTCTATACGAGCTCGTTTAGGCATAATACATATTGAATAAGGTCTATAATTGCATTTTGTACGTTTTAAAAACTTAGGGGTGAAAAATTAGATTTTTTGTTGAAAATTCGGACAGAAACTAGACTTTTGTTTCAGACACAGGTTGACCAGGCGGTCGACCGGTCGACCACACTGGTCGACACCCTGGTCAACCGGTCGACCAGTGCTCCTGCAGGGATAAATTTGCTTTTGTCCTTCTCTGTGTTATTTTTTGATCTTCTTCTTCAAACTCGAACCCCTTTGAACATTTCACACACATTTCACTCAAAATATTTTCATTCTTGTAAATTATATATCTTTGAGTTTAACTATTGGTATATCATCCATGATGCCCGACTTCTCCGATTAATTGGTAAAATTAATTCCTTTTTACTCTCAATTGGGTTGAACCCTTGAGAATGTACTTATATTTTGGGACTTTGATGCATTATTGTATATTTGTGATGGGAATTATGTATGATTATGAATTGTGCTTGAATATTTATGATTGGTGATGATTTTTTGGGCATGACTGCATTTACAAGCATTATGTACGTCTTCAGTTTTATTCTACGCACACTAAGTGCTCAATAAAATGCTTCAATAAAAATTTCTTTGTTTACATGATTCTCTAGATTTTAAATGTCTTATAAGTTTATAGAGATCGTGTTTTTGTCACTCAAATGAGCTTTTCAAATTGTCTTTTCAAGTTTTCCCTAATCACTGGGAATTTTAAGCTTTATATTCAAAAGCTCAACAATTCAATGAAAATGCGCACTTTGATATATGCTTATGATGTTTTTATTGTGCTAACATTCTTCTTGATGATTCCAAAGGGGAAGAAACACAAAACAAACTCATTAGCTCAAAGAAGCTAGAAAAAGCTCACAGAAAAAGCGATAAGTTGTGATTGAAAAAGTCATAAGTTGTGAATAAAACTTAGTCCATTGGATGTATTATGGACTTCTATACTTGTCTAATGATGTTTTTTTGACAGGAGGAGCTTCTAAGCTCATCTTATTTGAGCTCATATTGTAAAAGCTAAGCTTTTAGCTTCTTAGTTGTTTGCTTCCATAGCTTTTGTTAAAAATGCTTCTGTAAAATCTTTGCTCCTACACTTGTGATTTAAAACGTTTTGTCGTTTTGTGTTAAAAATCAATCTCCTAAAATTGTTTTGGTTTGTAATCATCAAAAAGGGGGAGTTTGTTAGATAAAAATTTTTATCATGATTTTGATGATTTTGTTTAAATGTGTTTTTACACCAAAACAATGTCTCCAAGTCTTGTTCAAATACTCCTAAACATTTTAAATTATTTCTCGGAATATTATCTTCAGGTTTATTTTTCGATTAAAATTTATTTTCATGTTTTAAAGTGTTTTTAACATTTACCGAATACCATCAAGGTAAATCGGTACCCGAAAAATATAGTCGGAATTTTTTCACCGACCGAAAATTCCCTGGAATTGGCTGACCGGTAAACCCCTAAGTCAACCGGTGCCTGAGGCTTAAGATTACAATTTTTCAGAAGAAATTTGCACCAGGGACAAGTCAACCCCTGGGTTGACCGGTCGACCTCCTGGTCGACCGGTCGACCACAAGGGTTGACCCAAGGATGTTGGTTCCCCTGCCTCACTGTCCTCCTTCTGTTCCATTTTGTGAAAAATGCAGGTACTGTGTGGGGCTCCAGCTCAACGGACTGATTTTTGAATATTTGTATGGTCGACCGGTCGACCACATGGGTTGACCAGTGTAAAATCAGACGATTTTTTAGTTTTGGGGAGACAACTTTTCCTAGTTTTGGGGAGTTGATTTGTAACAGCTATATTGATGATTTAATATGCATTTCTTTTCAGATTTCACTCCCCAAGAGGAGCATATCAATGTACAAGACCTCTTCTATAAATAGAGGAAGCTTTGGAGCAACAATAACAACAATTACTACTACACAACAAGAGATATACTCAAGCACATATTGTGTTCTTCATTTTCAACATTCTTGTTGTAATAGCCTAAGGTCTTTCACTTTCACATCTTGAGGTCTAGGCTTGATTCTTGATTACACTTGCATTTTGAGTTGTAATATTTTTTCAAAGTGTAATCTTGATTGTAATTCATCATCCAAACACAAGATATCCTTGTGAGTATTCTTGTGATAAGAATACACTTGGGTGATCTTAGGTGTTGAAGAGTTTGGTTCTCTTCATAGGTGAAAGAAGGTTGTGGTAATCTTCTTGTAAAAAAGTTTGGTGCTCTTCGAGGTGTTGGAGAGTTCGGTGCTCTTCAAGTCGGAAGATTGTGGTAATCTTCAGAAGGTGCCATTGAAGGAAGACTGTGGTAATCTTCAAGGGAGATTGTGGTAATCTTCAAAGAGGTGTTGTAAGGTGATGTTGTAATAGTTTTGGTAATTATTTATAAAATTCTTTTTCTTCTCGAAATCCATCCCGGAGATACTGGGGTGGTAGAGGATTAGGTCCTAGATGGGTTGAACCTCTATAAATCGACGTGTGTTGTTTACTTCCCGCACTTCCATTCTTGTCTTTGCTTATTACATTCGAAAAAGAGGGCATAATCTATTCACCCCCCTTCTAGATTATCATAGTCACTTGGACTTACAACATGCATGCCATTTGACCACTTGGGCTACATTTGAATCCCAAGTTATTTATGGTAATAGAAGTGAAAAACAGTTGAGAATTAGAAGTTGGTAATGTTTGCATATATAAGCTACAAGTTATCAAGTTATTAGATTACGTATGGTGAATAAGTTGCAAAAGTTTTTTGCATATTTCAAAATGAAACTAGAAATAAAAATAAAAAATCTAAATCATCCATTCTCCTACTATTAAATTATGATTAAATTATACAAAATTAAAAGCAGAATTTGACATTTTTGTGAAATAAAACCGAGAACTTCCATTAGCATATCAGATCCTTCTGCAAGTCATTACAAATAAAATAAGGAGGGATGGACTTCCACTCCTTGACACCAGACATAGAATTTATCGCTCTAGCTAAATTTTGGGCATGACACTACAAGAAATCCGCTCAACAACAACAGATATAATCTGTTGTGTATTACAATAATCATTTGTTGTAGTAGATGGTGTTGTAAAAAAATCCGCTCAACGACAACAGTTACAATCCGTTGTCGTTAATAAGAAGACAACGGTTAGAATCCGTTATCTTTTAATCTTTGAAAGACAATGGTGGGGACAACGGCTGGTATCTGTTTTTGAATTATGAGATACAACAATGTATTTGACAACGGTTAATATCCGTTGTGGTGTTGAATTATCACAACAGTTCTACAAGGCTTTAAAACCGTTGTAGTTTGTAACTATTTCAACAACAGATCAAATCCGTTGTGGTTTTGAAGTATTACAACAGTTTAACAAGCCATAAAAGCCGTTGTAATTTTAAACCATGGCTAATGTATTTTATATTTGGTGTCTATTATTTTTTCACCTGTGGTAATATAAATTTTGATTTCATATATGCAAAAAACAAACGCAATACAAGAAAACAACATATAACTAACTAAAACAAAACATGACATTCAAGTGATTGTATCTAGTACATGTCTGCAAAAGTTTAACAAAACAAATATATCAGAAATATATCTAACAAGTGTTTAACAAAACGTCTAACAAGTGTTCTCAAAATTACACTAATTCTTTCATTGAGGGCAGCTGCAAAACACTTCAATATCATGCCTGCAAATAATAAGTATATACATCAATTTACATAATTTAAGTTCATGCCTCCAAATAAGAAGTATATACATCAATTTACATTAAAATCAAATTCACTCAATTACAGAATGTGCATTCTTTATAACTATGAAAATTTGCATATAACTATAAACAAAATACCTATTCACTCATGTATATGGTCTTGGACGCATTCTGCCAACTCCGATCGCACCTCATCAATTTGAACTTGAGAATACTCCACATTTGAGAATTGTGAGAAAAAAACATAGGTATTATAATTGGCTCCAATTATTAAGCATTTGCAAAAAACATGAGAACGCCAGATTTTAATATAATTTACCATTGATCACAATGAAGCCATGTCTGTAGTTGAATCTTCTACAATTTGCCTCATGTACCTCATCACAAAATAACCGCATTGGAATGCATCAGATTGAATAGGAGCCTATGTTTCAAACAATTTTAAATGACATTGATAAGTATTAGACAACTTAGTTCATTAATACAGGGCAAAGCAGAAGTGAGAAACCGATCAGCATAGTAAAGAATTATCCAGCTGTAGTAAAGAAACCGATCAACATAACAGGATTAGTATTTCCTATAAAATGTATAAGAGAGATTTTGCAATATATAAGTGCTTTTTGGTGTAGAATAGAAAAAACAGTGAAAAGAATAGGAGTATAGGACCCAGTTCTCAATATTAGCATTTAACAGTCAACACACAAAAGCACAGCCACACACACAATCAGAAAGACAGCATCTATATTTTCATGTAAATAAAACCAAGTCAAATCACCAATATTCAGAAGCTAATCTATAATAACCACATTTGTTCATCATTCAAGAATAATCATTAAGAAAAAAAAAAGAAAATGATATTGGAGAACAACTCATCCTTGCATCCAGATTTCAGACTTCTATTTTGTACATTACAAGGTTAGCATTTCAAAAAATAATTCTGAAACAGTATCAGAAATATTAATATTTGATCACTTAAACTTATTAAAATGTCATCTGAATCAGGACAGTATCCAAACCCAAATAATGATTAATTAAACAGATTATAAAGTGTAAATAGTGCTATTACAGAACAACCTGAGACAACTTGTGTCAATAAATGTCCTTTTTTTTTCTCCTCCCAAGTCCCAACTCAGGTTCAAAATTATTATTTTTAAATGAAATTCCACATTACTCAACAGGTAATTTTACCTACTATAGCATGTTGCACGACTAAATGTTTGGGGAAAAAAAACTCATTCAAGGAATAATTAATTGAAAAAAAGTGACAACCAAATCTCCAAACCGATCCACCTAGAGCACTAAAAAATAATTTTGCCCAAAAAACAAAATTCACGTGATAACAAAAAAAATCAAATCATCTAAAAATGTACAGTGGCATGTAATATGCCCCTAGGCCCCAATAAGGAAATTAAAACCATTTATTAAATTAAGCATAATATATTATAAATCCACTATTAGAACATAGAGACAGACAGAGTAAAAAAGAACACATTAAACCTGGTAATTAAATCCAAGAAAGAAAATGATTTAGTTCACCACACCAACCTGTAAAAATTCAATACTAAGAAACATGTAAAATTGGACGGTTCAAAATACCTCTTTAAGTATGTCCCAAATAGGTAGCTTCTTGACATTTTTGTGGATTTCCGTATTGAACATTCGTATAGCCCTAAATTCACAAGTTCATTCATTATTATCACAATAGGCATGAATTAAGACATAAAACTAAATCAAAGAGAAGTAAAACAAAATCATACAAATCCACAATTTCTTTTTTTTTAAGAGTTTGCAAACACTCATGAATTTTGACTTGCAAATATGGGCAAACAAGCCCCTGCAGTAAGATTCTTGCATAAGTTAATAACCACCTAGGTAAATCTCATACACAACAAATCTAACCAAACAACATCAACATATTCATCCTACTTCCCAGAAATTCAAAAAAGCTGAAAATAGCTTTTAACAGAAAAAAGCTCAAATCAGCTTTTTTCCCAAAAAAAGTTGAAACAAACTATTTTTTTTCTTTATGTGATCCTGAGCAGTATGTTGTCACTTATAAATAATTTGAATATGCCATGTTTAAATAACAGACTATGGCCTTTGTTTCTGCTTTTCTCTCTAGTTCCTTTTTTCTTTTTAAATCTTGATTTCTTTTGTGAATAAAAATAAGGCATCATGTTGCAGAACATTGAAGAACAAGCAAGTATAAGTGGGGAATCCAAAGAAAAAAAACCTTTAATTTATTTGGAACTAAAACTCTGTTTTTTGTACTAATAGAATGCCATAGAATGTGAAGGAGGAGAATCTTTGTTATCTTCCAATCCCAATTCACCAAACCATGGTTACTATCAATTTTATTAAGGCCAACCTTTAAAGTGAATACATGAACACTTTAAATCAAGACAATGAGAAGCAACATGCCACATGTATACTAAACTACAATTGTCATTATAAAATACTAATCAAATGCAAAGCGAATTTGCCATCATTTATTAAGGGAATTCCTGAATTAATTTGAAATTTGACCATTCTCCACATATATTTACTAAAAGATTTTTTTGTCTACAGTTCATCAAATACATGAGGAAGCCAATATACACAAACTCACTCCAATTTCCTCATGCATGCTCTAAAACACAGTTTCATGCTACTTATCTATATTGATCCAATCTCCAATCAAAACATAGATTAAATATTCAATAAATGGCTAATGCTTTTATCAAATAAATAAGTCAAACCCAAACTACAAGCACTGCACTGATTTTTCAAGCGGGCTAAGAAAAACAACAATCAAACATCTGATACAAATACAAGCACTGCCCAGAATTTCCCAAAAAATTAGCACACGAAAAATCTAAAAATGAAGCCTCCAACATTTTCTTCACAACCATTTTAAACATATACAATTGTGAAAAATCCCCAAATCAAACTAACTCCATGAAATATAACCCATCACGTATGCATAAACACACACACAAACACATATTAAACCACACCATGAAAATCAACTTTCAGAAATTAGGGTTTTAAAAGATTTGGGGATTTTAGTGGATAGGAAAAACTCACCATGAAATCACTCCGAGATGCAGTGGCCGAGCTCCTATTTGCGCGGTGGACGGCGGTGGATGAGCGGCGGCGTGGAGGGGTGGCGTGGACGGCGATCCTCTTCTCCTTCTCAGCAGCAAGGCCCGTTCTCAATTCTTTCCTGGTTCTCGTTTTTATTTTTTATTTTTTTTGATTAAGTTGTTTGATTTATTTTTATTTGGGTAAGTTGCTAATACTCAACTTAAAGTTGCCAGTTTTATTTATTGATATTTATGTTTAGTATTGGGTAAGTTGCTAATACTCAACTTAAAGTTGTTAGTTTTATTTATTGATTTATGTTTAAGTTGCTAAAGTAAAAAATCTAACTTTAAAATTACTAGTTATATTTTTAGACTTATATTTAAGTTGCTAAAGTTGTTGAAATAAAATAAAAATTTAATAAAAAAAATATTTACAACTCCCAACACTTTTATAATTATATGCTAAAGTTGCTAAAATAAAATTGATAAGTTAACTAAAAGTGATAGTTATACCATGAGATAAAAAATTGATAAACTAACTAAAAGTTGCTAAAATAAAATTGATAAACTAACTAAAACTGCTAGTTATACCATTAATATAATTAATAAATAAGGACATGAAAAATGCCTATCGACTCCGGTTTATAACTGTTATTAAAATTATTGTCTTTAAGGCAAAAAACTAATTACAACGGTATAACCAACCGTTGACGAAAATGATGAATAAATGTTGTATTTTGAAAAAGATTAGGCACTAATCGACAACGGATGACAAAAATATTGTCGAAGACCCAAGAAACGCGTTGTAAAAAAATAAAAAGACCGTTAATCGACAACGCTTCAAGAAAGTATTGTCTTAGGCTTGAGTAAACTGTTGTCGTTAACAAAAAATCCGCTCATCCACAACGGTTAGCGAAAATCCGTTGTGAATACTTGTAAGGACAACGATTTAGCTAAACTCCGTTGTCTTTGGGGTGTTGTCGTTGAGCATTTTTCTTGTAGTCAACAAAATCTGCTGATCTCTTAAAAAAAACACGAAACATTTGACAAAGAAACAAGCATAGACACTAAAAAATTACTTTTTTTTTCAATTTCAAAAGTTGACAATCACTTTTTTTAAGTTTTTGCAAACACTCCCTAAATACATAACTCTATTCTTAAATCATTGTCTAGCCGCTCTTAGTCTCTGTTTAGGCGCTACACTCCTTTGGCATTATAAGTTTTTTCTTCAGATTAGTTTCCGATTAATTCTGTTCATGCCCCTAATACCGCCCACTCGCCTAGACTCCACCTAGGTATTAGACAAACTACTTGACTAGCGCCTAGGCGCTTTTAGTAAACTCTTATGGACTAAAATCTTCCCACTCTACATAATATGAACCATTTGTGACGTGCTAGACGACGTCGCATGTATGGACTACTACATCATAGCACATACGAACTTCATGGAATGCAGAGGACATGGGAAGTTGGAAAAGTACATACAAAAACACACACAAAAAAAAATTGTTTGACAATAATATTGTATGTTATGGTGTTATACTATTATATATCTTTGGAGCTTTTCAAAAAAAAATATATATATATATATATCTTTGGAGAAGAAGATGCGTGAAAGTGTCACGTGACACACGAGCTATGTCCAAAATGGGACCACGAATAAAGGTGTCTTCTCTTATTTAGAAGAGAAAAAGAAAGAAGAAAATTTGACAAAGCGAAAAGAGTTAAAGCAAAAATGAGAAGATATGGAAGATATCCCTATATCTACTACCACTTGTTTTAATTTCTTATGGTTGGTAATGTACAATGTTGATTTTCAATTGTGCCATGAGCAAGTGAGTATTCTAAGATGAAGGAGATAGACTGATAGAGCATGTGTTGGACTTATTGATGGTGAATAGGGTTGAGCTAACAAATCACGATACTTGATTTAAGAATAATCGGTAAAGATACTTGTTTAAACTTAGTTTGTTGATAAGATTGAAGTTAAATTTGAATATGTTTTTTTATAGCCGATAAAATTTAAAGATTTCCTCAAAGTCAACTTGAGTAATGAAAATATAATAATTATATTTAAAAATATTAAGATATTCGAACCCGACTAAAGTTCGATTAAACTTGATTCAATTAACAATTAAATTTAGAGAACGCTATTAACACCCTCAAAACTTATTAATACACCATTTCTTCTTAACACACCTCCATCCCCTTTTCAGAAGTAACTTATTTACTTAATACACCTTAATAATTCCTGATTTATCTTTTCCCCAATTAAACCTTAATTCTTTCTGCAAAACAAATATATATTACTGGTGCCACGAGATTTTTTTTTAGGGAAAACGAATTCATCGAGTAGAGTAAAATCAAGAATACAAATAAGTTCAGAATGATAGCTCAGATCCTTCACAAGTACAGACACTAACTTTGCAAGATTGTGGGATGCAATATTAAAAGATCTAGGTACATGAGTAATTTCATGACTATCAAACCCTATAAGTAAGCACCTAATCTATGTTGTGTCAGACATGTTTTGTACTGTAATCTCTGTTGCAAAGGGAATTAGGTGTATTTAACATATTGTTGTTGCAAAATGAAGATCATACGTATTAAAAAAGATGGGTACATTTAGAGATTTGATATGTGTGTTTATAAATTAGGTAGAACACTAAGGGCATTTTGATCTTTTTAATTAATGGATTTTTATAATTAAAGTAGGTTTTGAGGGTGTTAATAGCGTTTCCCTCAAATTTATTTTTGAAACATGATAAATATTCAATAAATTTGAAGAGTAACAAATCTAGCTCGGCTCTATTCACTTACACTCTGTATGATTATTCTCATGTCAAAGTCAAACTGGATTTGCAAGGTGTGCACGGAGGTAGTGTAGCACTACAAAGATCACATTGGAGGTCTATATTACAATTTAATTGAATATCATCATCACTATCAACTATAATTCTCAGTATATATAATGACTAGCACTTGACAATTTGAAAATCAACGTAATCTGTTTAATAGTACACAAATGGGTTACTTTTTTTCTCACTTCTATAAACTTAAAGTTAACTAAATTTGCTTCTTTTTTTAAAGTACAAACTTAAAGTACGTCTAGTTACTTGCAAAACCTAATAAAGTACTTGAATTTGTTGAACTTTCTTGCAATTAAAATATGACATCTTTTGGAAAATTGAATCTTCCAACAAAACTATTTTGGTTATCAAAAACATAATGTCTAATACAAAGGGGAAAAAAGAAATAGTGAGCACATGATGAGGGAGCTTCAAAATGTGTACTTATACGTATTACGTACACATTTCAACGTGTCTATCAATTTATCTAAATTGAGATGGCCCCAATATTTGGATTGGAAATGGCAACTTAAAATTGTGAGCTGCCCAAGTCCCAACAAGTCCTATTATATTCTGTTCAAATTAATGTGACAAGTTGGGACTATGCTGCCACATAATAAATTAGAAAATTAAAACATGCATGGGACCTGATAGTGTTTATTTTGGTTAACCATATACTACTTGGTCTGTGAATTCAATTTAGTATATCATTTGTAGAATCTGAAGCGGAAGGACGGGTGCCTTTTTTTTTTTTTTTTTAATCTAGAAATTGAGATTTTTTTTTTAGTTTGCAAACACTATGAAGAAAAAGGACACACGCACACATAAATATATAAGCATATTAAAACGTATAATCTTGCCTCTTTTTTGACACATAACAAGTTGTATTCAATAAAATACATAAAAATTGTCATATTAGACTATTAGTACATATATACTTATTTTCTTCAATATAAAAATCCTCCCTAACAAATAAGGAAAAAGAAGATGAAGTAAAGGGGAAAAAAAAGCTTTGATAGAACATTGAACGTCCCAAATACGACTCAATTGAGAATGAATATCCATAGAACAATTACATTGTAATTGATGTTGTTTTTTAAAGCAGATCACTCCAAGTCAACGGTGCTGCAGAAATCCTTCTTTCAAGGGGGAAGTCTTCAAGTCTTTTTCTCCGGAAACTGGAGATCTTTCGTTTGGGAACTTCCGAACTTGCCTACACACGTTCGCAAACGTTAGGGGGGTCCCTGGGTATTGCCCAATGAGGCCCCTCCAACGCTTAAGTCGGCTTAGTGAATGAGAGAATAAAACAGTAATTGAATCCTGAATTAAATGCGTAAGAGAATTATGAGTTAATTAATTTACAGATAATAGGAGGGACCTTTTCATACCTGGGAGATGGGCTCCGTGGGCCGTGTAGAAGAATTCAGCCTATGGGCCAGTCCGCGTAGGAGAAATCGGCATATGGGCCTGTCCCGAACACCTTTGGATGGGGTTATTTTATCAAGAGCTCATTGGGCAATTAATATGAAATAAATTTATAAACTAAATTATATATTAATTAATTAAATATCATTTTTGCCCCCAACATAAGCCCCCTAGCTCCGGTGTTGTGGAGGGATGAAGCAGTGCGAGAGCTAAACCGGTATTGTGTCTGGCTTGTCTTGTTTGTGCGTCTTGTCATGCCTTTGGAGAATCTTTGACTGCTATTGCCTAAGGACGCTCAAAAGGAGAGTTTTTGACCATTCCTTTCAAAGATGATATTTTCCTCTCTACTCTTTAACTTTCAAATTTTTTGCTTTGTAGAAGACATAGCAAAAATTCTTATAAGTTGAAGTGAGAGTTGAGATGAAAGCCCGATGAGATGAGAGATTGCTCATGGTTGCCTCCCAAGAAAGGGCGCCCCCATGCGCCTTCTTGCATGGAGGAGGGCGCCCTTCAGGGGGAGGCCCAAGCCCCCCGTTCTTCATTCCTTGTATTTTCTTTGTCTTTTCCGGAGTTTTTCCCATATCGAGCTAGATTTTGAATTCCGGTCTTTCTTCATTTCCGCATTCCTTCGTACTCTCGAGCTCGGAGGGAGCACCCTTCTCGAGCTTGGATGGAGCACCTTTCTCGAGCTTGGAGGGAGCACCCTTATGGAGATTTCTCCAAGTTCTTCTTTTCACCACCTGTGTTTGCATTTTCGCATTCTTTTTCTTTGCACATCTTTGTTGGGAAGCACTATTTTACTGGCACCGTTCCGAAGTCCATAGGGGGCGCCCTTATGGAGCTCGTGAGGCACCCTTCCGGAGTCCGAATGGGGCACTATTCTGGAGCTTCTTCCAAGTTTTTTCTTGTATCTCTTCCCCATATGTGTTAGCTTTTTTTCCTTCTTTTTCTTCCATATTTTCATCATGGAGAATAATTTACGGGGACCCTTCTGGAGGCAGAAGGGGGCGCCCTTCTGGAGCTTTCTCCATATTCTTGATTTATTCACATCTTTCCCACATGTGTTAGCATTTTTGCTTTCTTGTTGCACATTCTCAATGGGGAAGAATAATATAAGGGAACCCCTATGAGGCTCCTCCTCCCCTCCGGGGTCATAGCCGGAGGACAAAAATTTACTATGACCCCTATTGAGGAGATCTCTCTCATCCAAGGTCTTAACTGAATGGGGTTTAATTTGCGAGGACTCCCCCATTAGGGAGTGCCTCTTCTCCGGGAGCGCATAACGTCACTAGAGATGTTTATTTATGGGGATTCCCTCGTGAGGAGCTCCTCCTCTCCAGGAGCGCATAGCATATTTGGAGAGGTTTATTCACGGGGACTCTCCCATGAGAGAGCCGCTTCTCTCCGGGAGTGCGTAGCATCACTAGAGAAGTTTATTTACATCGAAACAATATGTTGTCCTAATACTCCCGATCGGTCTAAAATATTTTTACTATTTTTCGGAGTATTTCTTGGAGTTTATATCGGACAACACTTTTAATGATTTTGTGTTAATGTGTTACTTCATCAAAACTATATTTCTAATGTTGTCCAAAATACTTCCGATCGGTTTAAAATGTTTTTACTAATTTTTCGGAGTATTTCTTGAGGTTTATTTTCGACAAAAATCGGACAACATTTCATTTCGTAGGTCGACCGGTCGACCAAGAAGGCGACCGGTACTTGGGAATGAGTTTCTTGAAACAGAACTCACGGGTCTCTCAAAATTGGTCAGGGTGACCGGTCCACATGGTGGGCGACCGGTCGCACCCGAGCGCGACCGGTCGACCACCCCCTGGACCGGTCTCCCTGTTGTAATTCTGTTGCGTTCTTTTCAAATCTTATTTCTACGCGACCGGTCGCCCTATGTTTTGACAAAGAAAATTCTAATCAAGTTGTGCGTGAAACAGATGACTTTGCTTTAAATTGTGGGATTGATTTCTAACAGCTATAAACTTGATTTTAATTGCAATTTTTTTGTAGATATCAGATTCTAAGAGGAGCCTATAAAGGATCAATCATCTCCTATAAATAGAGGAAGATTTGAAGCACAACAACAAAAGAGAACAATACAACACAACAAGAAATACTCAAGCAAACACTTGGTCTTATATTGTCATTATTCTTGTTGTAATTTGTCTAGCTTATCACTTTCATATTCTTGAGGTCTAGGCTATTCTTGATTACACTTGCACTCAATTGTATCATTCATTATCGAGTTGTAATCTTGAATTTTTGGGTAATCATTCAACACAAGATATCCTTGTGAGTGTTCTTGTGGTAAGAACACACTTGGGTGATCTAGGTGTTAGGTGTAAGAAGATTGTGGTAATCTTCTTGTCGAGGTGTTGAAGAATTTGGTATTCTTCAAGGTTGAAGATTGTGGTAATCTTCACAATGTGCTATTGGAGATTGTGGTAATCTTCAAGAGAGATTGTGGTAATCTCAAAGGTGGTGTTGTAGAAGAGTGTGGTGCTCTTCAAGGTGATGTTGTAAGGTGTTGTGTTAATTTTGATAATTAATAAAATTCTTTTTTCTTTTTGAAATCCATCCCGGAGATACTGGGGTGGTAGAGGATTAGGCCCTAGGTGTGTTGAACCTCTATAAATCGACGTGTGTTGTTTACTTCCCACACCTTTATTATTGTCTTGGCTTGTTTTGTTCGAAAAAGAGGACGAAATCGAAAAGATGGAGATAATCTATTCACCCCCCTCTAGATTATCGTAACTGCTTGGACTTACAATTTTCGATTTAGTCCTTTTAAAATATTTTAAGAGTTTTACACAAATCAGCTCAGTCCTTGAGGGACAACTAGGTTGGCTTACTCAGGAAAGTTACCCACTCAACAGACTAGACTGAGTTGTTGATAGTATAACTTAGCTGCTTTCAACTAACACTTAGAATAACAGTTGATTTGGTTTTAGTTCAGCGGAAGACTTTTCACCCTTGTTGTTTTAAACTTATTTTGCAACACGTGTTTTAGCAATTGTTATTATCAGTCGAGTTCAACCTTCCTTAACTTAACAGCAGATATGAAACATATGTAAGAATTAAAAGTGTTGTAAGTAAATGAAACACAAGCAATTTTTATAGTGGTTCGAGGATGGGGTAATTCCTCTAGTCCACTCTTCTCCAACTCCTAAAGGAATCCACTAAGTAACAAGATCTTTGTTACAAAGCGGTCAATAGTTTGAGTCAGCTTTGATCACATAGCCAGCTGCTCCTAGGATTCAGCTTCTTCACAAAATAGTTGTCTTGCTAATTCAGCTCTTTCAAACTCTTGGATTTGATCATACAGCCTTCCAATGGGTGTGGTTCGAACTTGAACCTTACTATTTCACCTTCAACCTTGGAGAGTAGACCTCTTTTGTTCTTTAAACAGATTCCTCTTCAACTGGTGAAATAATCTTTCCTTCACTGAAAGTGTTGGATTGAGTTCCTTCGAATTTTGGCTTGAGGATATCTTTGAAAGCTTGAGAGAGTTTGCAGGTTGTTGCTTGATTGCTTGTATGCTTGTTATGAACTCCGTAACCTTGTCTCACTTGCTTCCTCAGCCTTTTATAGTGTAGATTTGAAATTATGTCCGTTGAAGTGATAGATACACATTTCAAATCACACTCGTAGGTTGTTGGCTTGTCATGTCTTGCAGCATTAATATGTATCGTACCATGATTTTAATGCTCTGCAACTTTTCCTTCAACTCTGCAGGTTTTCAGGTACATCTCATTGGTTCCTTGCTTTTTGCACTCTTTCAGCAAAACAGCTTTATCACTGGTAGCCTGACACAGGCCTATTTCCAGCAAAACTTTGACTTGTGTTGAAAACTAATCTCTTCAGCTTTCTTCAAGTCTTGTCTGTTGCATACCCCTTTGACATTCGATTCTAATCATTTTGGAATGACTTAGTCTGTCGATCCGCCTAATCGAGACAGACTTTTCATCACTTGATCAACCTTCTCTTGGCTTCACACACTTGACACACAGCTGGGTTTTCTCTTCAATCTTCAGTGGACTCTTGTAATCTTAAACTTAGCTGACTCCAGCTCAGCTTATTCAGCCCTATCCATTACAAGTTGAACTACATAGAAATGGGGTGCCAACTTCCTAATCTAAGTTTATATGGTATCATCAAAATCTAAACATAAATTTTCCTAACAATTTTCCCCTTTTTGATGATGCTGAAATTTAAATAAATACAACAAAGTAAATAGTGCAGTAACAAAGAATGTATGTGTAGAATATGTCAATTTTATTTGAACATATCATTCTTGAACTTTACAAACGCACTTTACAACGCTTTCTTCAAAGTATAACATGTGCACTGTATCAAAGCTATATTATCTATACAAATGTATCAGAGCTATGACAATTTCGTACAGATGTAACAGAGCCTAAACTCAAAATTCTACAACAGGTATCAGATTTTTAAGGCTTTACAGAATACTTACAAATTTTGTATTTACAGTTAAGTAAAATATACTTGAAGAGGTTTCAGCCATCTTCAACGCATCGGCTGCTTCATTCTTCTCTCTTCATCTTCAGCTCTTAGTCGGTCTTCTTCAGCTCTTTTCTTTTTTTTCATAAGCTTGTTTAGCAGCAGGGTCTTCCCTTCTCTGCCTTTCTGCCCACACGGTCGAGCCTTTCATTTTCAGCTTCTTGCCTCCTCCTTGCCTATTCATTCTTCCTATCAACTTCTATGTTAGCAAATGTGTCGTACCCAGCCCAGTAGTTGATTCCCTACTTTTTTGGATCAACATATCTAACATTTGTAGGTCTTGGCTGTGATGGAGTACCTCTGCCTCTTCTACCACTTCCAAACCTTCCCTTTCCTCGGTACGACTCAGCTCCTTCTCTAGGAGTGTATTGTATGAGTGATTTGCCAGTCGGCTGACTGCTTGAACTCTGTTGCCTCTCAGCTAATTTGCATAAGTCGAGTCCTTTCACCCAATACAAGTCCCACGCCTGGGGTAGAGTCATGTTCTTGAAGTAACCTTCTGCAGCTAGAGTTTGAAACTCTTCTAGTAGTCTCGGTTAAGATCATGCATCAGGCATCGTGATTTCTCGAGGGGGTCTTACAGCTGGGGAATCTTTCAACATTCCAGTTGGAGGGCCATCGAATATTGCTTTTATATCTTTGATTCTTCCAGAGTGCTTCTTAGCTATCTTTTTGAATTCAGCTTCAATGGTTTGTCTTGACTTTTTATATGCCAAATCAGCTTTCTCTTCTAAGGACAGTTCTTTAGGTAGTTGGCTGAGAATGGAGGTTGTCACTTCACCTTACTGAGGGGTCTTAGCAAGCATGATTTTCAAGGGTGGCTTCTTCACTTCACTACCTTCCCCCTTGCTTGCTTCTCCTTTACTTCCATCCTTATCACTCCTTTGTTGTTGTTTACTTTCATTTTTCCCCTTTTTAGCATCATCACCAAGGGGATGAGCCAACTGAGGAAATACTCCACCAAGGAGTAGATCAATCCTGCTATTCATCATATCCTTGCTTGTCGTGAGTCGTGAAGTATGATGCTCATAATTCAGATCTCAGAGCCATCATCTATGCTGCCATCAGCTTCATCTCAGTTTGGAGCACCTTGATTTGTTGTTCCATATTGGTCTCCAATTTTTGAAGTTATGACTTATGTTGAGCTTTAAGCAACTCCATGTCACTTTTGTGAGATTGATCCATCCTAAACATGTGGTCCCTCTGACGCTGCTGGAATTTGGCAATGTCTGAGCTCTAGATCACCATTTTTGCAAATAAAGACTTGAAGTAAGTGACATGCTCACGCCTTAGTGCCTTAGATTGCCCAATCCATTCCCTTATTCTCAAAAATGCTCCTCGAATATCTCATGTGATGTTTACATCGCGGTTGTATAGTTGTTGGTCCAATGATACGAATCCATGCTCCATGTTTTCTATCTCTACACAGATGGCTTTGAAGGTTTTGCGAAAGTCGGTTGCATCAGCGGACTGCTCTTTGGACCATACAACATCAAAATCAAACCCAATAGGTACCATAGTTGTAGTAGCAGGAATTCCAAGTTCTTCGGCTGGGATTTGGACGGTGTATCTGGCACTTTCTGCAGCTGACTCTACTTCCAAAGGCTCATGCACCTCGAAGGGAAAGTAGTCAGCAAAAAGATCCTCAGGAAAAATAGGAATTTTCACGTCCTCGACCTGTAAAGCCTTTCCCTTTTCCTTTAAAATTTCTTCAGCTCGTTGTGCCTCAGCTGTCTCAACGGCATCGACATCTTGTGCAACTATGTTAGCCTGTTGAGCTGACTTATCCTCAGCAGTCTTAACAACTTCCTCGGCATCAGTTGTATCTTCCTTTTGAGTAGACTTGTCTTAGGCTGACTCATCAGCGTCATTGGAGGGTGATGGCACCTTGGGGGTGGGCCATCAACCATTGTAAAGTTCACGAGCAGCCTTTTCACTGGCTTGCCTCCTTTGTGCCAGTGCCTCCTCAAAAGTTTTGTCCTCGGATGATTTATCAATTGGGTTGGACTCAGCTTCGTCATCAGTTCCCAAGAACTCAACATCTACGTTCTCTTAGGAGTCATGAAGAGCACTGACTTCCTCTTCGTTAATGTTTTCTTCCTGAGGAGCTGGCACTTCTTCAACAAATTTCTTACCTAGGGAAGTCTCAACCTCCTCTAGGCCTTTATTACCCTCAGCAGTCTCAACCGCTGATGGGCCTTCAACATTCCTTTTTGCAGTCTCAACTGTAGCAGGGTGTTCAACAGATATCCCTTCAGCAGTCGGAGTTGCTTTAGGGTCTTCGGTGGCATCCTTCGGAGTCTCAATTCCTTGGATTGCACTTTCATGGCCAAGAGTCTCAACTCTCGTGGCCTCAATTCCATAATTTTTCATGGCTACATCAGTGGCTTCATCGGCCTGCATGGCAGGTGAAGTTTCAACTGAGACAGTCAAAACCGTTTGAGCTTCGTTAACCTAAGTCTGTTGTTCTGTCAAAGTCTTACCTTCACCTCCTGACTTCTTTTGCGTTTTGTCTCCCACAGCCTCCTCCAACTCGGCTGTGGTGGTTTGAGTTTCCCCCTCAGTTGGTGCACCAGCTTAGTCTCGAACAGAGGGGTCACTCGAAACCTGAGACATGGTTGTTTGTCTAATTGAGTGATCACTTGTCTGGGCAGGTGTCTCAGCACCTTCTTCAAGCTTCTTCAAGAAGTGGCTTGGCTAAAATGCCCTTTACATCACCTTTATTAGCTTCATCGCCAACTTTCCTGGAACTTTCATCTTCAGAGTGCACAGGAGATGTGGTAGCATCAATGGTTCTTACCACCTCTATTATGTTTGGGTTAGGAGTAATCATAACAGATGAAGATTCTCCAGGGCCCTTTGTCATACTCTACTCATGCAGCTCTTTGGATTCCCTTATAGCTTGCCTAAATTCAGCTTTCTTCACTGCAATAGTAGGATCGGTTTCCTCAATGTCACTATCACTGTTGTCAGTTTGTCGTGCATGTTCTGGGAATTCTGTCAGGAAACAAGTGTGAGGTTTTAGAGATTCCTCAACAACCTTTACCTTAGCCTTCTCTTTAGCTTTCTCTTCTTACTTCTTCTCAAAAAGGGTAGCAGAACAAAAATATGGGTCGAGTGCAGAGCTAACAAAGATGTTCCCCAAAAAGCTTGGAAGCTTTTCTTCCTCTTCAATGAATTCAGGACTCTGGAATTGATATCTGGCATAGCTTAACTTCCAATGTCTCCAGATCCTTAGTCTTTCTAGGATGTCAGGGTAGCAGGGGACAACATTTCAAGATCATCGTCCTTCTCTTGGATAAGCTTAAAGGGAGCCCGTTCCTCCTCAATGGTTCTAGCATCAGTTTGAGGAGAGTTAACAGCTAACTCTTCAGACTGGTTAGCTATGTCAACTTCTTGTTTGTCAGCTGTCTCACGAACAACTGTCTCTCTTTCAATTTGTTGACCTTCATCAGCAGTCTTCTAAACTTCAATAATGGTTTCCTCACCACTTAGAACAGCAGTCTCCTGTTCAACTTGAGTGCCAGACTCAGCTGGCTTTTCTAAGGCAGATTTCTTCATCAATCGCCTTCCTTTTGTTTTGACAAGAGGAATTTCTTCCTCTTCGGCTTCTTCGATGGCAGCTGGCTCCACCATCTTTATCTTCTTGGCCGCGGCTGGCTTGCGAGGCACAGCTGAGCGCTTTTTTTCATGACTGGATAAGATGCAGTGGTATCCTTCTCAATCTCGGGTGTTGAGCAGGAGCAGGTTCTTGAATGGCTGCAGGGTTAGGTGCTTAGTCCGTAACGGCTGCAGAGGCAGGGGCAGGGGCATGCTTTGCTGCTGCTGATCTGTTCTTCTTTTGAATAGGCTTCGGAGAAGGAGCTTTAGCGGTCGCAGCAGTGTCCTTAGGGACAGGATTAGCTGACTCATCTTCGCTGGTGTCAGCTCTTCTTGCATGTGCTTGCCTCTGAGCACCGGAGAGATTTTCTTTGGACATCCTCTAGTTCACGTGGAAAGGTTTCCCATGTCTGAGGGGAATCCCATTCACTTCCATCAATTGGCCAATTATAAGGCCATACCGCAACGAGCTCACAAACAGACCAGCATCATTAATGGTCTTGTTTATGACATTTTGGCATATTCGGCTGAAGATGAACTCAGCCCAGTTCACCTTCTTCTCTTCCATTATCGCAGCCATGACTGTCATCTTCGTCCGAGACAGCTGATTGAAGCTGCCAAACTTCATGTCCACACATTTGGACATGACATCCATCAGTTTGTGGTAGTCGTCCTTGATCAATGACTTCTTGGGTGTGTAAATAGCCTTAACAGCAGACTCTAGCTTGGTGATATCCTTCCACTCCGCAGCCAGGTTAACATCATTTTTCTGTAATCTCCTTCAGCCCACTTGAAGGAAGG
This sequence comes from Rehmannia glutinosa, assembly GCA_016081115.2. NCBI lineage: Eukaryota > Viridiplantae > Streptophyta > Magnoliopsida > Lamiales > Orobanchaceae > Rehmannia > Rehmannia glutinosa. The sequence continues at coordinate 135,646 of JABTTQ020002660.1, read as the reverse complement.
TGGCAATGAGTATCCAGGTCCATAGCAGTAATTTTGATGTCTTTGCTATGGACAGACAACTTTATCCCTCCATTGTGAACCTCAGCGTTCACGTAGAACATTGCGACCTTCTCAAGGTATGTATGCGAGAATTCCATGGTGATAAATCCCTTGACGCCAGATTTCTCTAACTTAGAGCAATCTTCTGGGCGAGGGCTTTGTCAACCCCCTGTTTCACCAACCCATCGAAATCAACTGTAGAGACGGATTGGATCTTATCAGCCATCTTTACAAAATCATAACTTTAAGCCATTTCTCGAAAATGAATAGAGAAAAACTTGAATATCGAAAGTTGTAAGAACTAGGGTTTTGCTTTAGTTGCAGAGAAAAACTTATGTTGCTTGAGAGAGACGAGTGTATTGTGAGGAGAAAGAAATTTTAGTTTTGGTATATAAGGGATGTGAGGGGATAGTTTTTAGAATTTTAAAGGTTGATCAAGATCAACAGTTGAGATTAAAAGCTTGAAACCACATAATTTCCCTACATTAAAAGCAGCAGCATTTACATCTAATCGTAGGCTAAATGTGTACAGACTTAATTCTGACACTATAATTGCGCTGATGTAATGCCCAAAAATATTCCCGCTCGCAGAAAACGACTGTGTTTTGTCACTTAGCTCATAAATAACTCAACTATCTTCCAAAAGTGACTTAACTCTGTTTCTCCCTTCACGTGATGATCACTCAGCTGTCAGCTAATCCGTCTTGGCTATTGCATTTGGCTTGAAAATGAAACTTTGCTGATTTGCATTTCTCTCTTCTTTGACTCTGTTGATTGAATCTTTTGAGTCTTCTAACTCAGCTCAATCAAACCTAGCTCATTCTTAACCTCTTCAAATTTTGATTCACATAATGGTTTAGTGAATATGTCAGCTAACTGCTCATCAGTTGAGATGTATTCCAAAGTGATGTCATTCATTTCAACATGATCTCTTATAAAATGATATCTGGCATCATTGTGTTTTGTTCTTGAATGCTATACATGATTTTGTGTAATTGCAATAGCAGTTGTGTTATAACACATAATTGGAATCTCTTTTTTTTCTATATCGTAATCTCTCAGATGTTGCTTCATCCATAGAACTTGGGCACAACAGACTCGACTGAGCTGTTGATAGTATAACTTAGCTACTTTGAGCTATCACTTAGAATAACAGTTGATTTGGTTTTAGTTCAGCGGAAGACTTTTCACCCTTGTTGTTTTAAACTTGTTTTGAAACACTTGTTTTAGCAATTGTTATTATCAGTCGAGTTCAGCAATTATAACTTAACATCAGATATGAAATATATGCAAGAATTAAAAGTGATGTAAGTAACTGGAACACAAGCATTTTTATAGTGGTTCGAGGATGGGTAATCCACTCTTCTCCAACTCTTAGAGAAATCCACTAAGTAACAAGATCTTGGTTACAAAGTGGTCAACACTCCGAGTCAGCTTTGATCACACAACTAGCTACTCATGGGACTTAACTTCTTCACAAAACAGCTGTCTTGCTACTTCAGCTCCTTCAAACTCTTGGATTTGATCACACGGCCTTCTAACGAGTCCAAAGCTTTTGGTTCAACTTGAACCTTATTACTTCTCCTTCAACCTTGGAGGAATTCCTCTTCAACTGGTGAAGTAATCTTTCCTTCACTGAAAGTGTTGGATTGAGTTCTTTCGAATTTTGGCTTGAGGATCTCTTTGAAAGCTTGAGAGAGTTTACAGGTTGTTGCTTGATTGCTTGTATGCTTGTAATGAACTCGGTAACATTCTCTCACTTGCTCTCTTAGCCTTTTCTAGTGTAGATTTGAAATTATGTCCGTTGAAGTGATAGACACGCATTTCAAATCACACTCGTAGGTTGTTGGCTTGTCTTGTCTTGCAGCATTAATGTGGATCGTACCATGATTTTAATGCTCTGCAACTTTTCCTACATCTCTGCAGGTTTTCAGGTACATCTGATTGGTTCCTTGCTTTTGCACTCTTTCAGCAAAACAGCTTTATCACTGGTAGCTTGACACGGGCCTATTTCCAGCAAAACTTTGACTTGTGTTGACAACGAATCTCTTCAGCTTTCCTCAAGTCTTGTCTGTTGCATACCCCTTTGACATTCGATTATAATCATTTTGGAATGACTTATCTGTCAGTCAGCTGACTGGGACAACTTTTTTGTCACTTGACTGAACCTTCTCGTGGCTTCACACAGTTGGGTCTTCTCTTCAATCTTCAGTCGACTCTTGTAATCTTCAACATAGCTGACTCCCACCCAGCTTATTCAGCCCTATTCATTACAAGTTGAATTACATAGAAAATGGGGTGCCAACTTCCTAATCTAAGTTTTACATGGTATCATCAAAATCTAAACATAAATTTTCCTAACAGAATGTTCCGAGTAGTTTCATTGAGTTGTAGAGCTTCCCAGGTTCAGTGGATAATTTGGTGAGCAGAGATCTTCAGAGGAGGAGATTGCAGGAGGGCATCCTTTTGGCTAGGCAGGGGCACCCCATTCAGTTGGGCAAGGGTGCTCCATTCAGTTGGGCAAGGGTGTCTCCTACTGAGTTGTTGAATGGCGTCCCTCTGGAAGGAGGGTTCTATCCTCATATCTTCTCAATGATCTGCGTTCTTTCTAGGTGTTCCCGGTATTGGAGCCTGCAGCTTCCACAAATCACTTCATGAAGTCTTGCAGTAACTCTCTTTCCAGTTGTTTTACTTGAAAAATGTGAGCCATAGTCACTGAATACTTCCTTCTGATGGAGAATCATCATGCGAAGGCAGTATTAAGTTTGTCCATCCCGATGATTGATCTAACTCGGAGCTAATCAACCTAGTTAGTGGCGTTTGATCAGTGTTGTCCGGACACTTTACAATAGGAAGCGTCCATTATACTGTAGAGATCCGCCTTTGTATGGAGTTTATCTAAGTGCTATTGGTAGACCTCTGGTCTCATTATACTCCGAGAGGCTAGATATCTTGGCGCCCGAGGGAAATGTCTTGGCTCGAATGGCAGGGGCCAATGAACTTCCTCCTTATAGCGATGGCCCGCGAGTTGGCTTGGCTGATATTTTACCACTTGCGACTCTTCTGCAGGCTTGTGAGTGTGGACTTGGGAGTGTTAGGCTTCATTTCTAGCTCTCTTCCAGTGAGAGTGTGTTGGTCTCCTTGACTTTCTCCAAATCCTTCATTTCTTTTATCTTCTTCCCCAAGGTTGGGTCTTCAACATCTGGGAGCTTTGAGGGAGGTCTTCCAGCAGCTTCAACTGCAGCATGATTCCTTGAAGCAGCTCGGTCATCTTCTTCGAGCAGGGTTCAAAGGGATCTTCACGTTAAGCGAATTTCTTCAATAGGCGGAGCCCCCTTCAAGAGGAGGAGATGACGCCCCTCTTAGTTTTAGGCGGAATTGCGCCCCTCTCGGAGGAAGGAGGTTGGTCTCTCATCTTCAATGTGATAGTTCTCCTTGTTGATTCCTGGCTCCACAACTAGCAGCTTGGGATTCTTCAGCTAGTAGCGGCTCTTCATGATTCTCGCCGCATTTTTCTTTTCTTCTTCCTTGACCTTTCAGGTCAGGTCTTCAATGGTGAGAGGAGCACGAGGCAGTCTCCCGGTGACTCCGGCCACATCTTGACTCTTCAAAGTATTACGGGCAGCTTTGTCCAGCAGAGCTTAGAACGCTTTCTGGGTCAGGTGAACTTGTTTAGAGGCGAACCCCTCTCCCGTGCACCGGTGGTAATGTCCTTCCCTCCCATGGGGGATGTGGCAGGTAAATTTCTTCAATGGGCGGAGCTCCTCCGGATGGAGGTGGCGGCACCCTCTTCTCTTACGGGGAAGGTGGCGCTCTTCTGGTGGAGAGGTAGCTGGTCTCCCGCCTTCTTGATGGCTTCCCTCTTGCTAGTCTCTAGCCCCAGGGCCTACAGCTTGGGATCCGGCTCCATGCGCTTGAGGTCAGGTCTGCGTCTTTGTGCACTTTTGTTGTTCCCACAGACAGCACCAAAATGATATTGCTTTTTAGGGCAGATCACTCCAAGTCAATAGTACTGACGGAATTCTTCTTCCCAATGGAGAAGTCTTCAAGTCTTCTTCTATAGAAGCTGGAGATCCTTCAATTGAAAACTTGCATGCACACGTTCTCAAACGTTAAGGGGGTCTCTGGGGGTTGCTCAGAGAGGCCCCTTCAACGCTCAAGTCAGCTTGGTGAACGAGAAAATATAATAGTAATTTATACTTAATTAAATGCGTAGGAGAATTATGAGTTAATTAATTTATAGATAATATGAGAGACCCTTTTATACCTGGAGATAGGCCGTGTAGGAGAATTCGACCTATTGGCGAATGATAAATCGGCCTATGGGCCAGTCCCGAACACCCTTGTGACGGGTTATTTTTATTAAGAGCCCATTGTGTAATTAATATGAAATTAATATATAAACTAAATTATATATTAATTAATTAAATATCGTTTTTGCCCTCAGCACAAATCAACATTGTGCTTTAGTGGTAAAGCTTGTATTGCTAGGGTGGTTTGATAAGTGTCTTTTTATGCATATTTTACTTATTTATTTGAGTATGATTTCGATTGTTTTGTTGTTAGTTTCATAGGTTTTTTATTTCACATGGTTCATATTACTGTGAGTTGATTTTATTGGTGTAGATTGATCATCTGGAGCTATTTTTGGTGAATTTCGAACCATGAACTCATGTCAAAACATACCCCGGGGTTTAAGGATGCAAAAACACTCGAAATCACAAACTAAGCGCGTCATTTCGGGACCATTTAGTCTGAACACGGACAGGGTGTGTTGGGCAACACAGCCATGTTCAAATAGGGCAAAAATCACGAATTTGAGGGCTTGGACAGACTCCGACACAGCCAGGCTGTGTTGGCCAACAGGGTCGTGTTCTGCTGAGCAAAAAATGCATAAATACAACACGGCCAGGTTGTGTTGCTTGACATGGCCGTGTCCGGAGATCTTTTCAGTAACTTTTCTAGGCGGAAGTTATGGAAAACTCACCAACTAAGCTTTTTGACCACTTTTGTACACCTTTAACACCCTATTTTGTTGCACATGACACCTCACCATCCCAACATATTGCATAAAAACAAATATCCAACAACCCAACTCATAAGTGGAGCATTAAACTATTAAAAGATGACATTATTGAGGAATATTTTCACCAAAATAATGTCAATAAAAGCCAAGAGTATGGGTTGGGAGATCCATTGAATCATTCATTGAATTTAGATTCATCGTTACTAAGATTCATGTACATAGAGAGCAAATTATATTGAGAAAAGAGAGGGAAAATAGAGTGGGAGATTGAAGAACTTGGAGAAGAAGGCTTGGAGCAACATCATTGGAGTCAATCAAGAAAGAAGTCCATTTAAGATTTTGAAAAATCATGTGTACATAAATTCTTAGTGTTTGAACGTAATAAACTCTAGGATAGATTTGTGATTAAGGCTTGTATGTTTTTTGAATATAATCTTCATGTTTTATGCAATTCACTTATATTATGCTTTGTTCATTCGAGTTAATATTTCCGGGATATTGATTTGAATTTTATTCCTCATCGGGTAATCGAGAGATTTATGGTGAGAAAGAACCAATATAAGTGAAATGAGTTGAATGCAATCCTAGATATAGGATGACATAAATCTTCCGGATTAGGGTCAAACCTAATATGGGAATTCATAAATCGTTATAATGCAATCTTTGGGGTTTTAACTAGAAAGAGATTTCGGTTAATCAACTTGAGGTTAGGAGGCTTTCACCTTGAAAGAATGTTTAACTTAAATCAGGAATTTCTACGGTCCATGAAACATGAGATAATGTTAAAAGAGGATGGTAATTGCTTAAGGGTTTAAGGTTGTGTTTATCTTGTTAAAATCACAAAAATATTTTAGAGAGATTTACATTCAAACACATTTTTATCTTTGGATCTTTTATTTTACATCTTTGGTTTTATATCTCTTGTAATTTGTTGATTTATTAAGATTCCTTTATTTTTGTTATTTTCACAAACAAACCTCTGAAAATTGTTAGAATAGATAACAAAAGGACGGTAATTATTAGTACTCATGATCTTCGTGGGAATGACATTCGGTACTCGATAATCTATACTATAAAACGATAGGTGCACTTGCCCAATGTTTTTAAACTAGCTTTCGAGCCATCAGAATGATCCGAGTTCGATCTCATGTGAGTGTGTGTATCCCTCCCCTATTATCCCACATTTTTACTCCAAAAAAGAAAAAGTCACTATTCGTACATTTTTAATATGCAAAGTAACATAAAATCAAAATCAAGAACTAAAATTCCATTTGCAGATTTCTGACATAGTTATTTCCAGAAACTGACTCAAATTTTCACCCGTTTTTTAACTTAACATCCATGCGACAGGTCTATTCAGCAATGTCACAATTAATACATTAATAATTAGTGGCCATAAATTCGATTTCACGAGAAGTATGTTGATTGCATTGAATAAATTCTCAATAGTTAGATATTTAGGTGCGGGGGGGACCATAGCGATAATAATAGACCCTCATTCGGGCGATGAGTCTATGGCCCACCCTTTTAAATTATCGGGCGCGCCAAAACATTGATGCTGTAGTCCTGAGTTCGGGTCATCTTTTCCGGTGTGTTTCCGGGTCACCCCAAGGACATATCGGCCGGGTTATAAATAGAAATATATGGATAATTATAAAAACACCCCTGAGGTTTGGGCTAACTATAGAAAACCCCGGAGATGTTTTAGAATTACAAAAAAATCACTCAGGTTTGATTCTTTCTTAAATTTAAGGGGGTAACTGTAATATTTTTGTTAACATTAAGGGTTTTTTTGAAATATTTTTTGTTGGTGAAGAGGAAAATATAAGATGGAATATTCAAATCCAAGGGTGTTTCTGCATTTTATAAAATCTTGAATTTTCTTGTAATTAGCCTGAACCTCAAGAGTATAATCCCTAAAATTTATGATAATAAGACTTTTTGTCCCAAAAAGGAAAAAAAATAGGCAGGACTTTTTAAGTTGTAGAACTTTTTATATTTATATAATATAATTTAAAATAAAATATTATTTTTAAATAATTATTCTGAGTAGATGTGATTTGGGTTTTGTTCATTCTCGGTATTTTTGTTGAAATTATTTTATAAAATGAGTTTTGACACACAACTATGACCAATTATTCAAGTGCATTCATTTATTTGAAATAAAATAATGATATAACCGTAATTCGATTTTTTATTTCAGATTGTGTATTGTGTCATGCTTTAAGTATCATTAAATACACACGGAATGTATATTGATAATGTCATCATCACACTTAGCATATATTTTTTTTTGAGGGACACACTTAGCATATATTGGTGATACTTGAAACATGAAAAGAAATACAATCTGAAAACGATTTGTCTAAGTTTTAGTTGTTTTTCTATAATGACTTGCCTTTCTGTGTTATAACTTGTGATTATCAATAAATGTGAGTTTGAATTTGAATATGTTTTGATAGGGGTTCAAACCAAATTTTGTGTGTAACACTAATTTAATTGCAACCGCAAAGCAAATCTTAAATTTGTTGAATCTTATTAAATGACAAAATCTTACCATGCCATGTTTGTTTCGTATGTAATGTGATAGTCTCATGAATTATTAATGTTTTGAAGCAATATCATATTAGTTGTTATTCGTATTAAAGATAATTTTATCTATATTTTAATTGCATTTCGAAAAACAATAGTTACTGATTTTTCTTTTATAATTCTACTCCTTATGTTTTTCAATATTCTTCTTAAACATGCTCATTATAATTCAATAACTAAAATCTCAAAGATGACTAGAGCATTAATATAGGTCTATTTTGTAACAATAAACTTGCTCTTTTAGCCCTACTAGCTAGTGCATGAGTTTTAGTTAGTCACTCTTATAAATAATAAGATTATTGTATGATTCATAAATAATTAAATGATCATAGTTTGAATAAAATAAAAATAAAAAAATTTCCTAAAGAATTTTGACGACTACGTAAATTAAAATGAGTTCATGAGTTTAGTCAAAAAAAAAAACGCTCATGAGTAATTTCACAATCACTGAAAATTAAATTCATACAATTACACTCTCATTTAACCCTAAATTCAAGTTCATTTTTTGACCCGAACGATGAAAATCACATCAAAAAAAATTTATACCACATATAAGTTACAATCTAAAAGATTAATTTTTTATAAAAAATAAAATGACATGAATTAAATCAAAACAAAATTCAAATATTACAGATAATGGCAATTAAAGCAAAATTTACTATTATTCAAGTCAATGATTGAGTTACTAATAATTATCTTAAATGAAAATTATTCCATAATAAACCAACAATAACACCCTGGATTAAAATAAAAATAAAAACCGACCTGTATAACAAAAACCCCCGCAAAAACTTATAACCGAAAAATCTAAAATAAAAATTCATGGAACTGAATTATTTCCTGTTGACAAATTCAATACAATTAACAAAAATTAAATAAAAAAATTTGGATGTAATCAATAATCAAAGAATATCTGTAATATGCAAAACGGTAAAAGGACATTTGGGGTAACAACATCTCTCTCTTAAATGTACGTTACTATCCCTGTTTTCCCTCCCAAGAACAAACCCTTTTTCCCTGCAATTGTCGACACTGTTTTGCTCTGTATATATATTTGTATTCACCCACACTGCAACACATCAGCAGTCAACACTGCAACTGTGTGTAGAGTGTTTTATCTTTTTTTCTTTTTTCTTTGTGGGTGGTGGGGTCTTTTTTTTTTTTTTTTTTTTCTCATTACAATCTCTCTCACTATGCCTTTTACTCTATTTCCCGCTTCTTCGTGAGTTTCATCCACTTTTATTTGACTATTTTTGTTTCTTACAATCTTGAGAGGGGTAAAATAAAAGTGATTATTGTGTCTGTGTGGTGTGAGGCAAACTGAAAGATAGGTAGATTCATATTATAGAAGCAGAATATGGCTGCAAAAGAGAATTTTAATGAAGAAATGGAAGTGATGGATACACCAGACAGGAGCAAAAATAATCAGATCGCAACATCTATTAGCAAATTTGAGGTTTGATTTGATTATTTTGGACACACAGTTTGCTTCTTCATTGTTTACAGTGGTTTTTTTTTTCTCACTGTAATGGATTTGCATTTTTTTCCTCTGGGTTTCTGAATTGATGCTGAACAGGTGTTTGACAAATGGTTTGTGAGGTGGGTTTTTGGTGATTATGTTTAAGGATTTGTTTTGGCATTTCTATTTAACTGATCTTGGAAATGTGGTGTTTTTTTTTGTTTTTTTTCTTTTTATAAATTCTGCAGCAGCAAGCGTTTCTTCGTCTCCCCGTTTATTTTGGGTTGTGGGGGAAATTGATTTTGAATTTGTGATGTTTGGTCTACTAAACAAAAGTTTTTTCTCACAAAAGATTGGTGGGTTTTTTGAAATCCTGTTTTTTGAATTGAATTTGGCTTTAATTATTTTTTGAATAGTTTCCTTGTATTACCGGAAAACATTGGAATATAAGTATGAAGCATTTGATGAATGAGTTTCTTTTTTTCTTTTTTTCTTCTTTTGGGGCCTCATTGGGATGTGATTTCTCCTTTCTTTTTTTCGGTTAATTGCCTTTTTGTGAGTTTCTTCAACCCTGTGGAAGTGATTAGTAACTTGTGTTATTTCCAGATTTGGCAAATTTGGTTTAGAAGTTTAAATTTTGCATAAATTAGGAAATCAGATTACATTTAAGTTCCTTTCTGCAGTTTCTTTTCACAATAGATTCTGGTTATATCTTAAGTTTCTTAGGGAAGAGTCTTCAATTGTTTGTTGATTTTTTTTTAAAATTTATTATTATTATATATAAATTTTTCCCCTTTTTAGGTTTATGTGCTTATGTTCTGTTTTACATGGTGAGTTGATATGTAATTTTGCTCTTGCCAAGGATTTTAAGAATCTCCTTACGGTTACCTGATAAATGGATCTAAATTTTAATGGTTTGCAAGCTTTATGAGGTTGATGACACTCTGGTATTCGTTCGGCCACAATCTTCTTATTGATGATTTTCCTTTAATTGCTTAAATATATGGTACGTTTATAATGGAGATATTTCTCGATTATATTCACAAACTAGGCCTTAAACACTTCTTTTTGTTCCTGAAAGCAATCATGAGCATAACATTGTGTATGGTCATACTTACCTCTGTACCATTGTACAATGTTTCAGTTAGCGATGGAGTATTAAGAAAACCGATTGTCGAAAATTAACTTCTTGTGATTCTTTGGTACTAACGGATCTTGCCTACAACACACAAAAGTGATTATAGATAGTCACATGCTTCTGGGTTTAATTTTGATGTGACGGGATGCATTATATATTTTGATTATTAATATATTGGCTTAGGCCAATAAAATGTAGTATTCGGGTTAATATTATGATATAAATCCACATTTCAATTTACTTGAGAGATGCATTTGTTCTAATGAACACATGCGTATATATGCTTATTCATTTGTTTAGATAATGCAAATTTACGAGGTTCATATTATTTTCAATATTCTGATTATGGTTTTATTGCATTACACAGTTCTCTAATATCCCTCTTTGCATGCAGGATTCCCCCGTCTTTAACTTTCTCAACAGCCTTTCCCCTATCAAGCCAGTAAAATCCATACCCATCACACAAACTATTAACCCTCTTACTTTTGCATCTCTTCCATCTGTTTTTACTTCGCCCTACGCTAGTTCTATGAGAGAATGTAGATTTCTTCGAAGGTAACACATCCGCTTGTCGTCATATTAAGGGAGTGTTTGCAAACTCTAAAAAAAAAAAGTGACTCTCAGCTTCTAGATGAAAAAAATAGATTTCGCATCTAGAAGCTGAAAAACATTTTTTTTTAGAGTTTGCAAACACTCCCTAAGTCCTCTCAATTTTGTTCTTTTTGTTATTTTGTTTTATATTTATCCCCTTTTTCAGGCATCAGCCTTCAGACCCAACAAAACCCGAATTTTCTTCTGATGATGGAAACACGGTTAAAACAAACAAGGTAAACGTGGATATTACCAAGAAATTGGATGAACAGAAGGAAAATCTTGATCCAAGGGCAGAAGTGGCTGGTGAGCCATCTTATGAATGCTCGAAGCTTATAGTTGAGCTTGCAGAAAATCTCAAATATGATTGTGAGTATGCTTGCAATTCTTCACAACTTGTTCCTTTAAGGGATTCGTACAGAAGCGAGGTGAATTTGGAGGGGGTAAGCCAGTTTGAACAAAACAAAGAAGCCACATCGTGTGATTGGGAGAGTTTGATTTCTGATCCGTCTGACTTATTAATATTTGAGTCGCCAAATGGTACAGAGTCTCGCAAGAAACCAGTTGACCCCGCTACAAGTTTCTACACGAGTATTAAAAATGCCATTCAGAACACCCTCTCTCGTGGTGCAATGGTTTCTGGTGGACAAGTTGGAGAGGGACGTGAACCTGAAAACTTTTCTCAGCCTGGAGAGGGAAGTGAGATGATGGAAAATGCCGAGACCCTTAACATAAATGTTGGTTCTTCGATTACAAATCCTAGTGAAAATATCAATTATCAGGTAAAAGATTCATTCCATTTGTTTTTGGGATAATTACATAAACAACCCCTGAGATTTGGGTCAATTAAAAAACCCACAGGTTTTTGAAAATTATAAAAGTCTCCGCCACGTTTGATTATGCATTACAGTTTACCCCCTTCATAAGCAAAAACATTTTAAACACCCCTGTTAAATTTGCAAAAATATTGCATTACTCTCTTACATTTAACACGGATTCAAACATCAAGGTAATTTTTTGTAATTTTCAAACATTTCTGTGTTTTTTTTTTTGTATTAAACCGAACCTAGGGGGTAGTTTTTGTAATTATCCCTTTATTTTAAGGTGGCTTTTTTGGCAGCATGGAGATAAAGTCGTAAAGTGGAATTAGAAATAATTCTATTCAAATTGGAACTGTTGGCTAAGCTTATTTGAAATGACTTATAAGATGTTTTTTGTGCTTATAAGAAGTTAGATTATATTTTGAAAATAAGTTGTAGAAGTGTTTGGATAAAGTAAGACGACGGAGCTTATAAGATGTCAGTTGTCAAAACTAAAAGAGGTTGCTAAAATAAAGATCTTTTTTGAAAAAGATGGGATCTCTGCACTTTTTTGAAAACAACAACTTATTTTAGGATCTTATAAGCTCTTTCAGAAAAAACTACCAAACAAATTTTAGGAGCTTATAAGCTCTCAGACAACTTATAAGATAAAGAGCTCATCCTAGTTCTCGTGAATTTGAAAATGGAGGGTATACTTTTAACGCTTTTCATTACTATTGAAGATAAGGACATTCTAATGTGCGTTTGTTTTCTACGGATTTATATTTGTCAGGGATAATTAGAAGAAAAAAACCCGAGGTTCAGGCTAATTACAAAAAAAAATAGAAGTATTTGGAAATTTAAAACCCCCTTAGGTTTGATTCCGTCTTACATTTTCCTCCTTCGTAATAAAAAAAAAACATTTCAAAACCCCCCGGTACTTCTAGAATTATTACAGTTATCCTCTTAAATTTAAGACTAATCAAACCTAAGGGGACTATTTGTAAATTTGAAATATTTTTGGTTTTATTTTTTTGGTAACTAGCCCACACCTCAGGGGGTCTTTTGTAATTATCCCTATTTGTTAGAATATTTGTTAGAACACTTTATATTTATCCATAATATAACTTTGGTTCTCCATTCTTATAGCATCTTTCTGGCTTATACCGGGGCATGAGAAGACGCTGTCTGGTTTTTGAAATGGCGGGGGGGCGCAGAAAGCATTTGGAGAACCATTCAATTTCCGATTCTTCCATGATATTACAATCCGACGGCAATACTTCTTCCAATCAGCAACTAGTTCCGACAAATACAGGAAATGATTCTTCACATTGTTTATTACCCGGAATCGGCTTGCATTTAAATGCTCTAGCAACAACTCCCAATGCCTCTGGAAGATTATTGATAGGACCAAGCTCATATGCCAATTTCCATCCTTCGATTTCTGATCAAGAGTTGTTAAGCAATACTTTGCATGACTACTCATTGGATATTGATGCTGTTGAAAACGTTGTTATCCCTGTGGAAGAATCTTGCCCGGATTCTGTATATCTGGAAAATGAAGAGATCAATCAGAGTAGTCCGAAGAAGAAGAGGTACATTTGCCTGTTTCTATTTTTGCGGACCAGCTAATTATGAAATTTAGTTTTCCATATAACCCTTTTCAACTGATGGCTTGAATTGGATTGTGAAGGCGTAGGTTGGAACAAGCTGCGGAGGGTGAACCTTGTAAGAGATGTAACTGCAAAAAATCGAAATGTTTAAAACTGTAAGTTCGACATTCTTTTCAGCATCCTATAGCAATAGTTGTGAATTTAGCTGCACTTCCCTTTAGTTCTTGGTTTCGATCACACTTGTTATTCTTTCCGAGTCAGCATTTTGTTGTGGTAACTGATATGTGTTTTTCAATTACAGAAATTTTAGCTTGAATTCAATCTATTCGCCGTTGATTGTGCTAGCTCTGCTTGATAAACTTTTTAAACGAGTGCCAATATGCAACACATACTTATAGCATATAAAGTTGGGTTCAATTGCAAAACTATCACTGAATTTAGCTTATACAAAAAAAGTTCAGCTAAATTTCTAAATTATAAATATCACCTTAAAGTATTATAAACACGCCCTTGTGGTTTGTATTTGCTTAAGAGATACCCCCTTAATAGGTGCAATTCGTAAAATAAAAACAAAGGTCAAGGGGGTATTTGTAATTTTCAAAGATTAGATTAAACTTGAAGGGTATTTTTGTGATTAACCCTAAAAGTTCTCAGGGTACTATATGACCTTCAGATCATACTTTTGTCCCTTCAACATTTCTTAAGTGGCATGAATTCTCTTTCAGTTAATAACCGTGCCCAGCAAATTGATACTATGGTAATTATACAGTTCATTTATTCCTCTGGGATAATATATTTAGTCATTTTTCTATTCTGGATGTAGTTACTGTGAATGCTTTGCTGCCGGTGTCTACTGTATGGAGCCATGTGCCTGTATAGATTGCTTCAACAAGCCTATCCATGAAGACACTGTTCTCGCAACACGCAAACAAATCGAATCGAGAAACCCTCTTGCTTTTGCTCCTAAAGTGATTAGGGGCTCTGATTCTTTATCAGAAACAGGGGTTAGAAGCTCAACTTTTCCGACTTACAATTTGCTCGTTTTGTCGTTACATGTATTTATATTTCTTTCTTTTTAATCGTTTCTTGCAGGATGACTTCAGCAAAACTCCTGCTTCTGCTCGGCATAAAAGAGGCTGCAACTGCAAGAAATCTGGTTGCCTGAAGAAATATTGTGAATGTTATCAGGTTTTTAACTTTTCCTATTTCTATTCAATTCAATATGGTTTTCATTAGAGTTTCAGCTGATAGAAAATTTTGGTTTCTTTGAAGGGTGGTGTTGGATGCTCCATTAACTGTAGATGTGAAGGATGTAAGAATGCATTTGGCAGAAAAGATGGTGAGTTTACATAGATTGGTAACTTCTAATTGAGGTTGTAATTTAGTTCAATTAATGCAAATTCTGAACAAGGATTATTACATAATATACATTGGAGGCAAAAAAACTCAGTTATCTTTTAAACTTACAATATTGAATATTCAATTGACATTTGTTTCTATTTTACAAATCCCACCCTCAAGAGGGGTATTTGTTAAGCAAATACGGAATCTTAAGGGGGTATTTGTAATAATTTGATTTAAAAAAATAACCGAAGTTCTTTGTAATTATAGTAAATTAGGGATAATTACAAAAACACCCGGGAGGTTTGGGCTAATTACAAAAAAACCTTTACAACAAAAACCCTTATGTTTGATTCTGTCTTAAATTTAAAGGTTTTTTTTATGTATGTTAGGGGGGTTTTGAAATGTTTTTTGCTTATGAAGGGGTAAAATGGAAAACAAAATCAAACCTTCAGGAATTTTGGCAATTTTCAAAAACATCTAGGTTCTTTTGTAATTAGCCCGGACCTCAGGGGTCATTTTCTAATTATCCCTAAATTATGGATAGTTTTGATAATTATCCCAATGAAGAAAGATAAACTGATCTTTGCATTCCTGAATCAGGTTCCCGTGTATTAGGCACAGATCCTGAATTCGAAGAAGACGAAACAGATACAACTGAGAAGGCTGAGCTAAATAGAAGCTTACGGACAACTACAATCCACGATAACCTTGAGCCAAGCATGGATTCTGCGCTTCCTGCTACGCCTTTGAGGACTGGAAGGTACAGACTTAAATTTTTTCTGGTTGGCATGCTTATTTAATATAAGGGTTAAATTACGAAAATACCTCTGAAGTTTAAGTTTAGTCTAATTACCAAAAAAATCCAGTCGTCTTTCAAAATTATGATGACCGCATGGATGTATTACAAACGCCCCATTGAAGTTTGTATTTGCTCAAGTGCAGTTTGTAAATTAGACGCAAATATCATGAGGTACTCGTAATTTTGAAAGATTTAAGTAATTAGACTGAGCCTCAAAGGGTATTACAGACATTGATGTATTACGGAACGTCCTTAAGGTTTGTATTTGCAAAGTGAAATTTGTAAATTAGAAGCAAATATCAAGAGGTATTCATAATTTTGAAAGATAACTGTGAACTTTTGACTGAACCACAAGGGTATATTTTGCAATCAACCTTTAATATCACTCTATGTGAATCACAAGTTTTCTTCTTGATCTGCCAGGCAATCAGTTCAGTCATTCTCCTCAAAGAAAAGACCACCAAGATCTTCTTTTCCTTCTATCTCATCCTCTTCAACTTTCTCTGCTGGTCAAGGGTTCGGAAAGTCGAGCTTTTTCCCACCTCTACCAAAGTTCAATCACCATTCCGAAACTGTCAAGGAAGATGAAATTCCTGATTTTCTTCAAGAAGGATCTCCAAACAGTGGCATCAAATCATCGTCTCCTAATGGGAAACGAGTTTCACCTCCTCAACGTCGCGAGAGGTCTCCAGGTCTGAGGAGTAGCCGAAAGTTGATACTTCAATCTATTCCGTCTTTTCCTTCCCTCACGCATAATCAGTGAGACAATCTTCTTCTCTGGGTGAGATTTCGAGAAGGAAATAATCTGCATTGTAGTTAATGTAAGTTAATTTTGTCTTAGTTTTGAGGTGGTTAGGCTTCTTTGCCATTTTTGTTAGCATGATAGCAGTTCCTTTCTGCTGTTTTGATAATAAAGTTAGTTGTGTTTATTGAGTGTTATACGTTTTCTCTCTGAGAAGCCAATCTAAGATAAATACAATGACCAAAGTATTCTTGATTCTTGAATCGTTAAAATGGTACATTGTAAATTTGTAATGGAATGGTTTGCTTGAAAGAGACTGCATATCAATCTTTCACAAACAACCATGGTATAATTACAAAAACTACCCATCAAATATAGTCTAAATACAAAAAATTCCAGTCATCTTTCAAAATTATAAATGCCCCTTACAGTGTTACAAACAACCACTTGTGTTACAAACAACCACTTGAGGTTTGTATTTACCTGAGAAATACCCCGTTCTGATGGTGCAATTTGTGATGTAGAAAAAATGTCAAGGGGTATTTGTTTGTAATTTTGAAATATAACAAGGTTTTTTTGTAATCATGCTAAACTTTAGGGGTATATTTGTACGAGTACTTATCTTATTTTTAACCATAATAAAAATAATTAAAAATGAAACCTAAAAAAAAAACTGAAAAACGTTGCATGTATTTTTAATATTCCATTATTCCTAAGTTTCGTCTCACGGCTTCGGTTAGACGACCTCATACAAGTTTTTGCCTTTTTGTAGTTATCCCTACAAATTAACTAAAAAATTACCTGTAGAAGATTAGGGAAGAGCAAAATATCAGATACAAGGCAAGTATTAGGAGCATTTACCTGAGTAACTCAGCTGCTCACCTCACCAGTAATCTCCACAAGAACAATCTCCATTTTTGAAATGATGAAACCTGCTAGAATCCCTAACAATGATTTCTCTGTTTCTAACCACAGATATATACTTCATAGCAACATGGCAATCATCACAAACACGTAAATTCTTCATTATCCTTATCGGAACACCATCCGGCGTGTTCATCAAAGCAAAAGCAACAGCCAATTTTTCACTATGGTGCACCAAGTTGTATTCATTTTCCTCCAAATCCATATCATGCAGAGAAGCACCTACATCAGGCACATAACCGCGCGATCTTATTTCGACCGTCAGATCACTTAAGTACGCGTCAATCTCTTCCGACTGTGGATGAGATTTATCGCCCATTACAAAATGGTGAACCTGGTTTTTCAATTCAAACCAGCTTATCCCCGGTTCTTTCTTGACCATTCCGTCCCTCATTTTTCTCCTAACCTCCGAAACATCCCCCCATCTTTTAGCAGAGGCTTGGGTATTTGAAAGTAGCACGTAAGAAGCTGAGTCGCGAGGGTCGATTTTTATAATCTCATCGGCTATTCTTTTAGCCATGTCGGCGTTTTTATGAATTTTACAAGCTGACAGCAAAGTTTTCCATGTAATAGCATCACGCTCGACTGGCATGGATCTGATAAGACGTTCTGCTTCATCCAATCGGCCCGCTCTTCCCAAAAGATCGACAATGCAGGTGTAGTGTTTCGCCTGAGGTTCCAATCCGTACTTTTTTACCATCAAATCAAAAAATTCAAGCCCTTCATCTTTCAATCCGCAGTGACTACAAGAATAGAGCAAGCTTAAAAGAGTTACTTCGTTGACTTCTAATCCATAGAGCTCCATCTTGTTAATTAGCTCAATTGCCTCTTTTCCTTTTCCGTGAAATCCATAAGCAGCAATCATCGAACTCCACAAAACGTGATCATCTTCGACTCGTCCCCTCTCCTCAAAGATTTTCAAAGCATCGTCTAAACAGCCACACCGCGAATACATACTGATTAGTGAACTAATAACAGCAGCAACCGATATTGCCCCAGCTTTCACCACCTCAGCATGAATCTGCTGGCCTTGACCAAGAGTTGACAAATCCGAACATGAACTGATTACGCTGACGAAAGTGATTTTATCAGGCCGAAGACCGGCCATTTTCATCATGTAGTAAAGATCCAACGCGCCCGTGGCGCACCCGTTCTGCACGCGCCCAGCAATAAGCGTGTTAAAAGCGACAATGTTACGAAATGGCATTGACTGAATCACTCGCTCGCCCTCGCTCAAACTACCACACCTCATATACATATGCGCCATCGAACTTCCGACCACCAAGTCGAATTCTAAACCCGATGAAATCGCGTAACCGTGAACTTGTTTTCCCATGATCAAATCCTTCAATCCTGCACATCCTCTCAACACACTCCCTAATGTGTAGGCATCAGCCAAAAACCCATCTGCATGCATTTTCTCGAACAGTTTCAAACCCTCCTCGTTAAACTCAAACTTGATCATCCCCGTGATCACCGCATTCCACGTGGCAGAATTCCTCTGACCCATTTCATTAAAAACCTCCATCGCAGCACCCAATTCGCTGTTTTGTATGTAACCTCCAATTATGATGTTATGGGACATGACATTCCTTTCGGGCATTTTATCAAACACCTTTAGAGCGGTTTCCAAAAGGCCTAATTTGACATAAGCGTTCACCAGGTGGTTGGATACGAACTTGAGCTTTGACCAACTGCCGGTAATGATGATGGAATGGAGCTGTTGGACCACCGGAATAGAGCGGCGCTCAACGCATGCTTTGAGGAGGTGGGAGAGGAGAGGCGGGTCTGACGAAATAAGCGAGAAATGGGCACTGAAAGCTTCTCTGAGGCGGCCTTGGGTGCACAAGGCAATGAAAGGGTCTCGTGGGGTGACGGTGGCGGTAAAGAAAGAGCAGCTACATTTAGTCTGAAAGGAAAAGGGAAGGACAAAGAGAGGCTTTGAACATAACTTTCCCATGAACAAATCAACTCATCAAGGTCTATGACTGTTATACATTTTTTCTTTCGAGAAGCCAATCAACTATGACTGACTGACTATAAATACATTCTTGAATTTGTTAAATTAGTGCATTGAAGAGGAACAGTTTCCTCGGAAGGGAATGCATGTCAATCTTTCATAACCAGCCGAATTATTTTTCTAAAAAACAAAGAAGGAAAAAAAAACACATTAATTTTAGGGGTGGCGATATTAGCGCCCCCAAAATTGTTAAGTACACCCCCTTCATATAATTTTTAAAATGTCATTAGTTTAAGAGACTATGATACCCTTACTTAAAGAAATAAGTTCTAATACACTTCATTTTCCTCACACTCACCCATGTTCTTGTAAAAAACTGAACATTTTTTTTGTAAATCCAGATTTTTAAACACTCACATTATTAATAATATTTAATTTTGTCGAAAAATATAAGTATATACTTAATTTTGCAACTTAAAAGTGTATTATTTTTTCATTTTTACAGCTGAAAATTTACTGTTGAATAACAAAAGTGCGATACTTGTCACGATCGCAGTATAGTTAAAAAATTTCTCGTGTGGCACGATCGTAATTATTTTTTGATCGTGCCACTTGCATGATGGCACGATCGTAGTTACTATAAGGCACGATCGAGTATACCATCGTGCCACCCATCGTGTCATCCGTCGTCTTCTTCCCCAAACTCAGACAAAAACCAGAAAAAAAAAAAATTATGTAACTCTAGAATCAAACAAATACAATTACCCAACACTTATACCCAACAATTACCCAAACTAATCCAACTATAAGTGTGAAATTAAATTAAAGTATTAAATTCAAAATTAAAATAAATTAAAAAATGCGTAATCTAAAAGATATTACATCTTTTTTCGTTGCCGGAACAAAAAAGATTGGTGGAATTTCTTCCGTCGTCGTCGCCGCGCCTTGGGTTTATCATTTTGGGTGTATTTGGGAGGAAAAAGGGGAGGTGAACTCATCAATTGTGCCATATTTGAAAAAATAGGGGATGGTGTACTTAGAAGGTGAGTATACTCATAAAAAAAGGGGGTGCCAATAGCGCCACCCTAATTTTAGGGATAGTTTTAAAAAAAAAAACCCAAGATTTGGGGAGATACAAAAACAACCCAGAGAAGTTTCAAAATTACAGAAATCCCTTGAGGATTGATCTTGTCTTATATTTCTACCCCAGCTATTAAATGAATGGCGGAATTTGTTAGGGAAATTAGGGGAAATACCCCCCAACAAGTAGGGATGACAATGGGGCGGGTTTTGAATTGAGGATTGATCTTGTCTTATATTTCCACCCCATCTATTAGATGAATGGCGGAATGTGTTAGGGAAATTAGGGAAAATACCCCCCAACAACTCAACAAGGGGGTATTAAGGAAAAATACCCTCATTTTATTAACTAATGAAATCTACCCCTTTTCCCTACCTAAAATGTCTAATTTACCCCTAACTTAAAAAAATCCAAAAAAAAAGGAAAAAGCATTCATTTTGGACTGGAGTGTGCTTTTCAGCTAGCGGGAGATTACTTTTCACCATTACAAACCCTAGTTTCACCATTACAAGCCTAGAAAGAATCACAAACAAGATTTTCGAGCAAAGAGAGCAAGATTTACGATTTCTTCTTCAAAAGTACGAACCCTAGTAGATGCGGCGCGTTTGAAGGAGGCAAAATTGAGGAGCGTTCGAAATTGAGGGACGAAAGGACCTGGGTTCGACAATAAATCTCAGTTCTTGCATCAAAAATATGGATAAAGGTTAGTTTTGATTGTTCTTTCGTGTAATTTTAGTGATTTTTATTTTCGCAAAATGGTTCGATTAACCAATTTTCCACGATTTTTGGAATGGGTATAATTTGAAGAGTTTCGATTTTTCGCAAGTTGTATTGGTGGACAAACTCGTGGGCATAACCGTAGGCAGTTGGGTGGGCAGTTATGTTAAATATCAAATATTATGGGTGGACAAGTGAATTGGACCGGAGGTGGGCACTTGGGTGGGTATTTGTGTGGGCAATTGTGTGGGCAGTTGTGTGGGCAGTTACGTTCAATGTCAATTTTGTGTGTGGACAAGTGAACTGAACCGGAGGTGGGCACTTGGGTGGGTATTTGTGTGGGCAATTGTGTGGGCATTGATGTCAAATTTTGTGGGTGGACAAGTGAACTGAACCGGTAGTGGGCAACTGGGTGGGTATTTGCGTGGGCACTTGGGTGGGCATTTACATTGAATGTCAAATATTGTGGGTGGACAAGGAAACTGATCTTTTATATCTATTTATTTACTGCAGGGGTTCATATGCTTTTCTTATGGAATGGAGTTTGGGATTGTGACATAAGTACATCCCGATGGAGGTATACAGGGAAGCAATCCAAAACCGTTCTCTTCCCTTCAGAGTTCACGTACGCTGAATTGTTGCGGAAAGCTTATATTTTCTCTAAATTCAATCCATATGAGGGTGAAATAGAGTTGACCAGTTGGTTTGGCTATGAACATGTTGATCCCTTGCCACCATGTCCAGTCACCGATGATGACGATGTCAGTCTACTTGTTCGCATGAATAGCGAGAAGCCTTTGTCTGTTCCGGTTTGTCTGATTAGAAGGGAAAATAAGAAAAAAACACTCTTTAGAGTCAGCTATTAGCAATCAAGAGATGTTGCCAATTAAAAAAGAACCTATCATTGAAGAGGTTATGCCACGTCCTGTGCGTACGACCAAAAAGCGTAAGACCAATAAACGCCAAAGGGTTGCAAAAAGAAAATCTTGTATACTTCCATATTTTGGTATGACTATGGAAGACCTTGAGAATTACCCTATGTTTTGGGAGGATGTAGATATGTCAAGTGGCGATGATTGGCCTATTACTTCTGAAGGGAATGATGGTGGTGGTGTTGAAAAAGAAACTATCGTTCAAGAGGATCTACCACGCCCCAAGCATAATACCGATAAAGGCAAAGGGGCTTTCAAAGAAACATCTGGTTTTGAAGAATATTTAGGTATGACTATTGAAGACCTTGAGAATGACCATCTGTTTTGGGAGGATGTAGATAGGTCAAGTGACAAAGATGGTGGTGGTGGTGTTGAGGCAGCAACAAGGAGGAATGCTAAACTCGGGGGTGGGCACAAAAGTCGTCCAGAGAGTAGGCATGAACATCAACCCGAAAATCGACATGATGATGGGCAGGAAGATGGTAGGCAGGAGTTCAGGCAAGATTGTGGGCAGGAAAGTGGGCATAAGAATGGTGGGCAGGAGTTCAGACAATATGATGGTGTGCACAAAAATGGACATAAGAATGGTGGGCAGGAGTTCAGGCAATATGGTGGGCATGATAGTGGGCATAGGAATTGTGGGCAGAAAAGTGGGCATGAAAGTAGGCACGAGGGTGGGCATACTGGGCATGATAGTCAATCATGCAAAAGGAATTCTGTGGAAACTGGGCACAGTAGTGTGAGGCCTATGAGCAATCAAACAAACAGTTGTAACTCTATCTCAGTAGATGATGATTTACAGGTTGGTCAAGGTTTTCGTACGAAAGAAGAATTTAGTCGGCGACTTGCAATAATTTGTATGCTGAAAAATAGACAACACGTTGTTAAAAAGTCAGACAAAGTTAGATTTGTTGCGAGTTGTGTGGATAAAAATTGTGGGTGGATGATACGCGTGACTAGGCGGCGAGATGGGCATCTATGGGTTGTTGTTAAATATAAAAATTGTCATGAGTGTTCGATTGAAATGAACAACCATGAGCATAGACAGGCTAGGAGTAAGGTGTTGGGTGAGGCAGTTATGTACAGATATAAACAACCCACACATTCATACCCACCTCTAGCTATTATTGCTGAAATAAAAGATAAATTCAATATGGACATAAGTTATGACAAAGCATGGAGAGCAAAGGAAGAAGCAATTAAATTGGTTAGAGGTTCTCCGGAAGATTCGTTCAAACAACTTGCTGCTTACTTGGAGCGTGTCCAACAAGTCAATCGCGGTACTGTGACCGAGATGAGGCTGATGAAGGTGGTTGTTTCAAATATTGTTTCATGGCTTTAGGTGTGTGTATACGTGGATTTTGGACATGTATTCGACCCGTATTGGCCGTAGATGGTACACATCTAAAGGGTAAGTACCGAGGTATGTTATTAGTGGCTACCGGTATGGACGGTAACAACTAAATTTACCCTTTAGTATTTGCCATTGTCGACTCGGAGAATGATGTTTCATCGAAATGGTTTCTTGAAAAGATAAATGGCTTGTTGGCGGAGAAGAAGGATTTGGTTATTATCTCAGACCGCCATCAGTCTATTGCTAATGCCGTTAAGAAAGTTTTCCCAGATGCACACCATGGAATTTGCATCTACCATCTAAGACAAAATGTTGTTGCCAAATTTAAGGATGTGGATGTATCGGCTCTACTCTATTGTGCCGCTAAGACATATAATGAATCCGAATTTCGACATATCATGAACGAGATATATTTTGTATCAAGTGATATATATAACTACTTGATGACTGAAAATATTCAGAAGGAGCAATGGGCACGTGTGTTTTTTCCGGGTAGACGATATAGCATCATGACTACCAACATCGCAGAGAGTCTTAATGTCGTGCTCAGGGATGCTAGGGAATACTCTTTGGTGGCCCTTTTGGATGCAATCTTAATGATGTTGATGAGGTGGTATGCAGAACGGCGTAATGTGGCTGTGAAGATGAAATATTCATTGACAGATTGGGCTGAGAAAATTGTTCGAGAGCGGGATGAAAAGAGTAGGAGGATGGATGTCCAAACATCGCATTACTACACCTATTATGTACTTGATGGTGATAGAAATGCCGAGGTCGATTTGAATGCAAGAAAGTGCACATGTAATGTGTTCCAGCTGGATCAATTACCATGTACACATGCATTAGCAGCAGCTAGGAAAGTTGGAATGCCAAGGTACGAACTCGCCTCTCAATTTTACACAACTGAAGCACTAATAGCTGCATATGCAGAGGCCATCTTCCTTGTAGACCACGTGGACTTCTGGAATACCCCCGAGGAAGTATCCCAGTTGAATGTGTTGCCTCCAATCATGCGTCCCCCTAGCGGTATGCCACGAAAAACGAGGATATTGTCCCAGGGCGAGCAAAAAATGAAAAAGAAGTGTGGGCGATGTAAAGGCACCGGTCATAATCGCAAAACGTGCAAGAAACCCATTCCAATGAGAAGTAACATCAAATCTTAGAAAGTGTGGGCTGATGAATATTGGTTGTTTCTAATTTTATGTATTACATTGTAATATGGTAGGCATTTGGGTAGGCAAATATTTGTGTAATGTACTATATTGACGGTAGGCAGTTGCGTACCATTTTTTTACATTGTTTATGTACAATTCTTGTATTCGGTTGATTATGTTGCCTGTTCGCCTATATTTTTAGCTTCACCGCAAGTGTACGGTGTACGTTATCGAATAGGGTAGCAAGGTCGTATCCACGGAGACTAATAAATTAATATGCTAAGTATTTAACCAAGATAGTCTTATTTTTATTTAGATGATCGAAATTTGATGATTGTTGTTTTGAGATTATGACAATTTAAATCACTAAAACACAAGAATAAGATAACACAAATGAAAGAAGTATCAAGATGATGTAATGGATTTCCGAGTTAAGGTTTCGATTAATAATCCTCTTGTTGTCCGGTTTAATCAAGCCACGTTATTATCAATATTCCTATAAGACGATCACAAAGCTATTTTATCCTCCCTCTCGAGATGCATATAAAATGTAGATTGAAATACTTATGCTAGCATCTCTACTCAACACAAAGCATTCAACTCCCGAAAGCACAAAAGATCAAATATCCTCACAAATATTTACAAACCTCTCGATTCATGCAAATATTTGTGTCGAGTATTCAAGATCTAATATTGAAACTCATCTCTCGAATTATGAATCAATATATCAAACAAGTTAAATCATTGATCAAGTGATAAAACAAGAATAAGCTCAAAATACTCAAATAGGCTTCAAGATAATAACTTCAACTAAGATTAAAACATCCAACAAGAGTTCATTAATCTACTTCCAAAACCCATAAATCACAAGAGTTTAGCTACACATGATTAAACAACTTATACACAAAGTGTTCAAAGTCATTACAAATGAAAATAAAAGATTGAAACTAAAAGAGAAGCAAGAAAACTTAGGAACGTCGACAATCTCTCGATATATCTCCGTTCTTCAAGCTCCGATGCAACCCGATTGTCTCCTTGATGTCTCCTTCCAAGAGTTGACTCTTGTCTTGTGATGTAGATCCCAAAAATGCCAGAATGTTCTTGTGTGCGCCCCCCAAAAAGCCTTTTTATACTTCCCATCATGTTTAGGGCTTAATGCTGCAGATTATGGGATTCCAGCGCAGATGCACGGGTGGTGCGCCCACGCACGGGTTACCCGTGCGCCACCCTGCTGGAATAACCCAACTCTCTGTAGGGCGCACGGGTGGTGCGTCGGAGCACGGCCTACCCGTGTGCCACTCCGGTGAGATAATTCGATCCTCTGTAGGACGCACGGGTGGTGCGCCCATGCATGGGCTACCCGTGTGCCATGCTGCAGCTCCAATAATCCTTATACAGGGGTGCACGGGTGGTGTCTTGAGGCACACCCAACCCGTGTGCCCCATGTCTTTTCCGTAAACGCTCAACTTTCGCTCTTTTAGGCTTCACTTTTCGTATATCCACTCAATTCTCCGTGTTTCCACTTTGCTTTCCTCGTATTCGTATTAAATTGGCTTCAAATATCATGAAATTCCTACAAAATAAGCAAAGTGTAATATCTTTTCCACAAGGAGTGAATATGTAACATTTAACGCGAGTATATGCATGTTTACTCATCATTATAGCTCGAAATACGCCTCAAAATACATGTAAAACTCATGCCTATCAAAATCCCCCAAACTTAAACTGTTGACCGTCCCGATCAACAATATTTAGAACACGATAAAGCATAACAGGGAGATGAAGATAACAGCACACACAAAGAATCCACAAGAAAATCCATATTGTTCGTCATGAATGTTGAGTACAACTCAATCAAGCCTCAAATATCTAATCAAAGAACACGCCTCAAATAAAACAAAGTGAAATGCTCTGAATTCCAACTCTCGAAGTTAAGTGTATACTCTCATCTCACGAGGATATAGGACGTGTTTACGCTCAAATCAATTCGATGTCGCAAAATTGCCATAGGCTTGCAATTCGTCTCATATCTCCGCCACTAAAGTGTATGCAATTTGTGAATCAGAAAGGACTTTCTCATTTGGTTGTAATGAAGGCTCTTTGGTTTGGGTAGGAAATTTTGGATAAAGTGACTCAAACTCGAGTATATAGACCGATGAGCATATCAATCATTTTCATTACAATCCCATATGCTCTCCAATCATCCCTCATTTTTATCAACTTCATTTATCTCCATTTCCTTTCTTTCTTTTGATAATCGCCTCCATTCACAATCCTTCGCCCCCCAAGTTTATCAACTTCAAATGTTTTTTGTTTTTTTTTTTTCAACTCCTTTCCTTCCCTTTTTTGTTCCATTTAACCAAGTACGCCCAAGTATCTTATTTTTCAATTTCCACTCATTCAACCTCGTTCATTCCCCTTTTTACTCAACGTTATACACTCGGGTTTAAAGTGATGGATATATTAAGATCAAGGGTTAAATTTTGTGGTTATCAAAGAGATAGGCTATAGGCTCAGCTTGGCTAACTAGGAATTTTCAACATTTTTAGGTAGGCAAAATGCTTGAAAGGCTAGCAAAGATGGCCTTTAATCACATTCACAATTCACATACACATGTGGCCTTGACAGAGATACCCAAGCAAGTTCTAGAATTCTGACAACACGAATGATACCCTCAATCACAACAAGACTGCACAAGATATAAGCAGTAAAGGCTCAAAGCTCACAGGCTTGTCAAAATGTAATTCAAAGCATCACACCAAGTTTTTCTTATTAACATGCTCAAAGTTATCTATTCAAGGCTCAATCAATTCATAACCAACATCCAATCCCAGCAATATGAATTCTCAATCAACACACAAACAACAAGTTGCAACATGCTTGGTCAACACACTCTCTAACCACTACTAAAGCAATAGACGTGCTAAAGCTATAAACGTGCTCTAATGCAAATGCAACCTAGAATGCTCTAATGCAACTATATGAAAACACACAAAAATACAATTTTTTTTTAAATCCACACATTTCATATCAAAATAACTATCTCTCCCCCCAAACTTAAATGAAATTATATCGCACGTAAGAGAAGATAGAATTTCAATATAAAACTGTGGATTTACCGATTCATCGGGTGGTGGCCCTCCTTGCATCTCCTCATATCGCTAGGACTTCTTCCTTCAACCATCACTTCAAATTTTGTACCTTAATATTATCTCATTTGAAGGACGCGACGGGTCGCGGCGCTTTGCGCATGGGCTGCCCGTGCTTCATGCCGAAGCCACATTATTCCTCCCTCCAGGCACGCATGGCCGTGCGCCTAGCGCACGGGTCACCCGTGCGTGATGCCGTACAACAACACTCAGGTTTTTTTTTTTTTACAAACAAAAATCACACCACAAACCGTTGGGTTGCCTCCCAACAAGTGCTACATTTAACGTCTTTAGCTTGACGCCTATTAATTTCGATTCGTACCACCTTTGAATGCGTATATTAGCTGCTTTGGATCGTGGTCAAGAACCGTTTTTCCGTTGTTTGCATCTAGTAATGCATAATTGGGATTTTCAAGCAAGTATTGGAGTCCTGATGTTGGAACACTTTGATTTGAATTATGCTCTTGTTGTTCGTGCGCGTATGTACCACCAATGTTTGTTTCGTTGTGGGATAGCTTTCTTATGATATCACGCACGCACTGACCGGGCATCCACGCACTGTTCATGTGTTCCTCGTCCTGTTTCTACTTCTTTTCGGCACCACACATGAGTTGAAAGTCCCATAGACACACAATCCGTGTTTGGTTCTGAACTTTCTTGTTTTTCCAGGATCTTCGGCTCCTCATATTCGGTACCACTCCTTTGATGAATGGTACTAGATTGTTCCTTCGAGTTGGTTTCAGTGGTGCATGAAAATTGGCTCTTTTGATATTGCTCACTAACAATTGTAACTAATTGGCCCATTTGAGTCTCTAGGTTCTTTATTGAGCTTGTCACTTGTTGTTCCATCTTGTCCATCCTTGCGTCTTGCCTTATGAAGCAGCTCCTGGTTTCACTCATGAATGCATTGGATTGATTTATGAATGAGGTGAGGGGTTCTTCTAAAGATGGCTTATTTACTTCATCGCGAGTAAAGCGGTCCCTCGACTCGCTCCTGAACAAACTTGTTTGCATCCTTAACAAGGCGAGGGCTTCTTCTAAAGATGATTTTGCCTCTGCATTTGTAAACCCATTCATTACATTGGAGCTTGATGGTGTTGGAATCACATTCTCCGTGTGAGCATATGAAAAATCTTCGTAATTCGCCCAATTTGGATAATAGTACGTAGGAGTAGGATTATTCCAATAACTGTAAGAATTCCAGTTATTGAAATAATTGGCATTCTCCATCCGAGCAGGTGTTCGTGCACTACCTATACCAACTCAAAGAAACAAATCAAACATTGTAGAGAGAGAATTTACAAAAGAAAAATGAAATAAAAAAATACCTAAATTAAAAATAATTCTATATATCGCAATATTAGCACCAAAAATTGTATTAGTCCCCGGCAACGGCGCCAAAAAACTTGTTCGCCTATATTTTTAGCTTCACCGCAAGTGTACGGTGTACGTTATCGAATAGGGTAGCAATGTCGTATCCACGGAGACTAATAAATTAATATGTAATAAATTAATATGCTAAGTATTTAACCAAGATAGTCTTATTTTTATTTAGACGATCGAAATTTGATGATTGTTGTTTTGAGATTATGACAATTTAAATCACTAAAACACAAGAATAAGATAACACAAATGAAAGAAGTATCAAGATGATGTAATGGATTTCCGAGTTAAGGTTTCGATTAATAATCCTCTTGTTGTCCGGTTTAATCAAGCCACGTTATTATCAATATTCCTATAAGACGATCACAAAGCTATTTTATCCTCCCTCTCGAGATGCATATAAAATATAGATTGAAATACTTATGCTAGCATCTCTACTCAACACAAAGCATTCAACTCCCGAAAGCACAAAAGATCAAATATCCTCACAAATATTTACAAACCTCTCGATTCATGCAAATATTTGTGTCGAGTATTCAAGATCTAATATTGAAACTCATCTCTCGAATTATGAATCAATATATCAAACAAGTTAAATCATTGATCAAGTGATAAAACAAGAATAAGCTCAAAATACTCAAATAGGCTTCAAGATAATAACTTCAACTAAGATTAAAACATCCAACAAGAGTTCATTAATCTACTTCCAAAACCCTAAAATCACAAGAGTTTAGCTACACATGATTAAACAACTTATACACAAAGTGTTCAAAGTCATTACAAATGAAAATAAAAGATTGAAACTAAAAGAGAAGCAAGAAAACTTAGGAACGTCGACAATCTCTCGATATATCTCCGTTCTTCAAGCTCCGATGCAACCCGATTGTCTCCTTGATGTCTCCTTCCAAGAGTTGACTCTTGTCTTGTGATGTAGATCCCAAAAATGCCAGAATGTTCTTGTGTGCGCCCCCCAAAAAGCCTTTTTATACTTCCCATCATGTTTAGGGCTTAATGTCATAGATTATGGGATTCAGTAGAGACGCACGGGTGGTGCGCCCACGCACGGGTTACCCGTGCGCCACCCTGCTGGAATAACCCAACTCTCTGTAGGGCGCACGGGTGGTGCATCGGAGCACGGCCTACCCGTGTGCCACTCCGGTGAGATAATTCGATCCTCTGTAGGACGCACGGGTGGTGCGCCCATCCATGGGCTACCCGTGTGCCATGCTGCAGCTCCAATAATCCTTATACAGGGGTGCACGGGTGGTGTCTTGAGGCACGCCCAACCCGTGTGCCCCATGTCTTTTCCATAAACGCTCAACTTTCGCTCTTTTAGGCTTCACTTTTCGTATATCCACTCAATTCTCCGTGTTTCCACTTTGCTTGCCTCGTATTCGTATTAAATTGGCTTCAAATATCATGAAATTCCTACAAAATAAGCAAAGTGTAATATCTTTTCCACAAGGAGTGAATATGTAACATTTAACGCGAGTATATGCATGTTTACTCATCATTATAGCTCGAAATACGCCTCAAAATACATGCAAAACTCACGCCTATCATTGCCTTCTTTGGGCATGTTAAAGTGTTTAATATTTTTATGTTTGTCTTATACTAATTTTGAAATAGTGGGCATTTGCATAGGCAGATGCGTAGGTAGGATTGTGGGCACGTTAAACCCTTTAATATTTTGAGATCTGTCTTAATAATTTTGAAATTGTAGGCAAGTTCGTGGGCATGCCTATATTTAGATCTGTGTCTTATACAAATTTTGAAATGGTGGGCAGTTGCGTAGGCAGGATTGTGGGTACGTTAAAGGGTTTAATATTTTGAGATTTTTACATTGTTTATGTACAATTCTTGTATTTGGTTGATTAGGTTGCCTTCTTTGGGCATATTAAAGTTTTTAATATTTTTATATATGTCTTATACTAAATTTCCAAAATAGTGGGCATTTTCGTAGGCATGTGCGTAGGCAGGTTTGTGGGCATGCCTAGTTTTAGATCTGTGTCTTATACTAATTTTGAAATAGTGGGCATTTGCGTAGGCAGATGCGTAGGCAGGATTGTGGGTATGTTAAAGATTTTAATATTTTTAGAAATGACTTAATAATTTTGAAATTATAGGCAAGTTCATGGGCATGTCTATTTTTAGATCTGTGTCTTATACAAATTTTGAAATAGTGGGCATTTGCGTAGGCAGGATTGTGGTCATGTTAAACCCTTTAATATTTTGAGATTTTTACAATGTTTATGTACAATTCTTGTATTTGGTTGATTAGGTTGCCTTCTTTGGCATGTTAAAGTGTTTAATATTTTTATATCTGTCTTATACTAATTTTGAAAATAGTGGGCATTTGCGTAGGCAGATGCGTAGGCAGGATTGTAGGCATGCTTATTTTTAGATTTGTGTCTTATACAAATTTTTAAATAGTGGGCATTTGCGTAGGCAGATGCGTAGGCAATATTGTGGGCATGTTAAACCCTTTAATTGTATGCATGTCATATTAAATTTGAATTACATGAATATACAAGTACTAACGTCATACATAATACGAAGTTTAACGTCATACATAATATACAAGTACTACACCATTAACATCTAATATAGGGAACACAAATAAAAGTTTAATCCACACAATATACTTACAAATTAACATCTAATATTGTCTTCTTTGTATATTTCTACGCAAATTCTGAGCCTGAATTCATCTCACCTCTTGGCGTTGATTTTCACTACGCCACGCCCCGTGACCAAGGACTCCACCATCTTCATGCACATTATGCCACAATCACTGGTATTCAATTGTTGCGGGGGATGCTCATACCGTTCAATATTCCAATCCTTTTGGGGGGGCTCGACCCTATTGTCCCAAATGTGAGCTTCCTCGCACAAACTTGGTAGCATTGACGCTAATTTACGGAATTGTCCAATATAAGTACTAAATGACTTGGACTCGGACATTGAATCATATACAACGATCAACTTTTTCTTAAAGTCCAACTCATATAGCACCCAATGGTTACCAGTGACGTGGCCTATGCCATAGACCTTGTCAACTTCAGCCCATGATTTCGTAAGATCATCTAGCGGATATACGCCCGTCAAATATTCCATTATAGTTTCGTCAACTTTCCACCAAGACCAGTCTTTTTTTTTATTCTTTGAAGCTTTTGCATACTTGTTAGCCCATTTCATAGTCAAATTATTCTGTCAAATTAAAGTAAATCAATGTCAGAAACAAATTTATATAAAAAAAAAGATGAATGACATGTTTGTGTAAATGAATGATGCTACGTACCCAAAATAGCATATCCATGGTTGTCCAGTTCGACAAGAAATGTTCAGGCCATTTTTTTTATTTATACGCGACGAGGCATATCAACAGGTCCATTTGCTACAATGAACAAAGTGGGCACATATGTGGGCACACAGTAAGGCAAAAGGGTAGGCAAGTAAATCAAAAAAAAAAAAGTGGGCAGGAAGATAGGTAAAGAAGTGGGCAGGAAAAATGGAAGTGATTTTGTGAACATACCTGATCATCCAACCATCCTTCTAGGTCATGGATATTTAAGAACCATGAGGCACAAAATTTGTGACCTTCCTCAACTGAACAATGAACGAATACGTCTTTGTTGTCCTTGTTTTCAGCAAACCACTTCTCAAATTCTACAATCAAGGTCTGTGGGTAAAGGCCCATTAGATCATAGAGTTGCAACTGAGGAATTTCCGGAGCATCAATTTCCGGAACAACCTTACCCTTCTTCTTCGGTGGGACATGATGACTAGGATCAGTAAAAGGCGATTTCTTCGTGGGGCCAGGTCTTATCGTCCTTTTCCATTTCTGATAAACAATATCATCAATTTTTGGAGATCCGACTCTGACAAGACTACCAATATCAACAAAAGTAGGTTTGGCATTGTCCCCATCGCTTGCAGATGCACCGTCCTCACCATCGGCAGTAATTGTTGGATTTGAACCCACAACCTCAGTGGTTTGAACCAATGTAAGTAATACATCAAGTTTTGAAGGGTTGGCAATCAATTCTTCAAATGCTTTGTGCGGGATAAATGTAATGGGTTGGACGTCGCTGCCGGCAGGAACAAGGGCAAAAGGTCCTGGTATATTTTTCTTCTCATCAGAAGTAGTGTCATTTGTAGGTCCCAAGGGGTGTGAGTGTAAGGTTTAGAAGGGGGGGTTGAATAAACCTTACCAAATTTTCGATTTAGTCCTTTTAAAAGTTCGAGTTGATACTACACAACAGTGTCTGTGTCTGGTGAATGACCAATTTAGTTAATCAAGAGAGTTGGTCACTCAACGGACTCATCGAGCCGTTGATAGAATAACTCACCAAATTAAGGCATTTAATTAGCTCAACTGTGGTTTGTTTTTGTTGGAAGACTTAACACCCTTAATTATGGTTAAGCGAGAGATTTAAAGCTTGATTTAGTACTTAGAAATTATCAAGTAGATAGCAAATTTATCGAAAAGTTAAGCAAATAAGATGCGAGAATTTAAAGTGTTGAAATGTAAATGACACGATAAGTTTTTATAGAGGTTCGAAGATGGGGTAATTCTTCTACTCCTCTCTTCTCCAACTCCTGGAGGAATCCACTAGGTATTGATCAAGATACAAAGTGGTAATAGTCCGGATACAAGTCTTGATCACACAAACACTTGATCCTTTGGGACTCGATGCCGGAGACGCCTTGATCACTCACCGGCTTCTCGTGACTCGGCTTCTTCACGCAGGCGTTGCGCTTTGCTACTATAGCCCACTTGCTCAAGCTCTTTGGATTTGATCACGAAGCCCTCCAAAAGCTCAAGACTTGGTTCGACCTTGAACCTTCCTACAATCCTTCGTGGAATGTAGACCCCTTTATTCTTCAGTAATTTCCTCTTTAACTTGATTGAAGTTATCTTTCCTTCACGGTGAGTGTTGGATTGATGTTCTTCGTAATGTAGGCTTGAGGATTGAGCGTTTAATAACTTGAGAATATTTCAGGTTACAAAATGTTTCTTTCTTGCTTGTATTCAATTCTCAGATGGTCAAGGTAACCTTCGTTACTTTTTCTCAGAGTTATTCCTCAGCCTTTTATAGTGATCTTTCAAAAATCTGCCCGTTGAAGAGATAGGCTTATTTTTGAAAGTCACTTGTGGTTGTTGGCTTGTCTTGTTGTAGTCCTTGGAATTGCCATTTCCTCGTATGAATTGTTCTTGACTTTTCGAGTTCGACACGGTGTAGTGCTTCCCATTGGTTTATTCCTTTTGCACGCTTCGGGATCGAGCACTTCGAGAAAGGTAGCATGGAGATATTACTTGTTTAAGTAATTCTCTTGATTTACGTGCAACGGATCTTTTTCAATAATCTCGACTTACCGCATTTCCTTGCTTTCCCAGGTGACTTAGAGTCGACTTCCAATCATGGATGACTCTTATGTCACTTCAACTTGAGACTTGGCTTATCTTGAGTTGACTTGACTGATACTCCTCTCACCGTGCATCTTAGCTGCTACTTCATCGAGTTCCGTCTTCTCTTCTTCGCCATACTCGGTTGTCTTGCAATGAGTCTTCTTTCTAGTCTCGATTGTCTTCTTGCATGTTTGGGCATAGGCGACTTAACTCACCTTGACCAACCCTATTTATTACAATGCGCTTTACAACAAAAAATTGGGGTGCCAACTTCCTATTCTAAGTTTTACATGGTATTCATCAAAATCTAAACAATAAATTTCCCAACAATTTCCCCTTTTTGATGATGCCAAAACTTAAAACATTCAAAATGTAAATAGCAAAGATACATACTGAGATAGTGCATTCACATAGAATGTATGCGTAGAATCAATCCTTTTATTGATCATAACATTCTTGTTCTTTTACACAATCAACAAGGTGTATCGAGCAAACATTTGTCTACACAAAAAGATAGAGAATTTACTGACTTTATTGCGGAAGACTTACATAGTATGTATTTACATAGTAAAATACATGAAGGGGTGGACAAAGAACACTTCATCTCCTTCGCCGCTCCTTCTTTCATCTTCTTCTGTTCGTCATCTTCTCGGTCTTCTTCTCTTTTTCTCATCTTGTGCCTTCTTCTTCTTTTTTCATAAGCCTTACGGCGACTTCATCTCTTCTTAATCTCTCTTGTCTTTCCTCCCATAGCTGAGTTTGTCTCTTATTTTCTTCTTCTATTCTTTTCGCATACTCAAGATTGCTTTTAGCCACTTGCAGTTGGCTACTTGGTCAAGACTTTTGACCCGAAGATCCCTCCTTTCTTGCCTGGATCTATGTACTCAATGTTTTTGGGCGAGGCCTAGTCTCAAAACCTCTTCCTCCACCACTCGCTTTTTCCTCTTCCTCCGGGCGTGTATTGTCTTTGGGGTCTTCTTCTTTCCAAATGAGTGACTAGCGGAGTGACCAGCAGAGCGATCGCCGTAGTCTGGCTGCGTCGGCGCTTCTTCACATAGCGTGAGACCCTTTTCCGGACAAGTCCCAAGCTTGAGCCATGGACATGTTTGCAAAGTATCCTTGAGATGCGAGCATTTTAAATTCATCAACCGATCTTGGCTCGATTCCGATCCGAGATGGCATAAGTGTCTCTGTCTCTTTGGAATGCCTCCATGTTGTTTCAAGATATTCATAACTCGGGCATCCATCATTCCTTCCATTTCCTCCATCCCTGCTTCAATTGTCTTTCTCTTTCAGCCATAGATATAGCAGAGTGTTGGAGTGGCAGAGTCACTGGGAGTTTGTCTGCGATAATATCACCGTGACAAGACCTTGTTGGGGGTTTGTGCAATCATTAAGGTCACATCTCTCGATTCTTCCCCCAACGAGACTTTCCTTTCTTTTTCCTTGTAACTTCCTCAGCTGTCTTTCCCTTCACAGCTGCTCCCTCCTTTTCAGCTTCAGATCTCTTTAGCGCTTTAAAGTATTTCTCTTCCCCCTTTGAACATCAGTCTCATGTCCATAGAGGCCTGGTGCCTCTCCATCCGTTCAATTTCAGCAAATAATGCTTTGAACACCTCCCGAACTTCAATTTGTTTCTTCCGTTGCGGTGACGCCTGCGCAGTCAAAGTCATAGTCACCGAACGATGGTGTCGGATGGAAGAATATGATCTGATCTGTGGAAGCGCGCGAGATCGTTCTCTGACTCGTCAGGGAGGTCGGGTACCTCTAGAGAGAAAGGAAATGATTCTACAAAGGAATCATCACGGCCAACTGGGATTTGTTCAATGATGAGAGGTGCACGTGAAGTTCCTTTTGGAGTCGAACTCGCTGCGGCTTTGGGGAGCTCGCGATGGACTCTGTTTCACCGGGGTCTTTTGTGAAGTGGACCCGACTTTGTTGAGCCTCAGTGTCTCAACAGCCGTCGGTCTCTCAAACTGGTTTCTCCAATTGAGTGGATCGTCCTCGGCCTTATCGGAAGCATCATTGGAGGATGATGAGATTTCCATTGGTGGCTCACCATCAAAATTGAAAGTTTGACGAGTAGTCTTGAGATCGACTTGCTCGTGCTTGGAACATCCTCACCGAGTCTTTTGGATCTCACGGGGGATGACTCGGCTTCTTCGTCGCCTTCCGATCCCGGAAAGGTTACATCAGATTATCCTGGGAATCATGAAGTGCGCTTTATCTCCTTTTTAGATGGATCAATGATAGCATGAGGGATGTTCTCTACTTTAGCTTCTTTACCCCGGAAGTCTCAACCTCCCGTTGGACTTCATTACCTCCTGCAGTCTCAACTGCAGCGAGGCACTGGACCTCCCTTTCGACGATGTCGGTGTCTTAGGGTCTTCGTGGTGGCATCCATTGGAGTCTCAACCCCATGGATTGCACTTTCATCGCCAGTGTTAACTCCCGTGGGTTGTTCCGTCTCGTGCCTCGACCGCATCGCCAGCGCGTCATTAGCCTTCGGAGCGCGGCACTTGGCACCTCGAGACAGTCTCAATCGTCTGAGCTTCGTTGATGGCAACTTGCGTGTATTTTGTGTTTGTACCTTCTCCACTTCGCCTCCTAAATTCGTTGTGGAGTCATCTGCAAACATCCTCCGACCTTGCCGCAGTGGAGGGAGGAGTTCCCCACCGGTGCGCACCACCGAGTGACGTGGAATGGGGTCACTCGTCTCCAAACTCCCGGCTGTTTCTACCGAGTGTTCAGCCGTTGGGGCGGTGGTAAGACACCTTCATTAGGGGTTGGCTCGACCGGGGTCCCCACTAACCCGCCATTCATCGCCAGCCCTTAAATCCTTCTTCCGAGTGAGTGAGGGAAGTGGTGGCAAAGAACAACGGTGGCGATTTGTCGCACTACTCCCATTGGATCGATTTCACCGTGTGTTTTGGAGGACTCTCCTGGTCCCTCCATCATGCTCTTCTCATGAAGAATTCTCGGATTCATGCATTGCTTGCTTTGCATTTGCAACTCTTCGTGGCGGCAAAGAAAAGGTCCAGATCCTCATCATCACTGTCTAATAAGACATCAAGGAGATGATGTGTGTGTTCGTAGTCTTGGTGATAGGCGATCTCGGGCCTTCTCACGTGCCTCGCCTTCCTCTGCCTCTCTCTCCTTCTCCTTATCCTTGAAGATCTCGCAAGATATCTTTGCGCTTTTCTTCATCCAATCTTTGATCATAGAGGTCGGTCGAGGAAGTTCAACAATTCCTCTTCTTCTTCTATAAATTCAGCCGTTGGAATTGTTCCTTGATCGACTCAATTTCCACTTCCTCCACTCTCGATGATTTTGGATGTCCGGGTAAGGTGGGGATAGGATCATCACATCACTATCATCTCTATCGCCTTCTTCTTGTGTCTCAAATTGTGCGAACTACGATTGTGTCTTGATTTGCCTCTGTGCCTCTCACGCCTTGTGAGACTTAGTTGTTTCATCTATAATATCCGAGACTCTACTTCTCCAGCGATCTCCCAGATGTCTGCTCCCACCGAGTGGTGACTCACCGGTTTCTCAAGCTCGAGTGCTTGATGATTCTTCATCGTCTCGAGTTCGTACTGAGGGACCTCGGTTCGAGAGAGAGTTTCTTCGAGTCTTGGCGGCGGGGCGTCTTTGGTGTTTTCTTCTTGGAGCCGCCGTCTTGGCTTGTCGATCTCTCCTCTTTTTGACGATCGGAGAAGGTAGTTGAGAGTCTTTCTCGACCGCTAGCTGCTTTGGCGGGAGACACGATCATAACGAGGGCGGGTGACTGACGGCTACGGGGCGGGAGCACGTTTGTTTTTCTTTCTTTGCGGGAAGCGGATCTTCTTAGCTTAGTTGCAGGGGCAGCTTTTCTTCTTTTTGTGGAAAGGAAACAAATTTGTATCTTCGGGGTCACCGATTCCCCCTCACTCGTGTCGCCTCTCTTGGCGTAGGCTCTCTTACGTGTGCCGAGAGATTTGATCTGACATCCTCTTGTTTACATGGAACGCATTTCCATGTCTAAGAGGACTCCTTTCACCTCCATCACCGCCAATCACTGGCCATATCCTGAGGATCCTCCAAATGCACCATCTTCCTTGAAGGATTTGTTCCTATATTCTCGCAGTCTCATTGTGAGACAAACTCAAATTGATTTATTTTCCTTTCTTCAATGATCGCAGCCATTATGATCAACTTTGCTTTTGACGATTGGTCAAAGCCGCCAAATTTGATGTCTACATGCATTTGGCAACTATGTCCAACGATTTGTGGTAGTCCTCCTTCAAATAGTTCTCTTGTTTGTTTGTGTAAACTATTTTATCAAAGATAGTCGGGCTTGGCTACTTCCTTCCAAGCAAAGAACCGAGTTTTACATCGGCTTCGTTGATTTCTCGATGCTCCTTCCGTCGGTAGTGAGCGATGTTCACCAAATCCTTGGCGAGAGATGGTGAACTTCTTTCCATGAACAGAGGATCTTATCCCTTCATCGTGAATCTCGGCGTTCACGTAGAACTCGTGCGACCTCTTCCACATAGGTCATCGAGAACTCCATCGCGAAAATGGTTTCAAAGACGGACGTTTCGAGCTTTTCGATTTTCTTTATGTAGGCGTCATCGACCCCTGTTTGACCATGCCTCGAAATCCATGGTCGACCTGTGTGGATTTGCTTTCCTAGCTTGACAAAATCATAGGTTGATGCCATTTTTCAGATTTCACCGAAAAGAAACTTAGAAATTGATTTGAATACTTGATAGGGTTTTGAGAGAGTTTTGCCTTTGCTTCCGAGATAGAAATGAACCGTTTTGGTAATATGTGAGAGAAAACAGACGAAAATGGGTTAAGTATGGTTTTACGAAAGGACGTGCGGGTGGTTTTGAAATGTGATCGAAATCAACGGCTTAGATTTTGCACGCCGATTAGCATTTAATGTCTCAAATTTAATGCGGCAAAGATTTATATCCAATCATAAGCTTGGTATGCGACTTTTTATCCAGTACACATCATCATTATGCACGCGTCATTCTTAAAAACATTCCCGCTTTGTAAAACGATTGCGTTTTTGTCACTTTGCTCATAAATGACTCGGCATCCCTTAGCCGATTTAACTCTTCCGTCACTTCTCTCGGTGACTCAAATTTATCGACTAATTCAAGATAGTTGGCTTTTCGACATGGTCGATTCATTTAGGCCGATTTTGAGAATTCATCATTTTTCTCTTTTTGTGTTCCATTTCTTTTCTTTGAGTCTTCTCGAGTGTCACCACCGATTAACCCTAACTCATGCTTGAGTTCTTCAAATCTTGACTCACATAATGGTTTTGTGAATATGTCGCCTAACCTGTTTATCGGTTGAGATATATTCCAATATGATGTCCTTCTTTTCAACATGATCTCTTATGAAGTGATATCTCGACATCGATATGCTTTGTTCTTGAGTGCAACACAGATTCTCGAGTGATTGCAATTGCACTTGTGTTATCACACATGATTGGAATTTCCTTTTCTTCAACTTCATAGTCTCTCACCGCCTCATCCATAGGATTTGGGCACCGCAGTGCACGCAGACTATGTATTCTCGTCACCGTAGAGGTGGCTATTAAATTTTGCTTCTTGCTAAACCAGAAATCAGCTGTTTCCAAGCATTTGACATGTGCCTCGAGGTGCTTTTCCTATCAACTCGCATCCAAAGATAGTCGAGTCAAATAGCCAATTAGCTTGAATCCACCTTCCTTTGGATACCATAGGCCAACTTCTTGGCTTCCTTTCAAGTATCTCAAGATTCTCTTAGTTGTTGTCATATGACTCTCTTTTGGAGCAGATTGAAATCTTGCACATACACCTATAGCAAAGGTGATGTCGCTCCTTCTTTGTGAGATAGAGCAATGATCCAATAAGTGCTCTATATCTTGTTTGATCTACAAAGCTTGCCATCTCGCATCCATGTCCATTTTGATGATGTATTCATTGGTATTTTCACGAAAGACTTCTCCTCCATACCAAATTTCTTCATTAAATCTCTCGTGTATTTTGTTTGACTTATGAAGGTTCCATCCTTCGATTGTTTCACTTGGAGTCCAAGGAAGAATGTCGACTCTCTCCCATCATGCTCATTTCAAATTTACTTTGCATGAGGTTTGAAAATTTTTCACATAGCTCTTTGTTTGTGGATCCAAAAATGATGTCATCCACATATATTTGAACAAGCAAAGATATACTCTTCTTGTCTTGAATTAAAAGTGTTCTATCTACTTTTCCTTTTGTGAATCCATTCTCGCTTAGGAATTGTGACAAAGTATCATACCATGCTCTAGGTGCTGTTTCAATCCATACAGAGCTTTCTTGAGTTTGTATACCTTATCTCCAAGAGTCTTCCGCTCAAATCCTGGAGGTTGTTCAACATACACTTCTTCTTCCAACAAACCATTTAGGAATGCACTTTTTACATCCATCGATATACAATGAAATTCTTGTGAGTGCATAGGCAAGAAACATCCTTATTGCTTCCAATCTTGCTACGAGCAAATGTTTCATCAAAATCTATTCCTTCTTCTTGGCAATATCCTTGGCTACTAGTCTTGCTTTGTTTCTTACCACAGAACCCTCCTCGTTCATCTTGTTTTTGAACACCCATTTAGTACCAATAACATTTTGATGTGTGGGTCTTTGAACTAATTCCCATACTTTATTTCTTTCAAACCGATTCACTCTTCTTGCATAGCTTGAATCCAATGTGTGTCATCCAATGCTTGTAACACATCTTTAGGCTCTATTTGTGAGATAAAGCATGTGAACATAGCTTCTTGTTGAGTTCGGATCTTGTTTTGACACCTTCTCTTATATCTCCAATGACAAGTTACGGTGGATGGTCTTTCACCATCTTACATCAAAGTTGAAGTAAGTTAGCCGGATTTAGTCGTCTAGCGTTGTGTTGCTTTGATCGACTCTCTCGTAATCACGTAGGCTGCAAATTTTCCAAATTGTTTTTGAGATTCACTATCTCATCTTCTTCCTACGAGTTTACAATTCCGATTTCAACTTGAAAGATAGGGATTTTTCTCGTATGTTTGGATGATTCAAATTTTATCGGTGACTCTTCAATATCTTCTCCATTTACATTTGGCTCATCGAATACCACATGAATGGATTCTCTGCAACCATAGTCCTTTTGTTGAGTACTCAGTAGGCTTTGCTTTCACCGAGTATCCCAGGAAGATACCTTCATCGCTTTAGCATCGAAAGCCTTTAGATTGTCTTTGCCATTGTTATGGATGAAGCATTTACATCCAAATATTCTAAAATATGCAACATTTGGTTTTCTCCTGTCCAAATCTCATAGGAGTCTTTGTCACCGTCCTGTTTATCATACATCTGTTTTGAGTGTAGCAAGTCGTGTTGATTGCTTGACTAAAATCTTTTTGGTAACCCCGCTTGACTAACATGGTCCTTCACGCTTCTTTGAGAGTTCTATTCCTTCTTTCTCGCAACTCATTCTCACTGTGGAGTCCTTGCTGAGATAATTCATGACCAATGCCATTTTCAATACAATACGAGTTATTATCCCATTGACAAACTCGGTTCCTCTATCCGATCTTATTTTGATAATGGTTTGGCTCTTTTCATTTTGGATTTTCTTCATCACCATGGGCGCTTTACAGAGATTCTTTCTTTTTACACATGAATATAGTCCATGTATATCTTGAGTAGTCATCTACTACCACCAAGGTGTATTTCTTTCAACTTATGCTAGTTGGTTCCACTTTGGGCCAAATAGATCCATATGTAGCGGATGTAATATTCTTGTTGAAGATGGGCGTCTTTTCTTTGAATGATGATTTGATCTGTTTTCCCTTCGACATGCGTCACATATACTCTCCTTCTTGTATCTCGAGTCCGGAAGTCCTTCCACAAGATTACTTCGCAAGCTTGTTAATCGTTTTGAAATTTAGGTGACTCGGCTTTTTGTGCCACAAACAACTTGATTCAAATTGTGCTTTTTGCTAA
This sequence comes from Rehmannia glutinosa, assembly GCA_016081115.2. Taxonomy (NCBI): domain Eukaryota; kingdom Viridiplantae; phylum Streptophyta; class Magnoliopsida; order Lamiales; family Orobanchaceae; genus Rehmannia; species Rehmannia glutinosa. Next base: position 93,436 of record JABTTQ020002660.1, on the reverse strand, counting down.
TAGACATGTCTTTGGTGTAGCGGTTGACCAATCTACTACATACATGTTCTTTTGTGCGCATCCTTGCAACACAACTTCATTCGATTCAAGATCCTTGATTTGGCATATACCCATGTTAAATCCAACATTATAGCCCTTGTCACAGAGTTGATCGATGCTTAGCAAGTTGAAGTTGAGTCCTTCAACATATGCAACATCCGTGATTTCTAATCCGTTCCTCTTGATGGATCCAATGCCTCTTATTTCACCTGAGCTTCATTTCCTCCAAATATGACTTTTGCTCCTTTAACTTCCTTGAATTTTGACAGATTTTTCTTGTTTCTGTCATATGTCCGGAATGACCCACTGTCCATGTACCAGGTTCCTTGGCACTCGATTTGTTCCTTGAACCCGCAATCAAGGAAATTAAGTTTTAGGTACCCATACTTGTCTGCAGGTCCCGAGGGGTTAGAATTGTAAGATGATCCAACCAACTTATAGACAAATGATTTGACTCTTCTAAGGGGTTGCCATCTATCATGCCATAATCATAATTAATCTTGGCAAATTGCTTGGGGATTCTAGGTTCATACAAATTTGTCTCTTTTGTCAGTATGCTGTATATGTGTTTTAGCAATCGCCTTCTTTGGGTAATTGTGGTGTCTCGAGTGTAGTGCCTAGGTGCATATGTGTCTTTGATGAAAGCTCTTATACTTTTGGAATGGCCTTTCTTTGAGTTTTAGGCCTTTGCCATTTGGGCTTATATTCCATAAGTCTATCTTTGATAGTTTACATCGTTCAATCACTTGGCTTGGATATTTTCTACCATTCCCATCATATGTGCTTCTCTTATAGATTTTCTGGGTTTTTTGGTAGCTCTGTTTCTTCTTTACAGAGTATTTCCTGTTTGGAGTTTGCTGAGGAACTTGGCTGAATTTCTTCTCAGTTGTTCTCTCAACGCACCCAACTAGCTGTTTTCCTTTTCCTTTATAACCAAGGCCAGTTTGCTTGTAATTATGCTTTGGAGTGAATGTGTGTGCACCATTTGGAGTTTTGGATTTTTAGACTCTTCATTGCTTGAAGATCCTTTTTCCAAAATTACTTTTGAAGTTTGACATAGCACCGAGGAATTAAATCCTAAGCCTGTCTTGTCTCCACATTCTCTTTGACTCATAATAAGATCATCCAATGATTTAGATGCCTTAGTGAATGAGGAAATCACATTTTTGAGCTCATTCTCCCACTTTTCTATGGCGCTTATTTACGCTATTAGCTTGGCATTTTCACTTTAAACTTTTATTCTCATCACTATTTGACCTAGAGTACTCGGCTCCTTAGTCACCGTGAGTTTTGCTCTTGAGTAGGTTGTTTTCCTCATTTAGTAGTGTGTGAGAGGATTTAATGTGTTCAAAATCTTTCATCATTTTGCCTAATGAATCATAAAGATCGAGTGGGTGATGAAGTGTGTGTGTCACAGTCACTATCACTAGAATCGAGTTTGATGAGTTAGAGTGTACCTCATCTTCTTGGTCGAGTTGATCTTGTTCCTTGGCCATCAAACATATCGGGGCTTCTTCGGAGTCACTTGAGTAGTCGGCTTCACTACTCTCTACGACTCGGCTTATGTCTTTTGACTCGGATTCTCTGCGGCCAACATTGCTTTCTCTTTTCTTGTCTTCTTTCTCTCAAGACCTTTCTTTCTTCTTCATTCCTGTATTTGTTGACTACGAGGATATGGGCAAATCAATGGCATAGTGACCTGGTTGCCTACTCCCAAAGTTCAGATAGATATTCAACCTTTTGATCGACTCTTTCCATTCTTGGATTGTCGGCCCTTTGATATTCACTTTTTGATGATCTGTTCTCTTGGTTGGCCTATCTTCCCTTGACTTGGAGGAGCTGAAGTGTCTTCGGAAGATTCGCCCTTGCCTCTTTTTGTAGTTCTTATTGAAGAACTTGTTGAACCTTTTAACCATCGGGGCTATTTCTTCCGGATCAATGACTTCTTTGACCTCGGCTCTCTTTCCATCCTTAACAATTAGAGCAAAATTTGTTTTGGTACAAATTGTCTCTTCCTCGATCTTTTCTTCTCGGCTCAAATTCGTAGGCTTTGAGGTCCGAGAATAGTTCATGGTTGGAGGTCTTCGATAGTCCATGGAATGTCTCGAAAGGACCTTCATTTCCCATTCACCGGGAGACTTTTTAGGATCTTCATACACATTTCCTTCGTGTATATTCATTTCCAAGTGCGAATAGCTCGTTGGTGATTTACGTGAACCGAGCATCCAGTTGATCCAGGTTTTCTCTGCGATCATTTTGAAATTCTCAAATTTTTGTCTGACCGATAATTTATTTTCCTTGATTTGCTCACGAGCCTTCACAAATCAATGTTAGTTTGTCCCAGATTTCTTTAGCCATTTTGCATGATTTATTGAACATGGCTTTGTCCAAGGTTTTGTAAAGGATGTCCTTGGCTACATTGTCCAGGTTGTATCTTTTTCTCATCATTTGTCCATTCAGTTCTTGGTTTTTCAACCATAGCTGGGTCTAGGGCAACATCCTCTTCACCTTCATTTCAGCTGACTCTTCTTACAATTGTGTTCACTTTTAAGATTTGCAGCCGGCCCATCCTCTATCACTATCCACATCTCATCATGTAATCTTTGATAGATGAGCCTCGCATCTGAAATTTTCCAATCATCAAATTCTTCAATTGTGAACATAGGGATGCGTGTCAAATTTGCTTCCATGATAATAAATTTTAATGATAAAAGGAGTTTTGAAAATTTAAGTACTAAAGCAAACTTTGAAAAGTTTGGAGATCTAGTTCAAAACCGGTCATGCGGAAGGCTCAATGAACCAACCGCTCCGATACCACTTGTAGGTCCCAAGGGTGTGAGTGTAAGGTTTAGAAGGGGGTTGAATAAACCTTACCAAATTTTCGATTTAGTCCTTTTAAAAGTTCGAGTTGATACTACACGGTTTGTGTCTGGTGGATGACCAATTTAGTTAATCAAGAGAGTTAGTCACTCAATGTACTGATCACTTGTTGATAGAATAACTCACCGTTAAGACCGAATTAGCTCTACTCGGTTTGTTTTTTTGGAAGACTTAACACCCTTAATTATGGTTAAGCGAGATTTAAAGCTTGATTTAGTACTTAGAAATTATCAAGTAGATAGCAAATTTATCAAAGAAAGTTAAGCAAATAAGATGCGGAATTTAAAGTGATGAAATGTAAATGACACAATAAGTTTTTATAGAGGTTCGAAGATGGGGTAATTCTTCTACTCCTCTCTTCTCCAACTCCCGGAGGAATCCACTAGGTATTGATCAAGATATACAAAGTGGTAATGTCCCGGAGATCAAGTCTTGATCACACAAATTGACTTGATCCTTTGGGACTCGATCTGAGACGCCTTGATCACTCGGTGGCTTCTCGTGCGACTCGAACTTCTTCACAGGCAATTTTGCTACTTGCTACTACGACCACTTGCTCAAGCTCTTTGGATTTGATCACGAAGCCCTCCAAAAGCTCAAGACTTGGTTCGACCTTGAACCTTCCTACAATCCTTCGTGGAATGTAGACCCTTTATTCTTGATAATTTCCTCTTCAACCGATTGAAGTTATCTTTCCTTCACAGTGAGTGTTGGATTGATGTTCTTCGTAATGTAGGCTTGAGGATTGAGCGTTTAATAACTTGAGAATATTTCAGTTACAAAATGTTTCTTTCTTGCTTGTATTCAATTCTCGGATGGTCAAGGTAACCTTCGTTTTTTTCTCGAGTTATTCCTCGGCCTTTTATAGTGATCTTTCAAAAATCGCCCGTTGAAGAGATAGGCTTATTTTTGAAAGTCACTTGTGGTCGTTGGCTTGTCTTGTTGTAGTCCTTGGAATTGCCATTTCCTCGTATGAATTGTTCTTGACTTTTTCGAGTTCGACATGGTGTAGTGCTTCCCATTAGTTTATTCCTTTTGCACGCTTCCGGGGTGAGCACTTCGAGAAAGGTAGCATGGAGATATTACTTGTTTAAGTAATTCTCTTGATTTACGTACAACGGATCTTTTTCGATTATCTCGACTTGACCGCATTTCCTTGCTTTCCCCGGGTGACTTAGAGTCGACTTCCAATCATCGGATGACTCTTCCATCACTTCAACTTGAGACTTGGCTTATCTTGAGTTGACTTGACCGATACTCCTCTCACCGCATCTTAGCGCTACTTGATCGAGTTCCCGTCTTCTTTCTTTGCCATACTCGGTTGTCTTGCGGTGGAGTCTTCCTAGTCTCCGGTTGTCTTCTTGCATGTTTGGGCATAGGCGACTTAACTCGGCTTGACCCGACTATTTATTACAATGCAGTTTACAACAAAAATTGGGGTGCCAACTTCCTATTCTAAGTTTTACATGGCATTCATCAAAATCTAAACAATAAATTTCCCAACATCATCAAACACAGGGCCAACATCATGCCCTTTGGAGGAAACATCAGGAGGGGATGAGAGTGGAGAGCCTATGGGTTTCTTCTGAAAGTGTTGTCCACTGTCGGCACCCAAGTCGGCACCCTGTTGGGCAACGCAGGCGGCATCCCGGTTGCCATCCTTGTCGGCACCATGATCGGCACTACGGTGGGCAGTTGATGGAGCTTGATCTTTGCCGACCTTTTCAGAAATTGAGCATCCCAAATGCTCCATAATTGTCTTCAGCATGGACTCAATTTTGTCGACTCTCCTCAACAAACCAAACAAGTCCATGGGCGGATTTAGCCCTCCTTCTTCCTCATCAATACCTTCACCCTCTGTTTTTTCCTCAAATAATTTTCTTTTCAAAGTTTTCTTATCTTTATTTCTTCATTTTTCTTTCTCAAATTCTCTTTCTCAATGGTGTCTTCCCACACAACAAGTTTTTTTAAGGATTCAGTATCTTGCTCCAATTTGGACGGTCTCAGGTGTTTGTGAACAACAAGCTACAAACAAATAAACAAAAGTCAAAAAACAGTGCAATAGTGGGCAGTGAAGTGGGCAAATGTATATTAGCGAAACAACAATAACAATGTGAGCATACAAGTGGGCACTCATGTGGGTAGTAGCGTGGGCAAATGAGTGGGCAGGTGTACATTAGTGAATGACCAATATCAAGGTGGGTATACAAGTGGGCACCCATGTGGGCAGTGCAGTGCGCAAATGATTGGGTAGGTGTATATTAATGAATGAACAATATCAAGGTGGGCACTCATGTGGGCAGTGAAGTGGGCAAATGAGTGGGCAGGTGTACATTAGTGAATGAACAATAACAAGGTGGGTATACAAGTGGGCACAACAGCAGGCATGCATACACACAATAAAAATTGATTAAAAAGCTTACAGTATCATCATCTCCCGGAAGCAAAGTCCTGAAGATTGTCTTTTTCAGTTTATCAAATGAAAAAACAGTGGCTTCGCTTGACCAACGTAAAATACGTGGCACCCTATTCTTAGCAGCTTTGGTTGTGACGACACACAATTTGGTGACATCTGGGATCGCCTCATATGCCCAGACTTGTAGCACAGGATGGAAGCCGTAGATGTCGAAGCTTTCACAATCATGCTTTTCTTTGGTTTCTTTTCTTTCCCAATAACCCTATACTCGACCGGCCATGCAGGCACGTGTTTCCTTTACCAAGAAATGGAAAGCAACTCGTCCCCATGGATAAGCATTAAAAGCTTCTAGATCATCCACAAGGTGAATATACTCGTCCACAATTCTTTTGGTTTTCGGTCTCTTACGAGAAGAATACCGTATAAGAAACATAGCAAGGCCAACTTCAAGCTCATATCTCCGTCCCCTTTTTCTTTCTTGGACCATTCTTTCTTGGACCATTCTTCCATAGCGTTTTCCATGTGTATCAGACAAAGGGGATTAAACCTCTTAAAGCATTTCTTCAAAATCCCCGACCACGATGGAATAGTAGACTTGGACCCAACACCAAGTCCTGTGATCAATGCGAATTCGGTTATTCCAAAGTCTGCCTCTTTGTTGTTCAAGTGGAAAGTTATCTTGTCCAATGACATCGACTTGTCTTGTCTAAAGAGAAGGTGGAGATATAACCGGCCTTGAAATTTCAATTTTTGTACATCCAAGAATTGTCCAAAGCAAGATTGCCTGAACCTTTCTCTATTCCAATCGCTCAAACAACCAATTATTTTGTTTAATTCCTCATTGAAATTGCAACGACCACTTAATCTCGCTGCAAATTGATCCTTTTCGTTGGGAACAAGCGTCATCTTTCTTGAACTGCACATGGAAAAGTAGTGTTAGATACAAGTGGGCACACAGGTGGGCAGACTGCAGGGCAAATAGGTGGCAAGATTAAAAATTCTCGAAAAAACCCAAGTCCATACATATTCCAACCTAAAAACACATTATAGACTCTACAGAAGATGATCATAAACTCCACACAACACATCACAGACTCCACAAAGTAGTGTTAGATACAAGTGGGCACACAGGTGGGCAGACTGCAGGACAAATAGGTGGGCAAGATTAAAAATTCTCAAAAAAACCCAAGTCCATACATATTCCAACCTAAAAACACATTATAGACTCTACAGAAGATGATCATAAACTCCTTACAACACATCACAGACTCCACAAAGTAGTGTTAGATACAAGTGGGCACACGAGTGGGCAGACTGTAGGGCAAATAGGCGGGCAAGATTAAAAATTCTCGAACAAACCCAAGTCCATACATATTCCAACCTAAAAATATATTATAGATTCTACAGAAAATGATCATAAACTCCACACAACACATCACAGACTCCACAAAGTGGGGGAAGAAGTGAGCAACAAAGTGGGCATTGAAGTGGGCAAAGTCGTGGGCACTCATGTGGGCAATGCACATGGCTAATAAGTGGGCAACAGAAAAAATATTCGATTAAACCCAAGTGCACGCACATTCCAACCTAAACACATCATTAACTCCACAAAACATGAATCATTTAACGTTAAATCTCGTTTTCAGTCATATAACGAAACCCTAAACTGTTTATTATTTTTTTTTTCAAAACCAAACCCAAAATCCTTCAACACAACTAACTAAAATATACATATAAGAGAAGAAGATGAAAAAATAAATATTTTCAACCGAAGAATGACCTTTGCTTTTCAAACTCTCAGACGTCGAACAATCGCGAGTGACAGAGTGAACTTGTCGGAACAGGTGCTCGTGGGGACGTTCGCGGGTCGAAGAGAGAAGAAACGAAGGAGCAGAAGTCGAAAGAGTAGGGGAGTCGAACGTGAGGTGGGTTTGGAAGATGAGAAGAATGGAAGAAGATCGGACGTGTGAGAGAGTAGTGGGCAAATGAACTGTTCCCACCTATTCATATTTTTTTCCTTTTCTTTTTGTTTTTTTTTAAATAAAAGGGTATTTTAAACTTTTCAGGAGAAAAAAAGGATATATTTCCTTGTTTAATAATGAAGGGACATATTTCCTTAATACTCCCTTGTTGGGGGGTATTTTCCCTAATTTCCCAATTTGTTAACATCGTAAATTATTTTACAGTTGCATCTCTCAATTTTTTTTTAATATTACAAATAGCGAGATGAAAAGTTGAAGCTATTTGTGATAGTTAGAAAAGTTGAGCAATGTAACTTTAAAATATTTGATGATATCGACAAATTTCATGAGGTCAACTATCCATTGAGATAAACTGTAAGACGAAATCAAACATAAAAGGTTTATATAATTTTGAAACTTCTTTGAATATTTTTGTAATTACCCTAAACCATAGGGTTTTTGTTTTTTTTGGTAATTATCCCTAAATTCTATACTCCTAATATTTTCTCATTGGTGATACAAACTTAGAAGTCACACACAGCAGCAAATGAATATAATCTAATTTGTACATATGCAAAGTGTAGAATGTGTGGTTTGGTATCCTTTTATATTGGCTGGAGGGGTCTTCAAGCCCATTAACATATAAACCAACCTCATGCATTAGACAGCTTATACAAGTTGGGCTTATCCAACCCAATAAGGCAACCAAAAGGACCCCTAGTGGGAAAATGAAAAGAAAATAGATGGAAGTATGGAAAATTTGATCAATCAGCCATTTCGAGGTAATGGTCTCAACAATAACACTTCACAAATCAACATTTAAAAAAAAAAAAAACATGAAAATATAGAAAATCCACAACGCTTCAGACGAAGAGATAGCAAGTTCAACATGGAATCAACCTTGTGCTTCAGTGGCAAAGACTTGTGTTAACAGGATAATTGACCCGAATTCGATCTCAACGAATGCGTGTGTCGCCTTCCTCCTATCCCGTTGTACTCAAAAAAAAAAAAAAGTTGAACATTTCACATGGGATGTACTATGTATTATAATGACCTATCAAGAGGTGAGGTGGGATTGTGGGCTCAATGTCTATCATCTTTGTCATTTACTTACTGGCAAATAGAAAACACATGCATCAATAACTATTTGAACAACCCACAAACTTTGAGTAAGAAAATGTTGAGGGAACCTGGATTTCTATATAGCTGGCCAATACAACAAGAAACAAAAAACAGAATTTGGATATTATCCCCTTTTCATTGCTTTATTTTTTTGCTTTATATCTTCTCAAAATGGAAATTCTTGAATTGGTAAACAAATAGTTCTTGTCTTGCTCAAAAGGGTTGGTGAAAGGAAATTGCATTTTAGTGTGCAACATGTTGATCAAATTATTGGGAATCTATGTGCCCCAATTATTTACAATAATGATACGATATGACTTCTATGATTTAATATTATTGATGATTTTATTTTTTTAAATAGACATTGTAATGTAATTCAAAACCAACAAATATAACATAATGGTCAATATGATATGTTCTTTCGGTATTAGTTAATGGATATAGGCCAAATCGTCAAACTATGATGACTTATTTGCCTTCCTCTTATTCTTTTTCTTTAAATTTCTCTGACATTAATTTAAATATTAATGAAATTAAAACCTAACAAATAGGGACCATACATAGTGACTTATGAAATGGGTTTTTAAAGTCCAATGCTAAGGGTCCATACAAAATTGTCTTGCATGCACACCCAATATTATTGGAGAGAGAATCACATTATACGTGTCGGTGAAATCTAGCTAATATCAAATGGCAAATATAAATGAATAATTAGCTATCTTTCTGGTTGTAGGAAGTGACGTGACCATAAAAGTTATAAATCTATTGATCATATCAAATGCTAAGGCCATCTCCAACCCAAAATTTTATTTTAGTGCAGTTTTTGTAAAATAGTGCAATTCCTGCATCAAAATTAAAAAGCATCTCCAACACATCTACTTTAAATTTTGCACTAAAAAGAATATTCCATGAATATTCCTCATTATCTCAATACAAAAATTATTAAAAAATCCAATATTTTTTAATATTTGGCTACAAATACATATTTATTTAATATAAAAAAATATTTTACTATCGTATTTAGTTTATGTTGTATAATAATATGTATTCAAAAATTTAAATAATTAATAATAATAATTTGTATTTATATTTATACTTATTATTAAAAAGTAATTTTAATAATGTAGTATATTATAAAAAAATATAGATCTAAATAATACTTCAATAAAATAAATATAATTACGAAAATATACAATAGAATTTTATAAAAAATATTTTTGTATATATAAAGTAATAATACATTAATGATATTGAAAATTGAATTAAATAATAAATTTCCATGACATTTTTATCCATTAAATAATACTAAACCTATTTAAGAAAAATAAAAAATTATAGCGCAGGTGAATAGTGTTGCGTCAAATTTGACGCAACACTGTAGAACTCTTCATTTTAGCGCAAAATATAAAGTTGGGTTGATGAGGACAACCTACTTTATTTTGGTGTTTTCTAGCGGGATAAAGCTACGTTGGAGAAGCTCTAAGTTCATTAAGTTGAGACAATTGGAACTAAGGTCTTATGTTGGGACCTGTTTTTTTTTTTCTTTCAAATAAAAATGACCTTTTCCTTAAGGGACATTTAAATGTGTATATATTTATTTGGTGAGACTAGCAAAAATAGGTCCATATTTTTGTGAGATTTTGTTTTTTTTGACAGTTTTTGTGAGATTTTAAAACTGGATTTGGACAAAAATTAATGTAAAATTCATCCTCCACCAATCACATATGCAGCAAGGGGATTTAGCGACTATAAGACAGGATGTCGTTACAAAAAATTATTTGCGACTAGCAAAAAATTCGTCGGAAACATATGGTTGAGTGGTTAAATGTATATTTTGATGTGTGTTTGCGTGACATTATATAATAAATGATGAATACTACACTTATATTTCACACAATATCTAACGGATCGGAGAGATGAGTTTAGAAACCTTCTTCTCTCTTGAGGCTATATTCTAAATATTCCAAATTTTAGAGAAAGATTGTAAAATGAATTGAATCTTGAGATAATTATGTCCCTTTTGATTGACTTTCCTTTCCTTTCCCTTTTTAACCAACCTAAATATCTAATTTCCCCTCAAAAAAAAATCTAAAATATCTAATTAATCCTTCCATGGTTTGAAGTGGGCTATTGCTATAAGGTTTAACAGAACATGAGTTGCTTGGGCAAACTTGGAAATTGATTTCTACAAGCTGACTAGAAAACTAGTCTTCCCCAACTATCATGATCTTTTTCTTAATTGGGATTTTCTTTTTGTTGGTAACTAAAAAGTGGAAAACTTTATGTATGAAGGACACAAGTGAAATGATGGTTTCTCATGAGCTCATTTGATATATCATTATGACTTTTTAGAAGATTCTCTTTTTATATTCAATGACACACCCATTTCCACCAAACGGGCCATAAATTAAACTTCAAATTGAAACGGAAAAGAAAAAAGGCACTATTTGACAATTGGTTCTAACTTTTGATTTTGCTTTGTATATATATTTTATTATTTTTATCACTAGGTTTTTTTATCACTAGGTTTTTGGTTAGTTAATCAAGTGACTATTTTTCATATTAATTATTTATATTTTGAAAGTGGAGATTATAGTTTTTTTTTTTTTTAATTTGCATAATCACATACTATTTTGTACTCAGGGGGGCGTTTCCTTCCCATAAAGCCCCCCCCCCCAAAAAAAAAAAATTTTGAAAACTTAATTAATTATATGTATATTTTATTTTAAAATATTAAATTTCAGTGCTAAATATTTATTTTTTATTGATTTAAATTTCAAAATTATTTACCCATCCAAAATTACGGCCTAGCTCACCTGCTTTTGTTTGTCTTGATATTTCATTTTCATGCCCTACATGTGTGGACTTGTGGCCACTTTAGTCATAAAAAATAATCCCCAGTGTTCTTTGTGTCCTAAATTCATATATCAACTTAGTGATGAGTATGATTTGTTAAAGATCCAATCTGAATGTGCAAATAAGTAGTTTTTACTCAAAAGAATCATACACATGCTTAGTGGACCCTGGAAAATTAATTGTTTACAAAACCAGACTACATCTTCCATGTGCAGTTGTGCACAATCATAAATTTTAAGGCTGTGTTTTGTTTAGTAATTCGGAAATGTTTTCTTTCGTCTGAAAGGTGTTTATTTTTCTCGTTCTTTTAAATTAAAATGGGGTCCCAAAATATATATCACAATGATTATATGTTTGAATTATTGTATTTATTATAAATAAACATCAAGTTTTTTTTAATATGTAAATATAATATATAACATTAGGAATGAAGGTAAATTGCAATTTTAGTCATATAGCTATGTGGGTTGGCAAAAATAATCTTGTCAAAATCACGATTTGCTGGAAGGTCCCCAAATTTATATTAAAAAAAACTCTCGATTTTAGTCCTTTTAGCTCCAGAAACTAGAAAACTAGAAAAATCCACATCGATATTTACGACCACAATCACTGATATGGGAAACCCTTTTCGCTTATGTGAACATTCTTCAAGTTTTTGTACATATCACCATGCCAGCTCAATGATGGAGGTTTGATATATCTTTTAGGATTTTAAATTATCTTATATTTTTGGAAGTGATTTATGTTTAGGAGTCTTTATTTCTGGTTTATTTTTTAATGTTTTCTAGTTAAGTTAGGACTTTTAGTTTGGTTTTATAAATAGTTGTTTTACTATTATTTTTAGAGAGGTTGAATTATTATTAAGTTTTGAGATCTATCTCTTCTCTAAGCAATACAGGTTCTTTTGAGAATTTTATTGTTTTGTTCAGTACTTCCAGTATTCTTGTGAATCAACGGTAGTATTTGTGTTCTTTGTTGTTCATGCTTCGCCCTGCATCAGAGGATGTCTCATATACAAAAGAATTCCCGCATCAATAAGTTTGGTTAAAAATGTCGACATGTGGATTTTTTCTGCAAATTTTCAATCTTCGGCGATCAAAAGACAATATTGATAACTTTTTGAAAATTACAGGATTGCTTTGCAAATCGTGATTTATGTAGGACTACTTTTGCCATCCCCGAATAACTACATGATTAAAACTTGGCTCAATCACTTTGGTAGCACAAACTTCTACAATTGAAGCACAAGGTTGATCCCAAAGTTCATAATTAAACACCAAACAACTATTATTATGAAAAATAGAATTCTAGATCAAAAAAGTCCATTTGAAAAATTCTCAAGGACAGGCTTTTGAACTTATATATTGCCCTCTATATTAAACAAAATAGTGTATGTAACCTCATTAAAAAGTATTGGGCAAAAACTTTTCTGAGATAGTCTCATGGGTATTGTCCATGAGACAAATCCAATATGTAACTAGAATTACAATTCAAATTCATACTCATAAAAAAGATCCATATTTTTTGTATTTTCTAGGATCCGTCTCATGAATTTAAGTTTATGAGACGATTCATATAATACCACCTCAAAGTATTGATGCATGAACTTAAAAAAAAAAAAAGGAAACGAGGAGAAAAAGAAAATAAGAAAAAGCAAGATTTCATGGGAGGCAAAAAGTCAAATTTCCCTATCTGTTTTTTGATAGGAAAAGGTCAGATTTTCATCAATTGTAAGACCCTACAACCTTTTAATATATATGAATCGATTCAACCTTGTTCTTCTTGTACCAAATTATTGAGAAGAATACGTGTACAGCTCATGTGATATTTTTGGTTCCAATCAGAGGCGAAACAATCGTCAATTATTTCAAAGTAAATGGAATATATTTAGATTTGATTTACATTACCAACAAATCAGGGTTTTTTTTTTTTTTGAAATAATTGAAACAATCAAATCGGTATTAGAACATATAAAAATAAATTAAAGTATATAAAACAAAATAAATCCTACCCCCTAAAAAATAAAAGGAGATGGAATATATATATATATATATATATATATATATATATATATAGGATATGGATTAAATAGGTCATCCCATTTGGGGTGAGTCTTAAAAAATGACCCAATCCTAACCATGATTAATATTTTTGGGTGGTCCGCATTTTTAGGGGTTTTATATTTATTTTTTTTTCAACAACTAAAAGGGGTAGGGTGGTCATTTTATAATATAGAATCGATTATTGAGATTTGATGAGATCTCAATCACGTTCAATTTGTTTTTGTTTTCCTTTCACGCGCACGTGGTTTCGCTTTTTATTGAGTAACCCATATCCCTCATGTTCACTTTTTTTTTTATCTCCAAAGTGTATTCTATTGTTAACTGCTTATGTAATATAATCATATTGCATGTGTAGTATAACCATATTGCATGTGTAATTTAATCATATTTGTATTGCATATGTAGTGTATATTTGGTGCTTATGTAGTATAGAGTTGTTTCTTATTACTTGCTTATATAGTTAATATATTTGTGTTGCATATGTAGTGTATATTCGTTGCTTATGTAGTATGAGTTTGTTGCTTATGACTTGCTTATGTAGTTAATGTATATGTGGTGCATTTGTAGTGTATATTTATTGCTTATGTAGTATATACTTGTTGCTTATGTAGTATGGGTTTGTTGCTTATGACTTACTTATGTAGTTAATGTAATTGTGGTGCATACGTTGTGTATATATATTCGTTGCTTATGTAGTATAAGCTTCTTCGCTTATGTAATTTGGGGGTTGTTGCTTATGACTTGCTTATGTAGTTAATATATCTGTAGTGCATACATAGTGTATATTCGTTGCTTATGTAGTATAGACTTGTTGCTTATGTAGTATGAATTTGTTGCTAATGACTTGCTTATGTAGTTAATATATCTAAAAGCACCATGACACATCTATATAAGCAACAAATTACATCTTCATAAGAAAGATGAATGATTTTTCATAGTAGTATGTTGAAGAAGAAGCAGTAGGTTTGTTACGTGATTTTGTTTTGAGATTTGGAAGGATTGCGTGAATCCCATGAATACCGTGAATCCCATGAATATTGATTTGAGAGGATGACTAATTTACCCCTGCGTTTAATTAACAAGCTTGTAATTTGTAATTTTGCCTCTTAAATCGCAACCCTTGAAAAAATTAGATATATGGCTAGGATTGGTCCCTATGGACTCACCATATGAGGTGGTCTCATATAACCCTCTCCATATATATATATATATATAGGGGGAGGATCAAGTGAGACCATGTCTCTAGGTGAGACACAATGGACTAATCTCAACCATCCCTCACTATTAATCAATTGGTGAGATTAAACACATAAACATAACATTAATGATTTATTTTAATCAACATAAGGGTAATATAGTAAAATAACAAAAACAGAAACAGTTACACATGGAATTGCATCTAATCACGCACGCATATTCTGTTTCTCTCTCACACTATCAATCATTCGAGAAATCACCATTATACAAATCGAAAAATCGGTTCATCTCCATAGCCGACACCAAAAACGAAAGCACGTAAAAAAATTGGTGTGAGAATATGACGTCAAATCCATAGGAAGAAGCTTCAACAATTATAGAATATTCGTAATAGCAAACAATGAAGGATTAAGCTTTGATGGAGAACTCAAACCGGTTTGTAAAATTCAAATATTAAAATCGAAAAAATGCAACGAAGAAGATGATGTTCGTATGCTTATAAATTTCCGTGTTGGATATGGTGAAAAAATACTTTGGGAACACTGCATAAATTACTATAAGATGCAACAAAACTCAACTAAATATGCATTATCTGAAAACTATCTATGCAACGTAAAAAAACTAATATGTAGTACAGTATATCCAACTATGCAAGACGTCATAAACTATGCAACAAAATCAATTAACTATGTATTATCTAGAAACTATCTATGCATTGTGGAATAACTAAATATGCAGTGCGTTATGTAACATCACATTTTTATAATTTCCAAAAGCAACATCCCATTTTCATAACTAAATATACATTATATTGAACCTATTTATGCAGTGTAGTATAACTACATATGCAGTACGTTATATTCAATTATGTCTTGTTTTCGTAAAATAGTGTCAACAAAATAACTAAATATGCTAATTATGCCGGATTTTATGGCGGAATTTAAGGAACCTGTTTTCTTTCCAAATATTTTTATTTTACAGCATAGTTAGGGTTCTTCTACTGCATAATTAGACATCAAATAATGCATATTTAGTTATTTTGTTGGCACTGCTTTTTACGAAAAACAAAGACATAATTGAATATAACGTCTCGCATATGTAGTTATACTACACCGCATAAATAGGTTCAATATAATGTATATTTAGTTATGAAAATGGGATGTTGCTTTTGGAAATTATAAAAATGGGATGTTACATAATGTACTGCATATTTAGTTATTCCACAATGCATAGATAGTTTCTAGATAATACATAGTTAGTTGATTTTGTTGCATAGTTTATGACGTCTTGCATAGTTGGATATACTGTACTACATATTAGTTTTTTTACGCTGCATAGATAGTTTTCAGATAATGCATATTTAGTTGAGTTTTGTTGCATATTTAGTATTCGAACTCACTGTTCGTTATTTCTCTATAATATTGCACCGATTTTTCTTGTTTTTTCTCTGTAAATTTCATGAATTGTAATTTTCGAGTTCTTCACAATTTTCTTTATTTGCATTAATGGAGGAATGAGAGAGAGAGAGAGAGAGAGATTGGGGAAATTGGGAGATGTATGAGAGAGAAAGAGATTTGATTCCATTTTTGTAACTAACTTGTTATGTTATTTTACCCTACTACCCTTATATTGATTAAATTAATATTTTAATATATTTTTTATCCATTAAATCATACACATTGATTAATAGTGGGGGATGCTTGAGATTAGTCCATTGTGTCTCACCTAGAGACATAGTCTCACTTGATCCTTCCCCTATATATATTGCACTAGTTGAATACACCAGTTAATTATGTTACCATATTTGGCCTCTAATTATTAGAATAAAATTGATGATTGATGCACTATGATTTTGCCTTATTAATCATAAATTAAATATTTTTTAATTTAAAACTCGGAGGCTAGGATCGTGTTCATGTGTTTTAATTTTTATTTAGATTGACATACTAAAATTCTTTATAGAAACTTAAATATTTATATTCTATCTACCCCTTAGCTGAAAATTTAAAGAAGCGTTATTATCTCAAGAAAAAAACTAAGGCAAATATGATATGCCATTTCAAGAAAAATAATTGCAGAAATGCCCACCATTTTTTCCATCTTGTACTAGGACCATTATTCATCTTATATAGCTAGTACAGGTTAGCAAATAGATCATAGCCCCATTGTCTAGTGACATAGACAGGGCCAAAATAACTCATATCTATACTTCAATTTATTTCGGGAAATAATTGGAAATAGCCTAATTTTAAACCCCATATACACAAATGGCCTTATTTATTCAAAAGTTTCAAAAATGGCCTTCTTATTTGATAAAATCCCAAAATACCCCTTATATTGAATTAAAGGTAAACTAATGGTTTTTAAAGGTTTTAGGGGCCGCAAAATGGTATCAGAGCCTAGGTTTATTAAGAACTTTTAGTTAAATTTATTATATTTATGTAATTAACAATTGGTGAGGAGAAATTACTCCGAGATTATGGATCCGGACCAATGTCCGAGATGTACCCCTTACAGGACATATCGTCAAATTTTGACGATGTATGCACAAGAACACCTTGACCAGGTTTCATATCGGGAATACCAACATGAAGAAAAGGAACAGCAGAGCCGACGGGAAACCTTAAGGCAATGCAAAAAATGCGAGCAGAATATTATAGCGATTCGGATGCTTAACCGCACCTATATGTTCACTTGATGAACCTCCAAGAAACGGTTCATGAAAATTCCCATCGAGAACAATGATTCCCGATGGAGTACCGGCGGGAACGAGATACTTCCCGATAAATCTAAGATCTCCGAAGATCTTAGAGAAATCCGAAGACGGTGCGAATTATGGCAACCGCCATATTCATCTACCAAGACAAGTTCATCGGATCCGAACTGGATGGAGACGATGGTAAAATATCGAAGAAACTCTTGAACTCCTTCATGATATTCAAAAACGAGTCAAGAACCGGAGGATGTGCCGAGTTCATCCTGAGGAAGGAAACGTATTGATTTTGGAACGGTACCTATTTACACACCAAAAGGAAACCAACCGAAGTTATACGAAAGATGACAGATGAGAGAAAAGCTCATTGCTCTAATCAAAGGAAAATCCATCAAAAATTAAAAAGATGGGTATTGAAAAGGTGAATCTTAAAGATCTACATGACCGGCGTAAATCCTTCGCGGGATTAGGTATTGTAGATTTAAAGATGAACGCAGTGAGAATCGCTTTGGTTACCTATGATCCACAAGGTAGACCAATTCCACCACCGCCACCAGCTTAATCCTAACGTCGAAGAAAGTGCGGGTTCGCATCATGGAACTCGGACGAAAGGATGCCACATCTTTGGAGATTTCACGACTAGAGTGATCTACTTTCGAGGACAAAGGGTGAAACCCTCTTGCGGGGAACTAGACAACCTACCTAAGGAAGGCGAATGTTTATCGACGCCTTATGGGAGATCGCACTCGACCCAATACATCCGTATGGGTTGATGTTAAATCTGACATCCCAGTTTTTAAAAATGCAGAAGTTCTCATTGATGAATGGGCTTCACTATGAGAATTTCAAATAGAACACTAGATCTTACAAAGGATTCATTCATTTTACTCCTTGAAATGAGTCTTGAAGGATGGGTGAAGATTGCCTCGATATGACCGATGCTAGTACGAAAAGTTCGGTTACATCAGGGGAATCACTTAAAGGAATTGTCGATGGTATGGCAAAACTATTCAAAATCCAAATTCATCGGCACGGGTTATTTCGAGGATTAGAGGATGAAAAAGAAAAAATATAAACAAGCTCTCTATAGCCTTGAGTTCTTTGGATATTTGTCATATTGACGAATATATCAAGTTGTTCATCAATACGGTGGAAATCCAAGATTGAGGAAAAGGAAGTCGCATGCTATTCTTTGCCAAAATTCCGAGTCCCCGGAGAGAAATGCTTATCGGGAAATACAAGGGTGGGAGTGAAGTAGAAACGTGGGAAAAATGTCTTTCCTAAAGGCCAAGTTATCCGAATGGTGCTATCAAGCGACTCTGCCGCACAGAATTACAAGAGATTAAGAGGAATTAACAAATCGCCTTCCTCTATGTTGCGTGGATAATGATATCCCAACAATTGTGGGAGGTCAACCAAGCGCGCACAAGAAGAAGGAGAGAAGCCATCCATACCGCCGAGGAAGCAAGAATACAAAAAGTAGGGTCTTCATGGAGACCTAGAAGGTTTTGTCAAAACAAAAAGCCCGGTTACAAAACGGGACAAAGACCAAAGACTAAGCGGGGAGTAGAGCCTCATCATCGTTTCTAATCAAGCAAGTACCAAAGCAAATCCGGGAAGAAGAACTTTCAGGCGTGCTCACACCGAGCAAATGAAAGTTTCAAAGACTGTAATTGCTGGACATGCGGAGCAAGAGGACATATCTCAACTGATTGTCCAGAAAACCAAAAACGAGGAGTCAGACAGTTCGAGGCTACACCAGAAATCGAAGAAGCTGTCTATTATCGAGATCTTATACAGGTGTATCAATTTTAGGATATTCCCTCAGATGAAAGCATCTATGAAGAAGAGATCTATTCTGATGATGGAAGTGAATCCAGTTCAGGATCAGAGTAAAGAAGAAATTCTTCAACAAACGGTAAGGGAGGATAGGTCAGGATTCCTCTCTCACACTACGGTGTCTCATAAGACTCTTATGAGAATTATGAAGGAAGATCCAAAGCTTCAAATCTATGACGGATTTACAATTGGAGCGATGGAAAAGGCTTTGGATAAGATTGGTTTTCGTAATAGAAAACACCAAATTATCCACAGGGTAACAACCGGAGAATTGGCTATTCCGATGGAGTTTACCGAACTCCGATCGAGATGCGCTTGGTCCCTATTAGAGAAATCCAGAGATCAAAAGCGAGTTAAAAGAGAAGTTGCAAATACACTCTCATGGATTCATATCGGAGCCATAAGAGTCATTATTAAAGCGACATTCAAAGAAGGAATAGATTCGCCACTCAATCTGGCTATCTTTGACAAGCGAATCTCAAACCTCAAGGATTCATGCCTTGGAGCGGTTCTGAAAATTTGTATGCCGAAATTGGCATTTAATGTCTATCCTGTGAATGCATACAATCTGGGAGATCGAGATTTCGTTAGAGAGTCCTAACCCTTCATCAAGATTTCAAAAGAGATGATTTGATGAAAGAAGGGAATCGACCCTACTCGATCACATACAAGATATCTTATGCTCTCTCGAATACACATCATTCAGAAGTATTCTTGAGAAAGGAATTTATCGAAGTCCCAAGGATTTTCGAGGACTTTGCCAGGGTGGTTTTACCAGAAATTATTGAATCTCCAACTATAAAGGAGATCGATATGAAAATCCAAGATCAACCAGTCTTCAACAAAAGTCGAAGTCTCGAGTTGAGCGAAGGATGTCTTTCCAACGAGACGACGAATGACGAGTAGCGGCCGTTGGGAAGAAAAAAAGACCAAGTAATGCGATTCGGTGTATCCCGGATATTTTCAAAACAACAGAGAGAGCCGAAATGTCCGAAGATGGCGAGAAGTTAAAGTAATATTCGACATCACTCAAAAAGGATAATATTTTTCCTTGTGATGTTCTATATTATCTCCAACAACCAATCGTTGGAAGGTATCAAGGAAGCCTCAAGATAGGAGAAATTGAGCTTACTATCACAGGAGTTGCGGAAAGATCCTGAACAATTAATACTGGGAATTGAATTTCTTGAGGAGCATAAACCTTGGGAAAGATTACAAGACGGAATGGAGTTCACAAAGGTTAATAAAAGATACGAGAATCGGATGACCACTAGTCCATTCTCCATATACATTTCTATTGGAATGTTATATGTTGAATACAAGGCCGAGTATTTCGCGCGCCTATATTGATTCAGTGCGGAATATGTATCGCTTGAAAGTTTGATGTCTTTCCCAAAGACATTGTAGAGGATTTGCTAGCTATTGCGAGAAGAGACTTCTCTAAAAGGATTCTTATCCTTAATCGAGGAATTAAACAAGCCGAAATCATGATCGGAGGCGCGGGCGGTACCCCATGGTACAAAGTAAAGACGCCACCAATCTATTTCCATGATACAGGTGCAGATATTTTGCTAGGAAACAATTTCCTACAAACATTCAAGCGATTCACACAAGAAAATGAGACGAGAAGACTTATTTTCACAACCTTATGTGATCATAAGATTATTGTCCGAGATCGCTGCGGAAGCATTTTACAGAAAAATGCCTATTAATTTTCGCAGCAAGCGTGGTGATGAAGCCAAACTTCGCAATCCAAAAATGGCGGATCGAAGAAAATTTGGTGAAGCATTATTATCCTATAGACAATTTGGTTCCATTCAGAAGGATCAGAAGATATGGGATAATAACTTGTATTCATTTAGAGTACAAGGAGAAGAACGAGTCACTCCAGAAGCCATTGCAGAATTATGGATGAGTCTAATGGAGAATCCACAGAGTGATGTAACCATAGAAGAACAAAATATCACTCGAGGATATCAAGAAGAAGATCCAAAGGAATTACAATGAAGATCCTTTGGCATGGTGGGACAAGAACGAGCTCAAAGCATCCTTGAAGGTTAAGCCAGGAAAGGAGTACGAGTTCGTAAGATTCAAACCAATCCTTATGAACCAGGAAGATCGTAAGGATATGCAGAAAATACTTAAGGAACATCTTGACCTTAAGTTAATTTCACCAGGAGTTTCTCCATACAAATCCCCGGGTTCTTAGTCGAAACCATGGAGAAATCAAAAGAGGAAAGCGAAGACTTGTTATTAATTACAAGGAATTAATAACATTTTGGAGTTCGACGATACTATATCCCAAGCGAGAGAACATCCGTTAATCAGATCAAAGGTGCCAAGATATTCTCAAAGTTCG
The DNA here is from genome assembly GCA_016081115.2 of Rehmannia glutinosa. Lineage (NCBI taxonomy): Eukaryota > Viridiplantae > Streptophyta > Magnoliopsida > Lamiales > Orobanchaceae > Rehmannia > Rehmannia glutinosa. The sequence continues at coordinate 71,991 of JABTTQ020002660.1, read as the reverse complement.
ATTGCAAGTCCGGATTCTACCAGATTAAGATGGAGGAAGAAAGCAAGTCCACAAATTTTCTCTACACCACAAGGACACTATATTTGGAACGTGATGCCTATGGGATTGGCTAACGCACCCCGTATATATCAAAGAAAGATGGATAATCTCTTCAAAGATTATTTCGATTTCATGTTCGTGTATATCGATGACATTCTAATCGCATCAAAGAACATGAAGGAACATCTCAAACATTTGGAAATATTTTCGATGTTTGTCACAAGGAAGGATTAGTGCTTTCGGAGAAGAAGCGCATGATTGCAACAAGACAGATTGAATTCCTAGGAATTGAGATCGACTTAATCTGGAATAATCCTACAAAGTCATATTGTAGAGAAGATACGAGGATTTCGGATACATTGAAAGACAAGAAGCGACTTGAGTTTTCTTGAGTTGTCAATTTTTTGGAAATGTTCATAAACAATCTAGCACATTACGGAAGGTGTTTATCCCATTACTTAAAAAGGATGCAAATTCAAATGGGAAAATGAACATCAAGAAGGAATCAAGCAACTTAAGGAAGTTTGCAAAAATCTTCCGAAACTTGCAATTCCACAGGATGAAGATGAACTGTTCTTTATACGGATGCAGTGATTATTGGTGGGCGCAGTACTTACAAAGCTACACCAAATGGAGAAGTGCCATGCAGATCTCGCAGCCGGTTTATTCACACCCAAAGGAATCGACTCGGTGGCATATCAACGAAAAGAATTCTTTGCAATGAAAACTTTCAAAAAATGGCCTTTATTTCTACTTGGCTAAAAGTTTATCTTAAAAATTGATAATTCAAGTGTTAAAGCTTTTCAAAAAACAAAATTGAATCAAAACCGAAAAAGCTAGAATACTTAGATGGCAAAATGAATGCCAATATTATGATTATGATATTGTCATTATAAAATCTCATGAAAATATTCTTGCAGATTTTCTAACAAGAGATGGAGGGAATTGAAGTTGATTCCATCCTCACTGCATCAAGACATCTTGGAGACCAGCTGGAAATGCTACTCCGAGAATTTGATACCCTGGTCATCAATCCGATTTGGCCGAAATTACAAAGGAATGATCGGGACAAAGTAACCGATCGTATACGAGCATGTGTCCTGGTCTCACTCTCGATTGAGAACGGCATTTCAAGGGCCACTCCTCCGGGCCGCTAATAAGCAAACGGAGCGTTTAGAGCGCAGGGCTCCTCAACCTGCAGCAGAGGATTCAAGTACCTCTAGCACAAGTCCTAAGCTGGCAGAAATGTTGGCCCAAGGAAAAACTGATACTCCGGAGTCAAATCCCGAGTTATCACATCAACCCAAAGACGTCCGGGTAAAGGGCGAAGAGATCAATCTTAGGCCTATGATGGGCACTTCTAAGGTTGATATTAACGAGATTAAAGTTTCTTCTTCTTGGCGAATACCAGGCAAATTGGGAGAAACTAATTACTGTGCATGGGATATCTCCGAAAAACAAAGATTGATGTTTCGAAAATATCCAAGGTTTGATGCTACCAAATTCCACCCTCAAGAAGTAAAGAGGTGGTACGAGTTTGGGGCTTTGGCCTCGATCTATACTACTTCACCAGATTCCCGAGATCACAAAATTACCGAAGTGGATCCGGAAGCCGTTTACGAGTCTTTGGTCCAACAATGACAACCTAAGACGAGGGGATACATTGGAGTCGTATTTCATAAGTGCAAAGAACAGAGCCTGTCGGAAAAGGTGGACATGAAGCCTTCCATTACATTAAAGCCAAGACCGGATGAAAGAGCCTTCTGAATATCAAGGAGGCAAGTTCGGAAGAAGTACAATTGGCCATGACCTTCATCAAGATCGATCACTACAAGAAGGGCATGGGGATTGTGGGTCCGTCTCTCACGAGATGGACAAAGTAAAGTTTCCGTTCAAGTTCTACCGAATTGGTGAACGGGTCATTCCCTCTTGAATACCATGACAGGAAAACTACAAGGTTCGCAGAAGATCCTGTTCGAAAAGAAAAGAAATCTTCTATGGGAAAATAAGGCACGGGAGTAAAGAAACTCACGGAAATATTGTAACATGGCTCATATAGGCCATTGGGAACTTCGGGTTTGTCCCGAATGTCAAAACCGAAGAACCGAATTTGGCAAAGGATTCCGCCAAAAGTCGATCGGAGAAGACCGGCGACGGAGAAGAAAAGTCACGTAAGTATCCAAAGTTTCGGGGACCACCAAAAAGTAGATTCCCCAACAAAGCTAGTGGAGACATGTGACTCAGATGTAACAACCCACTTAGAAAAAAGACGAAAAGTGGGTCCATGAAAGATGTCGTCCAACGTATTACAAGACAAAGGATGAGTCGGCAGGATTTGGAAGTTTGCATAAAGAACTTTGGATACTGCAAAGATGGGGCCATCCATGAAGAAAGGGAAAGGCCAACTAATTGTCTGCAAGTGGAAGCAAGCAATAATTCAAGAATTTGATGTAAGCGAGTGACGTCTTACATTCCAACAAGAGTTGAAGTCCGAAATTGAAATCCGGACTTACATCTATTTAAACCGAGTTTGAAGGAGGTGAGGACATCGAAAATTCTCCTAAGTCTTCTACAATAAAATTTCGTAATATTGAGTGTTTAGAATTTGAGTGTTTTCGCTTTTAGAGTTTAGTTTTTAATTTTATGTACAAGAGTGTGATAGCCTTTATGAGAGGCTAAACAAGTTTTCTCCTCCCAAAAGGAGATTACGATGTAATAAATTTTTTTAAGTTCTTAATAAAATAAAGGCTGTTTGTTCAACATGTGTTCATAATGTACTATTGATTCATCCCTTTGAAGAATTACTTTTACGCCTTGGAGTAGGAAACGAACCAAGGCTGTGCTGAGCGGTTTCTGAAGGAGTCGGATAACTTGCAGATCATCTTCCCTGAGGGTGAGGTTGAACAGTGAGGAGCTGTTTGTCAAACAATCTGGGGCGATAATTTTCCGATCGGTGGCGTTGCGAACCACTTAACCCTAGTCTTTGTTTGGCCAAAAGAGGTATGAATTTTAAGGGATTTATTAATTTTACGGAAGCATGTTGGGCCTGATATGGTCGTAGTGGACTATTTCCATTTTCACCTGTAAACCTTAGTTTGGAACTGATAACATAGAATCGGACATCTTTTAAATTCTATGACCCGTTAAGTTTATCGGCTGGAAACCTGACATGATCTTTTTAAAACCTCCGTATGGAGACTGGATCTAAGTAGGTGTAACAATGCCACGAATGAAACAGGAAATAGAAACTGAAAAGTGTTTGTATTCTGTGAAATCTGGTACGAATTAATCATATTTCCTTATTCTGTTATAAAGGGTATAATGGGAACTTCAGTGCATATTTGAATCATTTTAATAAGGATGGCCATAGTTGTAAATCAAACTTGTAATAAGGCCGTTTCTGAACATACCCCATTTATTTCCCATTTACATTATTTGACTATTTCTTTTTCAATTGTCACACTTAATTGTATGCCCGACAAATCAGCTGCTAAATATTCCAAATTGGATTGTTTTTTTGTTCTTTTTTTTTGAAATTTCAAAATGTAATAATTTTTTAAATTTGATTATTTTTTAAAGTTTATCAGTAAATTAAACGTATATATTTCTTTTTTTTTGGGGGGGTGGGTGGGGGGAATTGAGCGTATATATTGGGATGGAAGATATTACAAAATTTTGAAAATAAAAAATAGATTAAATATATTGAGTTAACTTGTACATTGTCCCGGTTCGATTTTACCTAATAGCCATATCATCAACTCTACGTCTTTCTTTTGAAAGTGGTTTTTTTTTCTCTCTCTTGGGAAGTGTGTGTCCTCTTTTGGAGGCAAAAATCTGGATCTTGCTTTTTCAAAAATTTTCAACTTTTCTTCTTGGTCTTCTTGTTTTCTTGCTACTGTTCGATTGGGTTGGTGAGTGAGGTGCTGTAGTTATTGAAGGTTTGACTGCCATTAAGTTATGTTTTTTTATCTGCATTTATGTTTAGTTAGTTATGAAACTGTCTGAGATTATGTTTTCTTTTGCTGCTTGTGGTTAAGTGTTAGTTGTGGGTTTCTTTTCCTTCTTTTTTTTTTAGTGCCTTTTTTTTATCTATCAGTATACTTCTTTTTCTGCTAATCTTGGTGTGTTGTTGCTCTGTGTTTCTGGTTCCCTGGGTAGCTTTTGTCCTTTTTTCCTCTCTTACAGGTTGTCTCTCTAACCATTGAAGTAAAAGCACTCTGTCCTCTGACTTGGAAATTTTTAGTGGATCTTCAAAGCTATGACTTCTGAAGTGGAGCTCAAGCTAAAAAACTTTAAACTTTCTGATAAAGAGCAGCTGGAAATTTGTTTGGTGGATGATGACATTATAGACAGTTCTGTGGAATGTTCGATGAGCCTCTTTGGGAAGATCTTTGGCTCTAAAAGAGCGAACTTTGGTGGGTTAAAGAAAACCTTAGCTCTCATTTGGCCGGTCAAGGATGTGTTTTCTACTAAGGAGCTAGGTATGAACTACTTTCAGTTTGTCTTCTCCTCGGAAGAGGACAAAAATAAGGTTTTAGAAGGGAAAATGTGGACTTTTGACAATCAGTATTTGATTCTCAGCTTTTGGAGGGAGGGATTATCGATGGATAGTAAGTGCTTTCATGTCCTTGACCTTTGGGTGCAAGCATGGAATATCCCCTCCAACTGGCTATGTTCTGATGTGGGACGTAAGGTTGGAAGTGCTTTTGTAGAGATAAAAAATATTGTAATTCCGGAGACGGGTAGTCTTAAAGGACACCATATGAAATTGTTGGTGTTAGTCGATATAAATCAGGCTCTTATTAGGGGCCTAAAGGTTAAACTAGGAAGCAAGATGGTGTGGATTGAGTTTAAATATGAAAATCTCATTAATGTGTGTTACTATTGTGGTCATGTTGGACATTTAGACAAACAATGTGACACCAGAAAATCTGATCTTAAGGAAGGAAACCTTCATGATGGTCAATATGGGGACTAGATCAAAGCTGAGGACAATTTCTTTGGAGCCAGAATGCGTACTCCTAATGCCTCAGGCTCCCAAAACAATATCCCTCAAAGCCCGTCCAAAAGCCAAACTGGGAGTATTGAGAAGAAAACAAACTTTGCTGTTGAAACCCTGTCTGAATTGGACCCTAGCCGCAGTCCCAATCACTATAACCCCCTTGTACTTAAACCAAGTGTTGACCTTCCAGACAAGAACCCAATCTTAACCCCCTCATCATCCATCCAAAAACATACCACCCTAGCCAAATTAACCAATAATGTAGCCCAGGAAAAAGCCACCCCCGGACCCTCAGTTACTACTCTTCATGTGATGCCTGTTTTAATCCCCAATCCTATGTCATCACAACCAGCTTGTCAAAACAACAATTTTGATATTTCACCTATTCCGGATAGAGTGGAAGGCTTATTTGAAGTGCCTGTTAGAGATAATCTAGCTAGAAAGCCTCTAGTAGACATCTCAAACAAACAGAAGGCTGAGAATGTTACTCATATTGGCTCACCAAGCTCCTCATCTAAAAGATGGTCTAGACTTAAATTGGAAGGGCTCAGCTCATTGACTCCTGTGGAGATGGATCAAGATGTTAAATGAATGGCTGGGCTGAAAAGAAAGAAAAAAATTGGTTTTGCTAGTGAGAATGATGACCACGAAAGAAAGAAAGGTAAGAAAATTCAAAAGAGAACTAAAATAGAGGGTGTTGATGCTGAAATGGTGGAGGTAGCCGACCAAAACGGGCCCCAAAGTCATCAATGAAGGTTAAGGTGTGGAACTGTAGAGGTCTCGGAGGGCCCTCTACAATTTCCCAAATTAAGGAGGTTTGGAGACTCCACCATCCGGATATTGTTTTCTTATGCGAAACAAAAAAGAAAAAAAAATTTGTTGAGACAGTATGCAGACAGCTTAAGGTTGATGATAAATGGATTTGTGTTGACCCTCAAGGAAGGAGTGGAGGTCTTGTTGTGTGTTGGAATAATCACGTGATTGTTAAACAAATTGTCCAGAATCAGTTTTGTGTTGAGATGGAAGTGATTGACCTTGAGGTTGTGGGTTCTCAGTGGATTGTCTTTGTTTATGGGAGCACAAATCAGGCCATTAGACGTGATCAGTGGAATTATCTGAATAGGGCTAAATTGAAATGGGGGAACTTGTGGCTTATTGGGGGGGGACTTTAATGATTTGCGCTGCCATTCTGAGAAGAGAGGAGGTAAAAGAAGAGTTGATGCTAGCTTTGACAATTTTAATGAGTTTATTGGAGAGATGGGAATGTTGGAAATCGCTTCCAAGGGTGAGGAATTTACTTGGGCTAACAACCGGGAAGGTGAAGGCTTCGTAGAGGAAAAACTGGATAGGTTTTTTGGATCTCTTGAGTGGGTTTCCAAGTTTCCCTTGGCCAGTGCTCTTGTTGAATTCAAAAGTGCCTCAGATCACTGTCTCATTTCTTTGGACTCCTCTCCTGATTCACCTAAGGTCAAAAAAAGATTTTACTTTGATAAAAGATGGCTCAAAAGGGATGGAGTTTTGGAGGTTGTCTCTAATGCCTGGAAGGTGAATCAAATAGGAGTGCCGATGTTCAGACTCCAAGCCAAAATCAGAGAATGTAGAATTCAACTTTTGAAGTGGAGTAGGAACTTTAGGACTGAATCTGCTTCTAATGTTGAAAACATTAACAAAAAGCTTGAGGGTCTTAGAAAGCAAGGTGGGCAAATAGATTGGAATGAGTGGAGATTTCTTAAGAGGTGTTTAGACTTGGAATATCTTAATGAGGAAAAGTTCTGGAAACAAAAATCCAGAATCTCTTGGTTGAAGGAAGGTGACAAAAATTCCAAATTTTTCCACGCTTACACTATTCAAAGGAGGAAAAACAATAATATTTTGAGATTGATTAAAGAGGATAATTCTGTCTGTGAGGGACCTGAGGAGGTGGAAGAAGCTGTAACTGATTTTTATAAAACCCTCTTTTCATCTGAGGGCTCTACTTCAGGGCGTAGTCTTCTTGATAAAATCCCACAATCAGTTTTTGAGGAAGAGAACAGAGTGCTTATTGCTCCGGTTGATGAGTCAGAGATTAAGTTTGCTCTCTTTGAAATGAATCCTAACAAAGCTCCCGGACTAGATGGTATGTCTCCTTTATTTTTTCAAAAATTCTGGGATATCATTAAGTCTGATTTATGCTTTGCTATCTGCAATTTCTTTGCTTCTGGTAAACTTTTGAAAAACATCAACCAAACACTTGTTACTCTTATCCCTAAGTGCCCTAACCCCTCTTCTATGGCTCACTACAGACCTATTAGCTTGTGTAATGTTGCTTATAAAATCATCTCCAAGATCCTTGCTAACAGGCTTAAGCCTTGTCTTCACTCTTGCATCTGTGACAATCAATCTGCTTTCATGTCTGATAGATTCATTCTTGATAATGTGGTTATTGCTCATGAAGCCATTCATTTTCTAAATAGGCAAAGATCAGGTAAAAAATATTTTATGGCAATCAAACTAGATATGGCAAAAGCTTATGATCGAGTCGAGTGGGGGGGGTTTGAAAGCTGTTATGCTCAAGATGGGATTTTCCTGTCTTTTTGTTGATTGGGTTCTTACCTGTGTGTCCTCTTCTTCTTTCACTTTCAACATTAATGGCAAGCCTTGTGGTCTTGTTAAGCCATCTAGAGGTTTAAGACAAGGGGATCCAATTTCCCCCTATCTCTTTCTTTTAATTTCTGAAGTATTTTCTAGTTTGATAAGAAAAGCTGAAAGCCTGGGGACTTTTAAAGGGTTAAGAATTTGCAAAAATGGGCCTATTTTCACCCATCTCCTGTTTGCTGATGACTCCCTGCTGTTTTGTGAGGCCTCTTCCTACCAGGCCAAAGTTATTTTGGACATTCTTGAGAGCTATAAAAGTTTTTCTGGTCAATTGGTGAACTTGGACAAATCTAGCATTTTTTTTGGAAAAAATACCCCTGATTCAGTGAAAGTTGAGGTGTGTAATGTGTTTAGAGGGATTAAGATGCATCAATCTAGTAAGTATTTAGGCTTGCCTATGGTTATCGGAAAATCTAAAAAAGAAGTGTTTAGATATGTTGTTGAGGCTACTCAGAATAGGATTCTCAGTTAGAAGAATAAATTTCTTTCCACTGCTGGGAAAGAAGTCTTGATTAAAGATGTCTTGAACTCTTTGCCTGTGTATGTTATGTCAGTGTTCCTCCTTCCAGTGGGGCTTTGTCATGAGATTAGCTCCATTATCTCCAACTTTTGGTGGGGTACTAATGAGGCTAATAACCATAAAGTCCATTGGAAAGCTTGGAATAAAATCACTATTCACAAAGAGGATGGAGGACTGGGGTTCCAAGACCTGAAAATTTTTAATGAAGCTCTTGTGGTGAAACAATTGTGGAGAATTCTTACTAATCCAAATCTGTTGGTTAGTAGGATTTTAAAGGCAAAGTACTTCCCTCAGGGCAATTTCTTTGAGATGAATCCCCCCCTTTGTTCCTCTTGGCTTTGGAGATGTTGGTCGAAAACTAAAGAAATTCTGAAAAAAGGACTGAGATTTAATGTTGGAGATGGTAAGGGAATCAGAATCTGGAAGTCACCATGGATACCAGACTCTCTTAATTTTTTGCCAGCTACTGTTCCATTGTCTGATGAGGGTCCTGTATGGGTGCATGAGCTGATTAATGATGATGGCTGCTCTTGGAATATTGATTTGGTGAGGGCTACTTTTAACAAGGAAGATGTGATTAAGATATTGCAGATTAAAGGACTACAATTGGGCAAGAAAGACAAGTTGTGGTGGCATTTTGACATGAAAGGAGCTTTTACTGTGAAATCTGTGTATTCCCTTCTTCTCAAAAATAAAGTGTGTAGTCTGAACTTTGCATCCTCTAGTGATTCATTTTCCAGTCAAAAAAATGCAAGAAATCGAAGCTGGAAAATGCAGGTGAAAGGAAAACTGAAGCACTTTATTTGGAAGTGCTTTTGTGGAATTTTGCCTACAGGTTCTAACTTGAGGAGGAAAGGAATTGATATTGACCCTTATTGCCAAGTGTGTGGTGAAGGCATTGAGACCATTGAGCATTTGTTTTTTGAATGTAGTAGGGCCAAACTTGTGTGGAAGCTTGCTCCTATCCACTGGGAAGGTATTGATGATGAGACTTGGAATTTTTCTGCATGGTGGGGGAAGATATGTGAAGTAAAGAGGAACTTTAACTCTGAGGTTAGGATGCAATTAACCACTTATCTGCTTTGGTGGTTATGGAAAACAAGAAATTTGTGGGTTTTCCAAAAAGAGAGGAAATCTGAAATTTGGATTGTTGAAGGGGTTGTTGCTGAGTGGACTGAATACCAAGGAATGAGTTCGAAGGTGGAAGATTGAAGGGTTGACTTTCTTGATTGGGGTGATTTGCTGTAGGGTGTTCATCAGTGCAGCTTTTCCTCCTGATGTGAATGGCTTCCTGCTGCTTCGCTCATTTGTTTGTGCTGGGATCGTTTTTTTTTTTTTTTTTTTGGTGGTGGTGCTTTTCTCCTTTGTGTTTAGGGATCTCTGATCCAGTGTATATAGAGGGGAGGGCTGTGGGATGTGTTGCTGTGGTTGGGAGTCTTCTTTTGCAATTCTGATGAGGGTGCTATTGAGCTCAGTTTTTGTTACTGTCATATAGCATATATCATCAGGAATTTGATGTTGTTGGTTTGTTTTGCTTTGTGTGTTTGGGACTTTTTTAGACATCCTTTTTTGGATTGTCTCCCTTGAATTCTACTTGGTTGTTTTCCTTGTGGCCAAGAGAGTTGTGGTCCGTTGACTACCGCATTTGTAATGGTTCTTCGAGTTTTCAATATAATGGCTTTCGTTGCGAAAAAAAAAAAAGATTTTACCTAATAGCCACAAAATTCAATGTTATTACTTTGGTATTATTATGTTAAAAGTGTTGCTTAATTTGTTGAAAAACTTTGAGATATAACCAAATCCGCAAATAATATTGGAAACTTTCTAGGAAATCACTATTCTTTGTTTTTTTATTATCTGTAAAATAAAAAGAACCTAGATTTATATCAAGAAAATTGGTTAGTGGTCGAGTGAATATGACTAGAGTTGTCAAACGGGTCAGCTTGGGCAGCCTGATGCCGGCCCACTGGGCCAAGGGAGAAAATTGAGTCGAATTGGGCCAAATAGTAATCGGTCTGCTATTTTTGGAACTCAGCCCGACCCATCCCATGAAAATGCATAAAATGTCGGCACAACCCGTTGTTTCGGCTAAATGGGCTGTGCCAAATAGGTCAGGTTCATTTCGCAGCTCTAAAAATGAAACATAGTCCGATCTTTTTACTAGGTCGAACTCATTTTGACAACTTTAGTTAAGAGTTAAGACCCTCAAACCTCAAATCGTCAGTCCCAATCCTTTCAGACGATTTGCAGTAATGTAATAATAAAAAGATCCTAGATCTCCACCAAAGGGCAAACTAGTCAATTTCGTCAGTCATGCTTTAGTCATAAGCACACAAACGTTTTGTGTACCCAAGAAAGAGAAGACAAAAAAGAACATTATAATTCCAGAAAACATGTTCCGTTATGAGAAATGAGAATTTCAATTTTTTTTTTAAAAAAAAAGAAACGTTATTTTCACACTTATATTCGCATTTATACGTACACAGCAACGGCGTAAATTCTGCCATTCTGGTATAGAAATACATACATGGATGTATACGTATAGGTATAGTGAGAGAAAGGATTATAGTGAGAGAAAGGATTAAAGATAAAGTTTTCACTGTACTTTTACAGTTTGTCATTCTGAGACAGTATTCTGTACCAATCAAAGCCCGAGAAGAAAATGCAGACGACCCATTAAAGAGAGAAGATAGAGAGAGAAAAAAAAAGTTGGAGATTACAGTCTGAGAGTGTGTGAGAGAGCCAAAAAATGGGGTGAAAGTGAAATTTTAGCGGCTGGGATGATTTTCATAACAACAGCTGCTGATCAACACTGTTAATTTTTTTGTTCTTTTCATGTGTAAGGTTTAATGATGGGTAGCTGTAATTGTTCATTGTTGCTCTTGCTTCGAAGTTTTTCTAGAGGCCCATTTTCTAAGATTTAATCTTTTGTAGTTTTCTGGAGACCCCATTTTCTTGAATGCCATGCTTCTATGAAACTGTGGGCTTGTTTTGTGTGTGTGTGTGTGTGTGTTTCGCTTTTAAGTTTTCTCACTGGATTTTATTCATTTAGAAATTTGTTGATCTGGGTTGTCAGGGAAGATTTTTTTTTTTTTCAAATTAATTTCTCTTGTTTAGATTGGAACACATTTTGTGTGCTCAGCGGCTACCAGCAATGTTATTTTTCATTGTTTTAATTTACATTGACTTTTGTGTACCAGATTTGAGAAAATCAGAATGTTGTAGCCATTGTCTGTAAAATTTCATGATTTACTGCTTTCCATGGGAAACTTTGCCATTAAAATCTGTTCTATTATGTTCAGTGGATAATTGTACCTTTCTTTGACATTGACAGATTACTGGTATTTGTTGTAATTTCCTGTTTTTTTGTGTGTGTAATCAGTTCAGTCCTCATCACCAGATTTTGTAATAACGATACCTTTTCCATTTCATTTTTCTTTTGGCCCTTTGTAAAAGATCTTCTTTTCAATTTTACTGGTAAATGTTTTGCAGGTAAAGCTATACTAGATTTATGTTGTGTGATTGTCAATATGATGTTGCCTAAGTTCAATTACTTGCTAAAAGACTGGAGAGCTTACTTGATCTCTTATTATTTCTTTGATAGATGCCTGCTTAAGTGTAGTTTGCTGTAGGCATGTGAAGTCTGAAATTTCTTTTTATGGCCATTGATTGAAGTTCATGTTTTGCCAATTTCTAACTGGTTCGTTAATTAGAAGGTAACAAAAAATGCTTTTATTGTTAAGACATTGAATTATTGATATAAGAGCATGTTCCAGTGATCTTGGTAGAGTTTGTTTTATTTTTGTCAGTAGTAAACTTAATATGAGCTTATTTCCCTTATTTACCCCAGAAAGATTTGGTTCATTTTTGTTGCATCTTGTTTTATCTCCAGATGCAAGATAGTCCTCTGTTTGGCCGAGTGTTTTTGATACTGTCCTCGATTCAAGACCTGTTGTTCCATTAGTGGTATACAAAGCTGGGTTTTACGAGGGGAATTGGTTTTCTGTTCATTGCTGGAGTTATGGCAAACTTATCGCATTCTGAATCTAGACGCTTGTATTCTTGGTGGTGGGATAGCCACAATACACCAAAGAACTCAAAATGGCTCCAAGATAATCTTACCGGTAGATACTTTTCCTAGTTTTTCCATCATTTAATTTTTTTAATCAACATTTTAACATGGTAGAATTTGGTGATTATACTGATCTTTGCTCTCTTTTGGTACCACTTGCTCATGTAAAACAGATTTCTGGTTCATGTTGTTCAAAGTAAAATTAACTTCACACCATAGAGGCATCATTACAATGAAGGATGTTAATTTCTTCATCTGCTGTTGCACATGTCTAGTCGTTGGCCCTAAGTAGAGGTCATTTGCGTTTGATGCGAACCTTTCTTCTTGACTTAGATTTAACATATTGATTATAACTCAAACTAAATTCGCAAATGAGAATTCAAAATTTTCATGCGATCTTTTATGGATGTTTATGCACTATAATTATTTTGATGGGTTTACCGACTGCTTGTGCTGGAAGATTATAAAACCCAAAAATCACAGTACCATACTTAACTAATATGGCCCACACAATACCCTAATAGGACTATATACACTCTTTGGCAGATCTGTTTTTGAATACTTCTGTGGATGTTCAGACCAATTATCTGGGTGATTATACATTATGCAATTCTTATCATGCAGAGAAGGGTGCTCAAACTCATCTTTATGACGTTCTTGCTTTAATTGCTTTTAAAATCGTGCTGATTCCTTCTCTTTTCTGTTTACTACTCAACAATTGTTGGTTATCTTCTAGACTAACTCTTCTGAGATTTCATAAGACTAATTTTTTTCTTTCCTTAATTTACAGATATTGATGGCAAAGTCAAATCTATGATCAAGCTAATCGAAGAAGATGCAGATTCATTCGCAAGAAGGGCCGAAATGTACTACAAGAAACGGCCCGAGTTAATGAAACTGGTTGAGGAGTTTTACCGTGCGTACCGTGCATTAGCTGAGAGATATAATCATGCAACAGGGGAACTTCGCCATGCCCAGCAAACCATAGCAAAGGCATTTCCCGACGAACTTCCTTTCGAACTCGTTGAAGATTCACTTTCGAAATCTTTGGCGCAAGAGAGGGGGCCCCACACGCCAGAAATGAAACTTCCCGCGCATGCATGTTTCAATTCAGATGACCTGCTTGAGAATCTAAACGGGCTTTCTTCATCAGAAGGGAGCGCGAGAAAAAGGGGGTTGAAACAACTGTCCGAGATTTTTGGAGCCGAAGAAGGTCAGAATCTTAAAGACAAGGTTGTTAATGAGATTGAAAGAGCAGCAAAAGCTGACAGTGAAATTCAATGCTTAAAGAAAGCACTGGCAGATATGAGAGCTGAAAAGGAAGATGTCCTCCTCAAGTATCAACAATGTCTTGGAAAGCTATCGGAAATCGAGGGAGAGTTGAATAATGCGCAGAAGGATTCGATGAGTCTCAGTGAAAAAGCCAGCAGAGCTGAAATCGAAGTCCAAACTTTGAAGGAAGCCCTTATTCAGATGGAGGTGGAGAAGATTGCTGAAATGATCAAACAAAAAGATTATTTGGAGAAGATATCACATCTTGAAGGTGTAGCTTCTCGATTCCAAGAAAATATGATGGGACTTGACAGCAGAGCATCTGAAGCAGAAAATCAAGCTCAAAGTCTGAAAGATGAAATTTTAAGATTAGAGCTTGAAAAGGAAACAGTGGTTCATCAGTACAAGAAGTGTCTTGGGAAAATATCAGACTTGGAGAAAATAATATCTTGTAATGAAGATGAAGCCATACTGTTTAAAAAGCAAGCAGAAAGAGCTGAAACTGAAGTGTCTCAACTGAAAAAGGCTTTTTCTGATCTAAACGAGGAGAAAGAAGCTACGGCTTTTCAGTACAAGTGCTGCTTGGAGACAATATCCAAGCTTGAGAAAGATTTATCTAGTGCCAAAGACGAAGTCGAGCGCCTTAATAACGAAGTGTTGACTGGAACTGCAAAACTCAAGACTGCTGAAGAGAAGTGTTCTCTTATGGAGATGTCTAATCAATCATTGCGGGTTGAGGCGGATAATCTGGCGAAGAAGATTGCAATTAAAGATGACGAACTTTCGAGGAAGCAGGAGGAGTTGGAGAAGCTTCAGACATGTTTACGAGATGAGCACTCGCGTCATGCACAAGTCGAAACCACTCTCCAGACTCTGCAAAACTTGCACTCTCAGTCTCAAGATGATCAGAGGGCTTTGGCCCTGGAGCTGAAAAACATGCTTCAAATGCTAAAAGACATGGAAGTGAGCAAAAATGGCCTTGAAGAAGAAATCCAGCAGGTTAGGGATGAAAATCATAGTTTGAGTCAAACAAACTTGTCTTCAGCTGTTTCTATGGAGAATATGCAAAATGAAATCCTTAGTTTAAGGGAGATCAGGCAGAGACTTGAAAATGAAGTATCACACCATATGGGCTTAAATATCTCCCTTCAGCAGGAAATTTTGTGTTTGAAAGAGGAAATTGACGGCTTGAATAAAAGCTACCAGGCTATAGTCGAGCAAGTTGAAGCAGCAGGTTTGAACCCAAAATGTGTTGGGAGTTCAATTAAAAGCTTGCAAGATGAGAACTCAAGGCTGAAAGAAATATGTGAGCAGGGCAAACTTGAGAAATCAATGCTATCTGAGAAGCTAGAGAACATTGAAGAAGTTTTGAAGAAAAAGGTGGTTGTGGAAAGCTCCCTGTTGGACTTGAATGCTGAGCTGGCGACCTCACTTGAAAAGGCGAAAGAATTGCAAGAATCCAGCGATCTTCTTCGTGGAGAAAAATCCACTCTTGTTGCCGAGAAAGCTTCTCTGATGTCTCAGTTACAGGCTATGACTGAGAATATGCACAATTTATTGGGAAAAAATGCTGTTCTAGCGGATTCTCTGTCTACAGCAAAAATTGAGCTCGAAGGTTTGAGGGAAAAATCAAAGGGACTAGGAGAGATCTGCGAATTGCTTAAGAACGAAAGGTCTTATCTTTTGACTGAAAGGGGCACTTTAGTTTTCAAGTTGGAAAATGTGGAGAGAAGACTGCAGAGCCTGGAGAAACAATTTATGGGATTAGAAGAAAAATATGCTGATCTACAGAAGGAGAAAGAATCCATGCACTACCAAGTCGAAAAACTCAAGATTTCCTTGTGTGAGGAGAAACAAGAAAGAACAGGGTGCCAGCTCAAAAGTGAGACGAGATTGGCCGGTCTCGAAAACCAGATCCATCTCCTGCAAGAAGAAAATAGATGGAAGAAGAAGGAATCTGAAGAGGAACGCGATAAATCTTTAAAAGCACAGTTCGAGATATCCATCTTCCAAAAATTCATAAAAGATATGGAAGAAAAAAATTATTCTCTCATTATCGAGTGTCAAAAACATGTCGAGGCATCGAAACTGGCGGAGAAAGTTATATCGGAGCTGGAGAGCGAAAGTCTTGAGCAGCAGGTAGAAGCTGAACTTTTATTGGATGAAATTGAACGACTAAGACTGGGAATATACCAAATCTTCAGGGGCCTGGAAAATGTTCCAGATTTTGCTCCTGAGGACAAGGTTGAAAATGAACAGACTTTTGTACATCATATTTTGGGAAGTATTGAAGATTTAAAATGTTGCGTTTCTAAATATGAGGATGATAAGCAGCAGCTCGTTGTTGAGAACTCGGTTCTCCTAGCTCTACTTGAGCAGTTGGAGTCGAAGGGTATGGAAATCGAGTCACAGAAGATACACCTGGAGCAGCAGATCAAAGTAATGGCTGAAAGGCTTGTTATTGACAAAAACGAAAAAGACGAGCTTCTAGATATAAACAGGCAATTGAAATCCGATGTGATCGAGGGTCATCGAGAAGTTGTTGTACTTGAGTCTGAATTGTCGAGTCTTTGTGTTAAACAAGCTGATTTGCAAAAAGCTTATAATGCATTACAAGAAGCGTACTCTCGAGTGAATCAGGAAAATACATATTTGTTGAAGAAGTTTTCTGATCTGAAAGAGGAGAAATACCAGGTAGATCGGCATAATGATGAAATTCTCCTGGAATTTTTAGCAACTGCTAACCAATCTGCAGTTTTTAGAAGCTTTGGGATGGAGAAAATTATGGAACTTAAGCAACTTCTTGATGATCTGAACAGACAACATGAGGTCACCGGTTGCCTTGAAATGGAAATGAATGTTTTGAGAGAAAAGCTGGAGTTGCAAAAGGCTGAAAATTTAGTCCTTAAAGACGCCGTTTGTAGCTTGGAGAGAGAAATGCAAGAAATCAGAGAATGTAATGAACAGATGAATAAAGATGTAATAAACGGCAAAGAGAGTTTAGTTCACACAGAAGCAAAACTCTTGGATACAGAAATGAAGCTTGAAGCTGCTGAAAAATCGAACTCGGCTTTGTGCGGGACAGTGGGCGAACTGAAGATTGACATTCACAAGTCGTTGCAGATACAAGAAAATTTAGAAAAGAACGTGTTCCAGCTGTCCCAAAATAATTCCATTCAGAAGAAGGAAATTGAGAGCCTTCGCACGGTGAACGAAGATTTAGAGTCTGAACTTGGCTTACTTCGTCAAGAAATAGAAGAAAATACAGCGAGAGAGCAGGAAATGAACAATGAATTTGAACTCTGGGAAGCTGAAGCATCAACGTTTTGCTTTGATCTTCAGGTCTCTTCGATTAATGAAGTTTTGTTGAAAAATAAGGTGCAGGAGCTTACTGGGGTGTGCCAGACTCTCGAGCATAACCATGCTGCTAAAATGTCGGAGATTGAACAAATGAAAGAAAAAATTTGTTTCATGGAGAATGAAGTTAGTGGATTGAAATCCCAACTTCATGCATATGCTCCAGTCGTAGCTTCGCTAAGAGATGATATAGCAATTCTTGAGCATAATGCCCTTCTTCATACAAAGCTTAAAGCAGCACATAGTCAGGAGACAGAGGTAATACACTTTTATCGGAAGCAGATTAATTTTTTCTTCTCTTTAAGTTCTGTAACTTGCAGTATTTACTATTTGAGCATAAATTATAATAGATGCCTTTCCAACAAATGTACTTCTTAAATACACATCATAGTATTTTAGCGAGGAAGTTTACTGCAAAAGATGGAGTCATTATATGTTTGCTTAGTGTTCAGTGTCATAATGTGACAATCTAGACTTTGCAGTCAAATCTTTCTTTTTAGGTCTACGAACAAATTTAGAATTCTTTGGTAAACGTTTCGAACTTATCAATTGGAGATGTTTTCACCAGTTTTCTAGATGGATTCGAAATGTTTTCCTGCATAATTTCCATAGAGAAAATTGCTTGGAAATTTGCCAGTATTAATGGTTTCAACATTAAATTTTATGGAGTGGTGATAAAATTGGTTGCAATCTAGCATTTTATCCTCTTTCTGTTTCATTTCATGGTGAGAAAGAAAAGGTAAGGGAGATTGGAGATGGTTCTTTTTGGTACTTTTTGGATCTTGAGAAGTTGATTCTGACTCCTTAATGTTTGGAAAGTGCTTTTGGGTGTGTACGCGCGTGCATGTGCATGTACATGTACATGTAGACGAACCAAGTCTTTGGCAGTTGAAAACTACCTAAAGGGCCAATTAGCCTCAATGCTCCCTCTGATAATAATATTTCTAGATTCTAAGATGAAAGCTCTTTTCAGAGAAAAGCATTAACCGAAACATGTTTACTTAAATTTCTATATCTTTGCAGCTTTCGGAAGCTGCTGCTCATCCCAATGGAGATACTTCTCAAATACTTCCCGAAGATCAATCCCTTCTTAGCTTGCAGAACTTGCAGATGAGAGTCAAGGCAGTCGGAAAGATGATCGAAGAAACAAATAAACCCGTTTTGCAGAGAAGATCAAATTCAAACATCAGACAAGAATTCGCAACAGGTGAGATTGGCCAGTTAAAACCCCGCCATCCAAAATTGCAGAAACTAAAATCCAAAGCCTCTGAAGTCCGAAATGGAATGCTAATGAAAGATATCCCTCTCGATCAAGTCTCTAATAGCTCACGACATGGTTCAAAGAGAGGTAAAACGGAGCAGATGATATGATGCTTGAGCTTTGGGAAATTACTGAGGACGGTAACAAGGATCAAACAATTGGCGAGTCTCTTAAAACGTCATACAAATCGACAGAAAGGGATAATATAGTGTATGAGTTTCCCTCTACTGATTCAGATGTGGAGAAAGAGTTGGCTGTGGATAAATTGGAGCTGTCGACGAGAATTAATGAGCGTAATCGAGAAGCAAATGACAGAAATATCCTCGAAAAACTTGCCTCCGATGCTCAAAAACTCGAAACTCTTCAGACAACAGTGCGAAACTTCAGAACGAAACTGGAGACTAACAAAAAGGGTAAAAAGGTCAAGAACGTTGATTTTATGACAGTTCAAGAACAGTTACAGGAAGCTGAGGACAATATCGTACATTTGGTGGATTTGAATGGTCAACTAGCGAAAAACATAGAAGATTGTCCTAAAGACGAAATGGCATCACCACGGCTTAAAGAGACTGTAAGAACATGGAGAATCAAAGTTATGGAACAGGCGGAAAAAGGGTCCGAACGGATCGAACGGTTGCAGTTGGGGCTTCAGAAAATTCAGTACATCTTGCTGAAAATGGAGGATGAGAAGAAAAACAAAGGGAAAAACAAGTTTCTTCGGAGCAAGACGGTTATTCTGAGGGATTTTATCGATAACGGAAGGAAGAACAGTGGACGGCGTAAGAAGGGTCCTCGCTGTGGGTGTTTTAGACAATCAACTAGTAGAAATGGGAATATTTCTTGAGTTTTTGCAAACTGTAATTTGGATTTGACTGGAAATTATGGTTCTGAATGATGTTTGATAGGATTTTATCTGTTTTACTTAGTTGGATAAAACTGATTTCTTTAGTCTAGTTGAGGAACTGTAAGGATTAGATTTGATCTGATTCCAAACAATTTACTTCTGTTATTTCAAGTTTTTAGGTCATCTTGTTGGTGTTTTCTTTGTGATTAACATGCATGCACACCTCATTTTCTTGGTCATTTTCTTGGTCATTTTGTTGGTGATTTATGCACTTTGCTTATATTGACTGCAAAAACTATGAGGGAGTGTTTTGAATTTTTTTTGCTGAATTTGGTGTTTGTATGAAAATAGTTTTGTTTTCAGGGAAAACTTTGATTACAGTATTTCTATTTTTTTTTTATGGAAGCGATAGCATTACAGTATTTCTATTGAGAATTTAGTTTCTGTATTGATTTTCCTGTGAGAAGTGGGATTGTGTTTGCTTGATTTGAATGGTTTCGAGGAATTTTAAATATGGTGATTGTATTTGTTTGCATGTTCTATAGTTATATATTTTGGGTATGATTTTTTAAGGATGGTTTGAAAGGTTGTGGGATCTTTAGAATGGTGTATAATTTGAAAAATAATTGTAATATATTAGTTCAATTGATGGAGGGATTCACTTTTGAATATTTAATTTCAATTTGAAAAATAATTGTGAGTCCTATTAGAATTATAATGTGAAGCTAATATAAAAATTAAATATAATTACTAGTGGTTGGTCTCACTTAGGGGTGACAATTTTATACCCGACGTAAACCTAATATGAAATTAATGGATATGGGTCTAGGCTTTATGATTCTAGGTCAAAATTTGGTCGAACTCGAATAACTTACAAATTTAACAGGTCGGCTCAGGTCAATCTACTATGACCCATTTAACTCGTCTAACTCGTTGTGAATTTAAAAGAAAACTAAGTGACTAACTAATTGCAAGAAAAAAGCCAAAAACAAGACATGTCCTTAAAACTTAAATGTTAAACCTCCTTAATTATGTGCATTGTTATTATTATGCATGATTTTTTGTGTGTTGTCCTCAAAATATGATTAAAATGTTATGTTATTTCTTTTTGTACGTTAAGAATTGTGATATGTTTTATTGATTGAATAAAGTGTCATAGTGATTGATTGTAAAAACATTAAATCTACTCAGCTGAAGCTATTAAATATAAATAAAAATAATTTTATTAGACGGGTTATACAGGTGGGGTTCGGGTAGGGTGGCCACGATTCTGAAATTGCCGATTCCGATTCCAAAGCCCTTGGTTCCGGTTTGGAACCCAGTTCCTCCACGGTTCCGGTTTAGAACCTAGTTCCTCCACGGTTCCGATTTTAACCAGAATCGTTTGTTAATCTTTTGATATTTTTTAATTTTTTTTAAAATGGTTTATCAGTTCCAGTTAAAGAAAGGGAAAATGAAGAAAAAGACTTGGACATAGTATTCAATTAAGTTTTATATTGAATATTAATAATAATATTAAACTATCTATGTATACTATTAGAATATAGAGGAATCAAAATTCACGTAGTTCACTTACAACATTTGGTTTATAATGTGTCTCATATAGTTACGAATATAAAACATCATAATAAATATTTAACATTTCTTCTAGCATATTTTTACCAAAAAAAAACGTTGGTTTGACCTTGAAACCGGCGGTTTTAATCGACGGTTCCACCACAGTTCCACCGATGGTTAAAACCGTCGTGTTGGGCTTTGGTCCAACATACTGCCTGCAATGGGCTTTACAAGAGGCGCGAGGTGCGGCCCGTGATTCGAACTCGTGAGCGCTGGATTGCACAGTAAAAGGAGAGCTTAAAGGATTTGATTCGGACTACCCATACCAACAGATGCATCTTCTTTTTTGGTGCCCATTATATAGAAACTCTGAGGTTAAGTGTGCTTGGCCTGGAGTAGACATGGGATGGGTGACCTCCTGGAAAGTTTTCCAGGGTGCGCGAGAGTGAGGACAAAGCACGCTAGAAAAGACTCGTGTTAGTTTGTGGGGACAATCGTCAATCCAGTAAAGCGCTTGAGGTCCAACACGCCGGTTCCTCAGTTTTTGAGACCAAGAAATGGAAACCGGAACCGGCCTATATGGTTTTGGTTTTGGAATCAGGTTTCGGTTAATGGTTCCCAAAACTGTTGACCGTAGTTTCGGTTCCGGTTTGGAACCCAATTTCGATTCCATTTGGCCACCCCTAGGTTCGGATAAAATATTCTGATACGAATAAATAAACAGATTGGTCCGGATTGACTGATTTTGACCGTGAACGCATGAACATGTACCCAACTTCCACTCTCACTAGTGTAACTTAAGGTATGAGTGATAATTTGTAGACCCTAATTTCTTTTTTTTTTTTTTTGAAAAAACCCTAACATTGTTTTTAATATTTAGACAGCGTTGAAGAGATATTTCTATCTTAAGCACTTCCGTTCTTTTAGGTCTATTGTTAATTATAATGTATTATTGACACTCTTTACATTTTTAACTCAATTTGGATCGATGGATTTGGAGTTAAGGATTTCAAATTCATAATAACAAGTCTATTGAGGTTATTTGGATGGAATCATTCTATCATCGATTTTAAATTCGTGAAAGTTATTTTTGGAGTTATTTTGATAGATTTCAAATTCTTCGGTCATTATAAATTATTTTCCCAAATTCTCTCAACATTACTTTCTTTTTGTTAGTCAGATTACTTTAGAGACAAAAAAAATATTACTTTATCTTTGTGGTTACATTATAAGAATAGAACGAAATAACCAATATTTTTATTATTCATATAATTAATAAATGATTAAATCAATATATATTATTCTTCTTAGAAAAATCAATATATTATTACGCACGATTTTGTTATAAAAATAACCATACACAACTCGCTCTGATAATCGAATTATAAAAGATGAAACATACAGTATAAAGAAAAACAAATAAGGAAATCGTAGCCAAACATAATTGTGTCAAATGGACCGGTTCGTGTTAACTATTAGAAAACAATGCTCCATCAACAGAATTAAGATCAATGAGATGATTAGAATTCTGGAGTTCTTGGAAGGAAATGAATACACATTATTTCTATATGATTGAATGAATCATGTTTATTGCTTTGATACACTTTACATACTACTATATGATACAGAGATCAATTGGTAACTGATTGAACTAACTCTTCTAACCGACTAACAATACAGCTGACTCTTGTATTTCTTGAGTTGAAGCTGATTGTTGACACCCTCCCGCAAGTTGAGCATGGATGTTGATCATGCCTAACTTGACAATGATTTGATTAAACGTCTGAGGAGGCAATGGTTTTGTGAGAATGTCCGCGAGTTGGTGAGTAGATGAGATGTGGATGAGTTTTATTAGTCCAGCCTCTATCTTATCTCTTACAAAGTGATAGTCTAATTGTATATACTTCGTCCTCTGTTGATGACAAGGGTTGTGTGCTATGCAATACGTTGATTTACTATCAGTGTACACTAGTGCTGGACATGGATGTTTGATTTGTAAATCTTCTAGGATATAGTGTAACCATTGAATTTCACAGGTAATGGAAGAAATAACACAATATTCTGACTCATCTGATGATCTACTGACTGTGGGCTGCTTCTTAGCCTTCCAAGAGATTAAGGAATCTCCTATGTAAACAGCATAACCAATCACACTTCTTCTAGTTTCATTACATCTGCCCCAATCTGCATCAGAAAAGCCTTTTAGTTGTAATATGGAATTAGATGGATAGAAAATACCTTTACCTGGATTCGATTTAAGATATCTAAGAACTCTATGTGCAACAACAAAGTGTGTTGAGGTTGGTTTAGCCATGAATTGTGAAAGTACTTGAATAGAGTAAGATAACTCAGGCCTAGTAATAGTGAGATATAGTAGTCTTCCTACTAATCTTCTGTATTCTGATGGATTATCCAAAGCATTGGTGTCTCCATCTTTAAGTTGCATTTTGGAATCCATTGGTGTATTGCAGGGCTTGCAACCAAGATAACCAGATTCTGTTAAAATATCCGAAGCATATTTTATTTAGCGCACAAGCTTATGCCTTTCTTGCTCCATCTAATTTCAATCCCTAGGATATATTTTAATATTCCCAGGTCTTTGATAGTGAATGTAGCATCCAAATGAGCTTTAATAACCTCAATTTCAGTGAGATTATTACCTGCAAGAATTATATCATCCACATATATACACAAGACAATAATAGAACCAGAATTATTTTTAACAAATAAAGAACTATCTGATTTTGATTGATGAAAGCCATAAGCTAAGAGACAAGAAGTTAGCTTTTTAAACCATTATTTAGAAGCTTGTTTTAGTCCATATAAACCTTTTTAATAATTTGCAGACATTGTTATCAATGGAATAACCAGGAGGAGGTTTCATATAGACTTCCTCATGTAAGTCTCCATGCAAGAAAACATTATTAACATCTAATTGATGGAGGAACCAGTTTTTAGAAGATGCAACAGCTAATACTAACCTTATTTTAGTAAGTTTAGTAACAAGAGAAAAGGTATCAAAGTAGTCCAAACCTTCTTCTTGTGCGTAACCCTTTGCTACCAATCTTGCCCTATACCTCTTTCAACAGAGCCATCAGCCTTGTACTTGACTTTGTACACCCATTTGCATCCAATGCAATTCTTATTGGCAGGAAGATCAGTTAATATCCAAGTTTTATTTTTCTCAAGAGCTGTTAATTCAGCCTTCATGGCATCTTGCCAATCATTACAAAGTTTAGCTTGATTATAAGTTTTAGGCTCAACAATTTTGCTGATTGATGCTGTAAAAATCTTGTGTGAAGTAGACAACTGATCAGTAGATAAGAAATTAGCAATGTTATATTGTTTATCAGATCTTACTGAAGGAGGCAAATTGTAATCATATACAACAAGATAGTGAGGAGTGGCCCTATTTCTAGATCATCTTCTTTGAGGATTTATAGTATTTTCTGAAGATTCAGAACTTTGCAGTTGTGTAGTAACAGCTGTGTTTTGAGGAATTTGCAGTTGAGTATTAACATCTGACTCTTGGGAATTTTGCAGTTGTGTATTAACATCTAACTCTACAGCTGACTCTTGAGGATTTTCTGTAACATGTTGTGAGACAGCTGAGTCTGCAGGTGGGACAACTGACTCTGTAGGAATGTCTATAGGAGGATTTTTCAGTCTGATTATGAATGTTATAGTTTTCAGCAAAAATAGCATCTGTGGAAGTATTAGGAAACAAAAAATTTGAAGTTGAGGAAGAAGCAATGTCAGTTTGAAAAGAAAACATTTCTTCACAAAAATAAACATTCTAGAGATAAAAGTCTTTTTGTTTGCAAGATCATAAAGTTTATAACCTTTGCATCCCAAAGGATATCCAATAAAAACACATTTAATTGCTCTAGCATCAAATTTTGTTTTGTGAGCACTAAGAGTAGAAGCATAAGCAAGACATCCTAAAGATTTTAAATTACTATAATCAGGAATTTTGTTAAACAATTTCTCAAAAGGAGTTTTGTTGTCTAAAACAGGTGTAGGTACTCTATTATATGAGCAACAGCCATAACACAATCATCCCAAAATTGTAAAGGAATTTTAGATTGAAACATTAAAGCTCTAGCAACTTGAAGAATATGTTGATGTTTCCTTTCTACCAAAACCATTTTGTTGTGGTGTTTCAACACAACTTCTTTGATGTAAAATACCTTTTTTGTTTATAAAAATCTTGTAAAAGAAATTCTTGGCCATTATCAGACCTTAAAGTCTTGATTTTAGTATCAAACTGTGTAAGATCAAAATTATAGAAACTAATTAAATGATTTCTAGTTTCTGACTTGTGTTTCATCATATATATCCAAACACACCTTGAATAATCATCAACCACATTTGAGAAATATTTAAAACCATTATGAGAAGTGATGGAATAAGGACCCCATATGTCACAATGAACAAGTTAAAAAATAGAACCAGATCATCTAGAACTAGTAGGAAAAGACAGCTTTTTCTGTTTAGCAAAATGACAAATGTCACATGAATGAAAATCAGTGGCATTACATTAAATTTTTGGAATGAAAGACAATCTTTGAGCAGATAAATGTCCTAGTCTAAAATGCCAGAGTTTAGAATCTTTAGAAACTACAGAAGTAGCAACAGAGTGTTGTGTAAGATGATAAAGTCCATTAGACTCTAGCAAAACCAATCATCTTCATGGTGTTCATATCCTGTAAACACAGTGAGAAGAAAAGAAAATTGTAGCATAATATGAATTCTTTGCAAGATTATAAATAGACAAACGATTATAGCTGAAATTAGGAACATATAATACATTGTGCAGAGTTAGTGAGTCAGGAATTTTCACTTCCCCTATATGAGTAGCAGTGGTGGTTTTTCCAGTTGGTAAATGGATAGGTACAGATATCCTATTTGGCATACTAGTAAAAAGTGATTGTTGACATATCATGTGATCAGTGGCCCCAATATCTAAAATTCACTTTGAACTCTCAGAAACAGAAGTAAAACATGAATGTATCATACCTGAGGTAGATGCAGCAGGAGGCTGCACTGGAACTGAAATAGTAACAGAATTCACAAGCTTTTGAGGTATCTGGTTTTTAGCAAAAACCAAGAATTTTTCTACCATATCATTATAAAAATTTGTATCACCTGGATTAGGAGAAGAGGATACCACAACATTTGCACTAGAATCAGGAGCTTGCCTAGGACCTTTAGGATCTTTCCACCCCGGAGGATAGCCAATTAATTGAAAGCATTTATCAATGGTATGTCCTGTGTCTCCACAATGAGAACATTTAGGCTTGTTTTTATCTTTATTATACTGAAACTTTGAATTTCTTGCTAACATAGCCATGGAAGACTCAACTGACTCCATTGGCTGAGTATTTGTCAGTCCTCTTTGAGTTTCTTCTAGGAGTAAGAGAGCATAGACTTCAGCAAGATTTGGTAAAGGAGAATTCAGAAGCAATTGACTTCTAATGGGGGCATAAGACTCATGAAGACCAATCAAGAATTTTATGACAGAATCAGATTGATGGATATCAGCCATCTTGGTAGAGATATTGCATAAACAATTTCCACAGACACATTGAATGATAGGCCTATATATAGCTGATAAATTCATGCCAAAGTGCCTTGAAATGGTTGTAATAAGTAGTGATCGACTGAGAACCCTGAGAAACAAAACTCAAGGCTTTGTCAAGATGAAAAACCCGAGGTCCATCACTTCACACATAGTGAATCCGTAGCTCATCCCAAACCTCTTTCGCAAACGTAAAATAAAGAAGGCTTGGTCTAATATCTTTGGAGATCGAATTAAGTATCCAAGAAAGCACTAAGTTGTTGGTTATTTGCCAACATACAAACAGAGAATTGGTAGGAGGAGGAATATGTAGTGTACCATCAATGAAAGCACTTTTGTTCTTGACATTTAGCGCCATAGAAACAACACGATTCCAAGAAATGTAACTGTCGCCAGTAAAAGACTCATAGACGATAATCGCCCCAGGATTATCGCTCGGATGAAGAAAGTAAGGAAAAAGTCATCTGTCGGATTGATGATCCTAGCTGGAGGAACTTCAGGTACAAAACCATTAGCCATGATCGAAAAATGAGAATATGATCAAGAACTTGATCAACAGTAAAGAATAGAGAAAAGAAAAACTTGTGTGTGATGAAGCACGAAGGACATCGGATCTAAGTGTAAACTAATGACATGTTAACTATTAGAAACAATGCTCCATCAACATAATTAAGATCAATGAGAACAATAAGAATTCTGGAGTTCTTGGAAGGAAATGAATACAGATAATTTCTATATGATTGAATGAATCATGTTTATTGCTTTGATACACTTTATATACTACTATATGATACAGAGATTAATTGGTAACTGATTGAACTAACTCTTCTAACCGACTAACAATATTAACAACTGAATCTTGCATTTCTTGAGTTGAAGCTGATTGTTGACAGTTCGGGCTGACACCAGTCGGTCCAAAGAGAATAATTGGGTTGGGCAAAATTTCATTGGGGCCCCATTTTTGGAGCTCAGGCCTGGCCCATGCTTTGAAAATACATGTAAAATTCACCGCGCCATTCGGCCGCAAAGACGATGGCGGACTGGGGGTGGGTCGGCGGCGGTAGGATTGCATAGTTGTTCTTGGTGTTCTTGGTTTGTTATTTTAGTTTATTTCCTTGTACTTTCTATTTTTTTGTTGTTTTTTCTTCCTTGTCACTTTCCTTTAGTCTTGTTTTGTTGTTCTTTTTCTAGTTAGTTTTAAGTCTTCCATAGTTTGGTTGTGTTTTTCTATGTATCGTTTTTGTCTCTTTATTGCCGAATGAGGGGCGAAGTTCCTAGGCGGGTAAGTTTGTTTGGCTCGCAGTGCGTGTGGTTGTTCGTGCCTGTTGTTTGTGTATGTTGCATTAGTTTGGCCAGTCTCCCCTTTAGGGAGTGGCTTAGGCGCTTAGCCACCTCTGGTGAGAGTGTTTGAGTGATTTTGCATTCCTCTTTGATAATTATTAGTGCAATGAGGTTTTATTGCCAGTTGGCTATGGTTGTAATCTTGAGTTTGAGTTGTCAATAAAAGTTATGTCGATTCGGGAAAAAAAAAAGGAAGATGTGGTATTTTCTACTCCTCCGAATTATTTTCTTTGCAAAATATATATTTGAAGTATAAAGTGTTGATGAAATCATTGTTTTACCTAAAAAATCAATTGATTTTTCTAGTAATTGCAAATGATTTCATCAGGGTAACTAGTAATTGCATCAGGGTAATAGTTTACAAATGATTACTAAGGAAATTACTAGTTACAAATGATTACTAAGGAAATTACTAGTTACTAGTTTACAAATGATTACTAAGGAAATTACTAGTTACTAGTTACAAATGATTACTAAGGAAATTACTAGTTACAAATGATTACTAAGGAAATTACTAGTTACTAGTTTACAAATGATTACTAAGCAAATTATTGCATCAGGGTAATAGTTTACAAATGGTTATTAAGGAAATTATTAATAATATTAACAAATGATTTCATCAGGGTAACTAGTAATTGCATCCAAACACGAGATTCAGTAAATTATTTCCTTCTTTGGCTAAATATTAATAAAATTACTGCCAGGCGCCAAGAACTATTCACCAAAAAGTTATTATAGTTATATAATATATATTTCTACAATTCTACTTCCAAATTAAACTTCCAAAGGATGTATATAAAAATTAAATACACCTGGCTGAACTGATGTCAATTTTTGCAAAATAATAAAACAACCTCCAGGAAATATTTATCATTTTAAGCATTTAAAACTTTAGATATAATAAACCAAAACCGTGCGAGGAATTTTTTTTTCCTGGAATTGAAGCGTTGCGATTATCCTTTACCAGAGAATGACACCAATGAAAACGAAGGATTGAAAATTGGATGAATGACACATATACAAGATGATATCATAATTATACACCCATCTTTCATCCAATCAGTCCATTTAATTTTCTATTATTTAAAAAATAGATTATACATATCTCTTATGATAGTTTAATTAGAAAATATATTGTTGATTTGCATTTTTATAATAAATATATATAGTATATTTAATTTAATTTACAATGGGACTAATGGACACTTACCAAAAAATTCTATTTTCGTTCAGCTAGATAAAAAATTCTACTATATCCAATAATCACGTTTACTCATTTTCACAAAAAACAAAGATCTAAATTTACCAATCATTATTACATATTTTCTTATAAACTACAATTTTCACTTACTTTCAATCAGCAATCACATCCAGTCATTAATTTATTATTTCAATATATAATCTTTTTTTTTTATTTTAATGGATTCCATATCTAACCTACTGCTTCTATAATTACATTTTCATCTCGTAATTAATCACATACTTAAAATCCTTCTCTAAAAAACATCAAGGATAATTACAAAAACCCCCAAGGTTCGGGCTGATTACTAAAAAAATCAAAAAGATTTTTAAAATTGCAAATAACCCCTTAAAGTTTGATTCCAACTTACATCTTTCACCATCATATGCAAAAAAAATAAAAAAAAATCAAAACACACCTTAATATTTATAGAAATATTACAATTACGCCCTTTATTGAAGAGAGAATCAAACATCATAGAGTTTTTTGTAATTATCCGAAAAAATTATCACTATTTTCTATCCACAAAAATACAAAAATTCAAAATAAAAGGATACTCTGGATGCCTAAAACCTTTGCGAGCCGGATCTCAAGCAGACCTAAGCTAAACCTTACTTAATGACATTCCTAAACTCGCATAGGCAAATCATGTGATTAGATAGACGCACGAGTCTGATAAATACTAACCACGCTTTACTTTCAAGCCAATTCAGCTCACAGCGAAGATCATGTAAAGATGAGCTAAGAGCAAAGAAAAAAAAAAAAGAACTGAGCTCTGCAATATTAGAACCTAAAACAAGATACTAAATTAAGCACAAACAGCAATCTCATTGTAGCATAGCCATATCTATATTAAAAGCACAAAAGCAAAATGTCTTCCTACATCACTTCAAAAACAAGTAAATATAACATTCATGTCTCTTTTCAAGGTCAATCTAGCCATGCAGACAGAAAAGACAAACAAAATTTTATTGTGTATTCATCTAAGCACCAACAACTTCAGTTGCCTCAGCCACTGGCTCTTCAGCCGGCCTTTCAACCTTCACACCAACATCTTCGCTGTAGTCACCGTGAACCTAAAAATTGCAATGCGCAAATTACTCTCAAGCAGCAGTTTGATATTAAAGCTCTACTGTACAACAGAAAAAAGAAAAGAAAAAAAGGTTATTGGGAAATAACTTTTCTTGCCTAGAATCATCGTCCGGACCTTGTTTAAGTATGGATGGCAATTCGGGCAATCGGGTATGTGTTCACGTTCTTTTTTGTATCAATTTCGGATTATGTTAAAAATACATCAACATTTAGGTGAAAATAAAAAATAATTGAGTTTTAAGACAAAATGGTAACATTGTGTTTAATACTGTGTTAGTCGTGTTCGTGTTTTCTCAATAAATTCAGGTCCGGTGAGTTCGTGTCATGTTATCTTGTTGTGTCAGCGATTGCCACCCCTATGTTTAAGTAGATTTGAGATACCAAATTAATGGGGTAACCAAGGTAGCGACTAAAGTTAACCATGGTTCCAGTAAAACAACAAAAGACCAACATGGATAAAATAATGATTGTGAAAAATGGATCAGTTAATACTCAAGATATTAGCTAATTGTAAATTAGAACAAATACGAGAGAAGGAATAGTATAAACTTACCTCCATCAACCTTCCCAGATCAAATTTAGGAGCTTTCAAGATCTTAACCTTCCTGATGTACACATTCTGCAGAGGGTAGATACTTGAAGTTGCTTTCTCAATCTCTTTGCCGATTGACTCGGGAATGAATTTCTGAACCAAATCCTTGAGATCACAAGATTGTGCTTGGTTAATCATGATCTCCCTCATCTTCCTCCGGATCTAACAAAAACATAGCAAAAATGAATAAATACTAAAAACCAGATTGATACATGTTTGGTACATTATCACTATTCTCAAAATCTTAAACAAACGGTCAAAAAAACTGGAAACCAAGTCCTCAAAAAATTGCGGTTTTTACTTGACGAATCTGACTTGACTGTGCGTAACATGTCCTCTTCTGCTGGTTCACGCGCTTCTTAGTGAAGGCAATGCAGAACAACCTCAAAGTATAGTTGTCTGTTGTCTTGACATCTACGTGGGCCTCAATCAGTGACTGCCATTTCCTAACGAGTGATCTCAATTTATCAGTGGTGAAGTCCATACCCTGCATTCTCGAAAAGAAAATGGCAACAATTAAAACCAATCAAGCACACACCACCGAAAAATAGGCTGAATTAGATGCTTAAGCTTATATATACCCAGAAGTTTGTGAGAACATTCTTCCCCTGGACATCCTCAGCTCTCAAACGGATCTTTCTGAAGGAGTGGTCCTCATCATTTTGAAGGTCAGCCAAGGATACGTCAAAGACACGATGTTTGAGTCCTTCTGAAGCAATCTGACAAAGAACAAATATTAACTTTAGATACATTAACGACACAGCAGTGGCCAAGACAGTGCATGCTTTGCTTCATCAAGTTTTCTCACAATAATACCAGATCAAATAGAATACTGAGTAAACCAAAGAGTTGGAAGACTTGAACAAAAACTTATCGTACAGACGCATCAATGCCAAAAACACCAAAACCCAGTTAAGTATTACAGAATACACTGTTAACATCCCTTTATACATTACCTTTAGAATCCATTTGCTACTGAGTTCATATAGGAAAGCAAAGGAGGTACAGAAAAAGGATGCAAATATTGTCCACATTTTCCACCAGAGTAACAGATTTTCATTTGTACGAAACTCTAGAGACAAAATATATGGAAACATTTTGCCTTTATTTTCTGAAAGACCAGAAACAAAATTTTTACAAACCTATTTTGATCTCAATTATTTCCCACATACTTGATCCAAACATGTTATTGCTAATCCAAAAGGAATTCAAAAAAATAGCAAGATAGAAAGTAAGACACAAAAGAAATAGTTATCATTTAAGCAGAAATAACTGTGGATAATGCAACTCCAAGAACAAGAAAGTCATAATTCATAATTCATAATACAAGTAAAACGATAAAAATTATAACAGAACTGACTACAACACTGTTCCATAAATATAATACAACTAATTATAAACGATGTAAAACTAAAATATTCAAAAAAAGTACATATGTATACATTTCAATTCCTACTTACAAAAAAAATATTAAACTAAATACTGAGCCAAAATTGGAAATATAATTAATTTCAAAAATTACCTTGGTTCCCTGAGTTCGAGTAACTAAAGTTTTGCCGACGTTTCTGGTGACGAAAACAGACGGCGCTTTGATATCATACCAGTCCTTCTTTGCAAACGGATCAGCCCTATAAGAAACAAGAAAAACAACATTAAATTACCAAAACAATAAGTCCAGCATTATCACATAAATCAGATTTGATAACATATACTTATCCTAAAAATAGGCACTCACGCTTTCTTCTTGCCTCCCTTCTTCCCCTTCGAAATTCTCTTGTTCTTTCTGCGTCAAATCAGAACAAACCAAAAGCATCAATGATACATCCAAAAATTCCCCAAAAAAAGGAAAACAAAATATAGATGTACGAGATATCATGCATTAGTGTATCTCCATAGACAGAAAGAGAAAGTGGCCGGAAGAAGAGAGAGACAGTACCCGACGGCCATGGTGGCGTAGCTGCTGAACTTGAGGACGGAGAGTGAGAAAGAGAAAACTCTAAAATGAAATACGCTCAACCAAAACCCTAGCTGTTGTGTATGAGTTATATATATGGTTTGGAGCTTTAAGAAGGGGTGGTCTTTTGTGGATTGGGCTTGTGTTGCTTTTCTTTTGAAATGGGCTTGATTGGTGTTTGGGCCGATTTGCCATTTAAATTAGTTGGGCTCTTACTTTTTTGAAAAGGAGTTGGCCTTTTACTTTACTTGGTAATTAAGATACCAAACATATATTGCATATTTGCATGACACGAAAATAGGCAACCTAACATGTAAAATGAGATGGATTAGTTTAAAAAAAGAGCACATTTATAATGAAATCGGAATAAAAATAGGACTCAATCTCACATTAAAGCTCTAGTCGAGCAACTGTCGCACTTTAACCAAATGGGTTGGGTCAGGCCAATCCGATCCGGACCCAATGAGTCAAGTCATAAAATCAGGTCAGTTAGCCCTAACGCATCACGTGTATTTTTGTTTGGGCCATTCGGTTCTTTTTGGGTCTCTAAGATTGAAGCTCAATTCAACCCTATATGTTGACTGTTAGGCCGGCCCGTCGATCAGACCAATTTAGCCAGCTCTAGTAAATGTCATGCAGTCATGACATTATATATAATATAAATAAATCAAGTTCCAAGTTTCGATTGATTAATTTAGAAAAGGATGAGATGAGTCCAAATTCGTCCTTTGAGTAAATTAAATGCAATAAAAACTTATACAAATATCCAGTAAAAATGTTAATTCGTCCTTTACGAGATAATCAAACATCTGGTCCCTGAAAAAATCATAGAGTGTGTTATTAGTTATGACTAGAATTGATAAAATTGGTCTGGACTGACGGGCCGACCCAACCAACCAACATATCGGGCTGAGGTTTTTTAACGCCCCAATGGAACCATACATTTTGGTCCAGCCCAAATGGCTCGAAGCCCGAACGACCCAATCAAAATTACTCGTATTGACCTGGACTGAGTAATAAGAAATGTGGCCCGACCCAACCTAGTTATATGACTTCGGTCGCTGGGCTCATGCTAGGTCAACATAGCACAACACATTGCCAGCTCTCACGATAGAATTCAAACCCCCAACACTCTAATTTAATTTTGTTGATTTATGCTATAAATCTCTCTTTATATCACACAGTCGAAACCCCTTGAAGAACAAAATGTGCGTCATAATTTACTTTCATTAGGATTCGAACCCTCAATACTCTAATTTAACTTATCCCACTTTATCACTGCGCATGCGCGCAAAGGCTAATAGGGGATTTTTTGGGCACACATGATGTTAGGGATGGCAATTCGATCCGCCACGATCAAGAACGGCCCCGCCGCCCTGTTTGGGTCGCCCCACCCGTGACCCGTGGCGCGGCGGGGCAGGACTGCATATCACCCCCGCCCATGGTTACCCGTCCCGCTCCCGTGCAATTTTTTTTTGTCTTTTTTAATATATTTAATATATGTTTTACATGTATATTATATAGGATAATATAGTTTTATGTATTTAATACTATACTTAAAATATATAATGACAAATATCATTTATAATACAAATTGTAAGATTAAAAAATTATTATTATTAATACAAAATACATGATAAAAATATTAAAAAAATAATTATTACTCCCAACACGGGTCGTCCCGCCCCACCACGTGGAGGGGACATGGCAGGTTTGGGTATTGAGATACTCGCCCCGCCGCATTACCATCCATACATGATGTTATTACTCTTAAACCAGGTTTCAAAATAATGGCCCATGACGCAGAGGCCACTTGCGGATTTTTTGGCACACATGATGTTATTACTCTTAAACCATGTTTCAAAATAATGGCCCATACTTCCTGTTAGAGAATTTTCTAACCGCAAGTTTACGGTGTCAAGTTTTAATATAGTGATATGAGTAGAGTTGTCGTATCCACAAGGAATGCGTGTATAAGTACCAAGTATAAATTACCTATGCTATATTTGACAGATCAATAATAGGTGGATGTCTCAATTTATAAATAAAAATAACTAGATATAACTAATCAAAATATAAACATCTAAATCTATGGGAGAATGAATTCTAGAGGTGTGATGAATCTAGTTTTCCCTTATATTATCAATATGGTATATCAATCACAAATTACCAATTTATAAGTCAAGATTTCTACAATAATCATTTCCTCTCTCGAGTGCCAAATGATTTTAGATCACAATTGGGAAATCAATATCTCTATAAAAATCACCAATTGAAATCTCAATAAAAACTATGAATCTTGGTTGATGACTTCAAAGGATTCACAAATCTCTCAATTCTATGAAATCCTAGGTTATGCTATTTCAAGGTCATGTATTCAATTACCTCTCTCAAGTGTCAAATCAAATACACCAAACACTCTAAATTATTGATCAAGTAATTTAGAAGCAATAAATCCAAATAACACAAATAGATTGGGAAATCTAGATTGACAAACCACAATATCAAAATATAAGTTCAAACATAGATTACATCATCCCTCTAGAATTATAAAGTTTAGCTCATGATGAAAATACAAATACTCATAATCAAATGAGAATGCATCTCAAATGATATACAAGAAACAACAAAGAAGGAATTAAAGAGATTAAAGAAGAATCTTATCTATTTCTAGATGATAAATATCTTCAATCTTCTTCCCCAACTCTTTTCTTGTGTCTTGGTGGTGTTGGTTTTCATCCCCAAGTGTCTTCCATCCCCTAGTTCACGCCTCCCTTGTATCCATTTATAGTGCCCTCCTTTTAGATCCAAAAATCGGACTTTTCTTGTTTTGTCCGCCCACGGGCGCTGCAGTCATCAAAAATGGCGCCGCAAAGACACACATGACACACCCGGTCTTTGCAGCCAAATAGGGGCTTTAGCCTTTAGCCGCTATCCAAAATTTGGCCACGCCTGATTTTCGCCTCCGCATGCTAATACGCCTTGTTAGCTGCAGCGCCACCCAAACGTCCGAATTTGGTTTTGAGACCTTCATCAAAGTTGTAGCCCTATCTCTTAGCTTTCTATATCCACTTGAATCATATCAATATCAATTTTGTAGAGAGAGTTATGGCCAAAATACGAAACCCTGCCAGTGATGGAAATTTCAAACGCATTTGGACGTTTCTTCAAATCAATCTCTCGTTGCTTGATCGTTCATACTTATTTTGATACATGATTCATTAATATGACTATAAACTCAACATAATTGGCCCTCAACATGGATTGACCACTCAAATGACTCGAAACAATGGGAATTAATGCCTAACCTATGAGATATAACAAAAATGACTCAAAATACTCAAAACAACACAAAACTCAAGTTTAAGAAGCCCAAATCAATGGTATAAAACCAAATGAACACTTCCTAGCTCGTAGATCAAGTTATATTAGAACATGTTCAACCAGGGGTGTAGTCGGCTTACCCCTAGTCCAAATCTTTTTTCCCCTGGCCAATTATTTTTTTTCACATTAAAAAACATATAATTTTATTTTTATTTTTTCTGCCTTAAAAAAATGAAAAAAAAAATTCGGGGGGCCAGGCCCCATGGAGGCTCCCGTGGATCTGCCTCTGTGTTCAACTTGGGTGTCAATCTCTAACCCGACATGAAAATTTGATACGACCCTCATCTAAAGTTATAGAGAGAAACACGAACCCGACCCGAAGTTACCGATTTGTCTAAAACGTAATTAGTTTATCTTTTACTAAATTTTTGATGTATTTTGAGCATAATCCGAAATCAACCCGAGACAAAATATGAAATCCGACCCAATGATCCAAATTGACACCCCTATGTTCAACTATGTTTAATTCCAGATTTGTATCATACTTGACCTTGTTTGCTAGAGTCTACTAATCAATCGATGGTTATGATAAAGTTTTCTTATATGGGCAACTATGTTACTGTTGGAATTTGGTCTTTGAGAAATGGGTGTTGACCCGATTTTGACCAAACAATTAAGTGGTTTCCATTAGTGAAAAATGGAATTAAATTATTTGTAAAAATTTTACTAAGAGAGTAGATGAGAATAGCATTTGGAATTTCTCAAAACCTATTCCGGGTGAATGAGAAATTAATGCTAGAAGTTAGCCACTTAATACAAATAAATGGTATGGAAAATGGAAAATGTGGGGAATGAGAGATGCTCCATTCCACATAGGGAAATGAGGATAAATTTGCACGCTTAATATATCCCAAGTTGGACATATAGGTTTGGCCCTTGGGGACACCCAAGTTTTTAAAGGGGTGAGGACCTACATGTTTGTGTGTTTGATTCAAAGCACACACGCGCACACGCCGCCACCGCCGGCTCGGCTACCCGGTCCAGTCGAGGTCACGGGCCCGGGCTTGGGCTTCAAGGCCCTTATTCTTTTTGGACTAAAAGCCGAAGTTTTGCGAACCATCGCACGGGATGGCGCACGGCCCGTGCGTCGGGGTCGTGCGCCCTGCAAACTTTTGCGCACCAAATAAGACGCGGCAGTGCACGCACGGCCCGTCGTCATGCGTCACGCGCCCTCGAACAGCATCTGTCGGTCAAAATATGTCTTTTTCGAGCCAAAAGACGCGATCTTTCCATACGAGGCACCTAAGGCCTATAACTATCGATCCCTGCTGATGAAAAACATACGAAAAAACATAAGATATTAACCTGTCACATTGCATTTGAGCATATTGGCATTTTTCCTCCTTCAAAGCTTGAAAGTCAGAAACATTCATGTTGTTCGCTGTGATTCCGGTTTTTGCAAGTGCTGCTAAACCGGAATTGTAAGTCGTTATATCTTAGAGACGAACGCCAGAAGCGTAAGCACTTTGTATACGGGGCATATTTCGTCTTGCGGAGACTGAATTTAATTCAGGCCTCGACTTAAGCCATACACTTATTCTAGCCATTTTCTTCCTAAACAGAAACCTTCACCAAAATAAAATAAAATGGCCGAGAGCCATAAGAATTCTAGATGATCTTGTGTTAAACAAGATATCAGAAGTTGAAAGGGGAGCTTTACTTTTTAGCAAACCACATAAAGGAGATTGCCTTGAAATGTGGGGGTGCTTTGAAAAAAGTAGAAGCGTCGAAAGAAATAAATTCAGCATTTATGATATAAGTGATGGTACGATCATTAAATCAAGAAATATTGTATTTATTAAAGGTGTCTTTTCTTGAAAAGGAAAGAGGTAAGTCTAGACATTTTTGTTGTAGACATAATACCAATAAACAATTGATTTTCGAATGGGTTATTTCGGTTGACTACGTGAAGTCAAAGGAAAACCTTGCGGATCCGCTTACGAAAGGCATAAATCGAGATCAACTGCATAAACTGTTAAGGGGAATGGGTTTAAAATCCATAACTTAAAGAATGTCCATAGCGGTAACCCAACCTTATGAATTGGAGATCCCAATACCTTGGTTCAATGGGACAACTAAGTTATGAATGTTCAGCTGAACACTTGGAAAAATGTGTTAGCTCTTTCTCGATACATCCAAGTGAATGTAAACCTGCTGAATGTGGTGAGGTTAAGTTTAAGACTTTTAATGATTCCTATACCGAAATGTGGAGTATGGCAGAATACTCTTCAATAAGAGATCACCTATATAAGTGAGAAGTAATGACCGCTTCAAAGTAAACACTTATGAATCTAAGATATGGTCCAGGGCCAAAATGGACACAACGTGAGAACAACAAGTGTTAGAGTTGTTATTGTGTAAGTATTGTTGTCTCGATTTACACAAACGACTGAGTAGTTCAAGACATCGCGTTACTAAGCAACCAGTAAATCCGATAGTATTTTACTAAGCAAGGTTCAAAGTCACAAGCTACCTATCCTGATGCAATAACGATTCGCTGAGACTTTCAAGCGAATCGCATACACGCATGCATTGATTTCATTCATATGGGGGAAAATTGTTGGAATTTGGTCTTTGAGAAATGGATGTTGACCCAATTATGACCAAATAATTAAGTAGTTTCCATTAGTGAAAAATGAAATTAAATTATTTGTAAAAATTCTACTAAGAGAGTAGATGAGAATAGCATTTGAAATTTCTCAAAATCGATTCCGGGTGAATGAGAATTTAATGCTAGAAGTTAGCCACTTAATACAAATAAATGGTACGGAAAATAAAAAATGTGGGGAAGGAGAGATGCTCCATCCCACATAGGAAAATAAGGATAAGTTTGCACACTTAATATATCCCAAGTTGGACATATGGGTTTGGGCCCTTGGGGGCACCCAAGTTTTTAAAGGGGTGAGGACGTACATGCTTGTGGGTTTGGTTCAAAGCACACACGCGCGCGCGCCGCCACCGGCCGGCTCGGCTCGGCCCAGTCCGGGGTCGTGGGTGGGCTTGGGCTTCAAGGCCCTTATTCTTTTTGAACCAAAAACCTTCAAAATAAATGTTTAATTAATTTTTGTAAGTAATTAAACTGATTTAATTAATTTTTTGTAATTAATTAAATGAATTCAACCTGGGAAGAGTTCGGACCCGCGCACGACCCGTGCGGTCGGGTCGTGCTACCTGCCGAAGTTTTGCGAACCAGCGCACGGCCCGTGCGTCGGGGTCGTGCGCCCTGCCGAACTTTTGCGGGCAGGCGCACGGCCCGTGCGTCTGGTCGTGCGCCCGAACAGGTGCGTCTGTCAGTGCAAAATGTGTCTTTTCGAGCCAAAAGACGCAATCTTTCCATACGAGGCACCCAAGGCTTATAACTATCGATCCCTGCTGATGAAAAACATACGAAAAAACATCAGATATTAACATGTCACATTGCATTTGAGCATATTGACATTTTTCCCTCCTTCAAAGCTTGAAAGTCAGAAACATTTCTGTTGTTCGCTGTGATTCCGGTTTTTGAAAGTGCTGCTAAACCGGAACTGTAAGTCGTTGTATCTTAGAGACGAACGCCGGAACCGTAAGCACTTTGTATACGGGGCGTATTTCGTCTTGCGGAGACTGAATTTAATTCAGGCCTCGACTTAAGCCATACACTTATTCTAGCCATTTTCTTCCTAAATAGAAACCTTCACCAAATATTTTACCCAACAGTTACAAAGTAGAATTAATTACAAAAACTACCCTGAGATTTAGTCTGATTACAAGAACTACCCTGAGATTTAGTCTGATTACAAGAACTACCATATTTAGAACTGCTTACAGTTGAACAGGTTGTCTTGACAATTTATGCCTTAAAAGCACAACTATATTCTGAGACCATATATGAGTACTAAACAGGAAGCCAAGAAGTTAAAATAACTACATACAAAGAGCTTAAAAACATTGCTCCACCAAACCAAACTAAGAACTCAAAAATTGCAAATATTATACAAGTTTCTGAATTAGGAATTCTGGTTCTGGCTTTTATTAATTTGATCTTCAACTTCAAAAAATTAGTACCTAGCTCCATGGACCTGTAGACACAATAGGAAATGAGACATATGAAACATATAACAATTACTATAAAAAAAATAACACATTATCAAATCTAACTCATTATCTTGAGAATATTCAATTTTATGATCAAAAGATAATTAGATATAAGGAGTGTTTGCAAACTCAAAAAAAAAAAAAAAGGTGATTCTCAGATTTTTAGACGCAAAAAACAAACTGTGTTCTCTCATCCGGAAGCTGATAATCACTTTTTTTAAGAGTTTGAAAACACTGATGTACTTACATCAAATCCCACGGGAGATCTGCAGTAATTGGTATTACTAAGCACCGTGCTAGTCGATCCACACTCGCTGTCCTTAAGCGAAATCGTTGACTTGTCAAGATTAAGACACCAAGGGTGCTGATCATAATTCGGTCCAACGTGAGACGATGATCTTTGAATTCTGACAGCCTTGGCAATATTCTTCCCTTCCAAGGAAGACCTCCGCCTGCTCGGTTGCCTCTCAAACGTTATAACGGGCCGTTGCTTGGGGGCGCTATGTGATCGAAGTTTAGCAATAGAGGACCTAGTATTGGCCATGTAGTTGGGGTAAAATGGGTAATCATTGTAAAATGATTCTGCATACTCTGATCTAGGATAGGCGAACGGGCTTTTTGATGGATCGGGCTTCGCTAGGGCCGGGTAGTAGCATTGAGGGCTGAACGAGTATTCCTCGAAATGGTTGCTGCATGTTCTTGGGCTCATATGATCAGTTATTGCTGATGGTGATGATGGTGAGATTTTTGTGGAGATTTTGTGTTCTGTTCTATTGAATTGTCTGTGGTTTGAGTAACTGTTTCGGGCTTTTGTAACGGGCTTGTATTCGCCTAGATCCATCTCTACAATCTTGATGGTTTCTTTGGGGCTTCTATCAAAATCCTACATGCACATTGATCAGATGGGGTGTTTAGCAAAAATAATCGATTGGAAATGAGAAACACGAACCCGAATGTGACACGAACAAACATAATATTACGAGTATGTCTTAAAACGTACTTATCTTATATTTTACTTAATTTTATGTTTATTTTGAACATAACCCCGAAATTGGCCCAAGAACTGAACATGAAAATGACCTAATGCCCCGAATCGTCACCCCTAATTTATGTTAAAAGAATTTAAATCTCAATGGGATGTTTGTAATAACCTAAGGAGGTATTCATAAATTTAAAAGATAATTAGGTTTTTTTGGTAATCAGGCTAAACTCAAGGGTGTATTTTGCAATTAACATTATTATTAAATTACAAAAAAAACTGAAATTTGGGCTAATTATAAAAATACCCTGATAGTTCCTCTAGTCATGTCTCATTACATGATTGATATTATGATTTTACAATATCAATCATGTAATGAGACATGACTAGAATAACTATCTCAACTCATCGCCATATCATCGTATTTTCTATGCAAGTGGAAAAATCTATGATAATGATGGTTTTGGAATTTCATCTCATTTCTCCTTCGTATGAAGGTTGCATCAGGAAGGGTATCCAACGTAAAATTTTGCTACTTTACTTTTTGTGTGAATTTGTAGTAATTTCAGAAAAATTAATTGATACTATAAACTTCACACCACCGACCCCACATAGACAGGATAAGATGCAGTTGATGATGTTGATGACCCTCAGATTTTGGCTAATTACAAAAGACCCAAAGTTGATGAAAACTAACAAAATTCCTGTTTGAGGTTTGATTATGTCTTATATATTCCCCTTTAAAAGCAAAAATCATTTCAAAAACCCCTTGATATTTAATATTGCATTTATCCCTTAAAGTTAAAATAAATCAAACCCAAAAATCTATGGGTTTTTTATGTAATTAGCCCAAAGGGTTCTTTGTAATTATCCCAAAATAAAATGATAAAATACTTACTTGATTCAATTTCTTAAACTTGTCCTCTTGTGTAAATTTTCTTGAAGTAAATTGCATTTGAGCAATGAATTTAGCTTCCTCAGCCATGTGAAGTCTTTGTGCTCTAGCTCTGGCCTGAGCAGTCACCAATGCTAGCATACACCTAAGTGTATCAGTTGCTTGTTTTCTTACCAAATGCCCTCTTACCAATGCCTGTAGCTTCACTAATCCTCTTAATGCATTCAAAGCTTTCCTTGCCTGAAAAAAATTGCAAAAATTAAAATAAGGCCAATAGAAGCACCGATTTGTTTTTGTCTATAATGTGCCTTTTCCTCCCTTTCTTTGTTATTGAATTCATAGGAACTCTGTTTTAAAACCCTATGAATAAATTAAAACCTCAAATTCATACAAGAAATTGATCGTTAAAAGTTCGTTTGAGCTCCGTTCGTTAACAGGACGAACCAAGCCTCAACACATTTTTTCGTTCGATACTATGTAAAGTTCGGCTTAAGCTCAACTCGATTAGTAAAAATAGAAAAAAAATGGTATGTGTGAAAATATCAAATTACTTGAGCTTGATTTGTGTTCACGATACTCGTTTGAGTTTGATTCGATTAATAACAAAACCAAACTCAAACCAATATTTAAAATCTCGTTGAATTCAAACAAGCATGACTGTGTTCTACTCTACTCGATTCATTTACGCCCCACCATTACGTATTCCATGAATTAGATAAAATAACTTAAAACGAAAAGAAAAGTTTTTGAAGAGTATTAATTTCATATTTATAATTATTTTTGCATCTATGATTCTATCTCTCTCTCATCCTCAAAAAAAAAAAAAAATAAAGGATTTTCAAGAAATGCATACCAAATATCCCCGGAAAACAGACTGAATCTTGATTGCAGCTCCGTCCTCCACCGAGCTGGCCCTCCCGGAGGTGGCGACCGAAAGCTGAATCACGGCGGCGTTGGCGGCAGTGTTCTCCACAAAATCGGAGTCTGGCCGCTCCGGCGCGGCGGCCGAAGGGCGGCGGAAGCTCCACCGCCGCTTTTCTTTCGGTGTTGTCGGCTGTGGGATTGATATGGGAGTTGTTGGATAATGATGCTCAATATTGGTAGCTGAATTTTGCAGACTGGTTGCATTTTTTTTACTCTCCTTCTCTTTATGATCTTTCTTTCCTGTCAAGAAATTTCTAATCCACTTCCCAGTCTTCCCCATTATTTCACTATCTGACGCACAAAAAAATATATACAGAACGAAAGCAACAAATTAATGGCCTTATATATTATTTTTCCCACACTGGTCCATTGTTTATGAACTGAAAATTTTTATCGTTCTAATCCTATCATGTAATGAAGAAGAAACAGAGGAAGGAAAACTCTTTTGTTAATTTCTAAGGTAATGGTGGCTTTTTTTATTTTTATTTTTATGACAGACAAATTCTATTATACTTTTAAAGTCACAAATTTGGCTGAGAAAATGGACACCTTTTTGAGGGATTTGTGAAAAAGGTAAAAAGGGGTGGTGGTATAAATAGCACGAAATTGGGATTGGGGTGACCAGAAAGCATGTGAAAATTGGATACGGGTCATCTATATTTCCATTCCATAAAAATGTGTGTATATGTGCATATATATATAGATGCATTTGTCTCTTTATCACTCCAACTCTACAATAAAATTACACATACTAAAATGTAGATGATGATGTTGTGAATGTGGGACTGCTCAACCAGTAACACGTCATTTGACCACTTTGTCAGTTTGATTGATGAAAGTTGCTAAATGAAATCATATTTACATTTGTAATAAAGTGACACGAACTATTAGTTATTATTAATTGATGGGCTACCTCATATATAGCAAGGACAAGAGTTTGATGGGAAAAAAGAAAAAGAATTTACGGGTAGTTGGATGAAGCTTCTATTTTCTATTGTGTTTTATTTGGTGTTATAACTTATAATACATCATATAAAATTTCAGATGGAATCTTTTGTTCAAAAAATGTGTTTCATATAGTATTTAATCGCACAGATGATCATTACATATATAAAAACTATCATACTGAAAACCCACAATCAGGCTTGATTTATGTTTCAAAATTAATATGATAATTTTTGTTTGTGTGGTATAATAGGAGATGAAACATCTTTTTGGAATGAGAAGATCCTATGCGGTAAAATCCACGTATACTATAATGATCAGTTTGGATCTCCTATTTCTTACGGTATTCCAACACATCAAATGAATGGCATGTGTATAATAGTGGCATTATCTTATATTCATGACATTCATATGGTGTAATTGAGACGAATGAAATAGAAGATCTGGTATATACTAGTACGAGTAGATTTAGAAAATAAAAATTGAGGGAAATGAGGAAAATAAATTTTCAACGGGGTAAATTTAGAATATCATAATTATATACATATATTAATTTTTAAAAATATTATATTGTTATGTTATACCTTAGTCCTGCCTCTCGCATACAGAGGCTTGATTCTCGGATTTAGATTTCCTAATCTACTTTCTTATTTCACTTTATATTCCAATGTTTGGATAAATGATACGTGTTTGTGTATTAAGACAATCAACATCACATTTTTTTAGTACATATTGTGGTAGATGATGAATCGGGAATCGATCTCAAATCAAGCGCTTG
Organism: Rehmannia glutinosa; assembly: GCA_016081115.2. Lineage (NCBI taxonomy): Eukaryota > Viridiplantae > Streptophyta > Magnoliopsida > Lamiales > Orobanchaceae > Rehmannia > Rehmannia glutinosa. The sequence goes on along the minus strand of JABTTQ020002660.1, from coordinate 27,654 downwards.
AGAATTTTAACCACTCCACCATTATTTGATTCCCAACAATACACATTTATCTTATAAATACATGTCATTCATCTAACAAATTAGAACATGAAATCTTGATCCATGATTCTAACTTCCATTTATTCTATTTTCGAGCAATAAATGACCGATTTCCATTAATAGAATTGAGGAAAACCTCGAGAGAAAAAAGGTATATTAGGATATATACAATTATGGTTGTCATTTGATTAAAACGATATACATCAAGCGGATCATGTTTCCATAGATATTTTCCCAATAATGATTACTATTAACATAGAAGTAAGTAACCCTCAATTTCCTTCTCAAAAAAAGGTAACCCTCAATTTCTCAAATTAAATAATGTGAGGAGTAATTTCGTGGGACACAAATTTGGTTTTATGATCCTATGTAGAGAGAGAGGCCCCTTTATGGGAGTTGGATCTCGCACATGGTTACATTGAACTATTTTCATTAGTTAATGTCAAACAAAATTCTCCAAGATCCAAGACATGTCAAGTTGTAAGGGCTACACATTATATTATTACACAAACACTTATGTGAGAGACTGTCTCACGGTCTAAATCAGTGAGACGGATCATCACATGGATGGTCCACATCCTTCATATTTTCTAGTTCCCTTATTTTTTCTTTTTTTCTCTCATTGGTCCTCCTCCTCCTCCTCATCCTCTCTCTCTCTCTCTCTCTCTCTCTCTCTCTCTCTCTCTCTCTCTCACGTATTCTTCCACTTCTTTCTCTCTCATCTTATTGGTATCCCTTCCTCTTTCTTTACTTGGTCCCCTTTCTCTCTCCTAATGTTCCTCCTCTCTCTCTACACATGTTTAAATCAAAATTCTTTAGAAAATAAATCCCCGAAGAAATGATACTTTAAAAATGAATATTTTTCATGGTATAATTGATACCTTTTTTAATAAAAAAAAGTGATATTTTTTTAATAACGAAGTAATATTTATTTTAATGATAAATAAATAAGAGGCGATACTTTAATTTATTAATATGAAATGATACGAAATGATACTTTTTTAATAAAATGTGATACTTTTTTAATAGGAAATACTTTTTTAATAAAATTAAGTTTTGCTTTAATAAAAATTGACACTTTTTTTTAATAAGAAGCGATACTTTGTCTATAAAAATTGATACCTTGTTTAATTAAAAATGATATTTTTTAATAAAAAGTGATAATTTTTTAATAAATAGTAATACTTTTTGAATAAATAGCGATATTTTTTTTGTAAAAAGTGATACTTTTTTCCATAAAAAGTGATTATTTTTAATAAAAAGTAATAATTTTTCATAAGAAATGATACTTTTTATTTTCCATAAAAAGTGACAGTTTTTTAATAAGAAGCGATACTTTTTCTATAAAAATTGATACCTTGTTTTAATAAAAATGATATTTTTTTTAATAAAAAGTTATAATTATTTAATAAATAGTAATACTTTTTGAATAAATAGTGATACTTTTTTTGTAAGAAGTGATACTTTTTCCATAAAAAGTGATATTATTTTTAATAAAAAGTAATAATTTTTTAAAAGAAATGATACTTTTTCCATAATAAGTGATACTTTTATTTTAATAATAAAAAGTGATACTTTTTTAATAAGTAGTAATATTTTTTTAATTGATACTTTTTTTTTGTAAGAAGTGATACTTTTTGAGAAGTGATATTATTTTTAATAAAAAGTAATAATTTTTTCATAAGAAATGATACTTTTTTCATAATAAGTGATACTTTATTTTAACAAAAAGTGATATTTTTCGAGTTTAATGTGATACTTTTCCCATAAAAAGTTATACTTTATTTTCTCCATATTTTTCCTTTGTGTAGAGACAAAGGACGATAGACATGATGAGAGAGAGATGGACCACATGAAGAGTTGGATGAGGAGAGAGGGGGGACCATGAGAGAAGTGAGGTGTGTTAGGAGAGAGAGAAAGAGGGGGGACCATGAGAGGAGTGGGATGTGGGGAGGGAGAGAGGACATGTAAATATTTATAGAGAGAGAAGGAGCATGTGAATTTTAGGCAATAGGGCAATCCGTGAGATACCATATTATTATACTCCATTCATCCCAAAATCATAAACTTTTATTACGTTTAATTAGCCACAAATTTTTTTATAATATATATAATGAGTGAGATTTAGTGGTGTTTTATGTTTTTATTTGAAAGAGTGTTTGTAAAAACTTTTTTACAGTGATTGTCAGTTTTTTACTGGAAACAAAAAAAAATATTTTTGGGTTTCGAATGTTAAAACTTCTCTACTGGCATTTACTACAATTCGAAAATTGTACTGTGAGGGTGTTTGGCTAAACTTATTTAAAATACCTTATAAAATACTTTTAGAGGTTATATGATGTTAGATTTTATTTTAATATAAGTGGTTGAAGTGTTTAGATAAAATAAGATGAAATAACTTTTAAGATGTTAGTAATGACATTTTTGTAATTAAAAAAGCCAAAGTAAAAGGATGTTGATAACATATTATTTTGGAAAAAAAAGTGAGATCCCCCACCTTTTTAAAAAGAGCTTATAAGCTCTTAACATCTTATTTTGAGAACTTAAAAAAACTCTTTGAAAAAATTTGCCAACCACTCTTATAAATTTTATAAGCTCAGTCAAACATTATTTGAATGTGGAATGTTTCTGATTCTGTAAAAGTATTTAAGGTATTGTCGTAATTAAATTTGATACTTTTGTCCTGAAGTTATTTGAGAATAGATGAACTTTTTTTTAATACTAGTAAAAATACTACTATTATTTATTTTAAAAAAACTCATCCGACATATTTTTTGTCAAACACTTTTTTTTTGACAGATTTTTGTCAAACACTTCAATTTCAATTGTTTTGAGCTTTCATTTTCCCCCAAATATTATCACCAACTTTCACTTTAACTACTATTAAATTCTGCTACAGTAAACTGTTTTTAAATTAAATTTTTTATTTTTTTTGCAACCACTCTTCAAGTAAAATATATTCTTTGAAACGTCCAAAAAAAGGTTAAAACAATGAGTACTAGACGTCATTAATGCGTGCATATAAATGACAAGGAGGGAGCAAACAAATTATTTATGGCCATTTGACCTTTGTATTAAGGACACAATTTAGCGTCACTTTATATTGTGGTACCTAAAATTGACATTTACCAAACACAAACTAAGTTAATTACCGCATGCCGTGTGCATATGATTGGGATATTATATTGCTTTCACAATTATTATTTCAATGGTATGTTTAAGTTGTTTTATATTAGTTTGATCGTTGATTCACCATCTCATTTTCACGTGATTTTGATTTTCTTGATTTTCATAATTTTAAATTCTTCCAAGAATAATATGTTACATGATATGACTAATGAAGTTGTCCGTTTCTTTGTAGTGGAGCCAAACTTAGAATGAGGAATTTACAGATACTGCCTAAAAATGTCGTATTCCCACTTTATTAGATACTGCTTAAAAACATCATAGTCCCGTGTGGTACCTAGTTATAAAGAATGCATGGGATGTGACATGTTACGTCGGTCAATCCTAGTCAAGGTAATAAAATCCAAGTCCAAAGGTGAATACTCGCGCGTAGAACCAACTTGCAAGACTACAAAACATATATACAAGGTTAAAAAGACTTTGGGTTGTCATAGGGAAACCCTATGATGCTTAAGTCATCGTATACATGAAGATATAACAAAGCAGGTAAAAAAGTTAATGCGTAAATTTAGGGATAACAATGGATAGCACTACAAGAAACCAATCAAATTCCAACAAAATAATTCCAATATTACAACAAACCGTTGGAAAATTTCAACAGTGATTCCAACGAAAATTCCAATATTACATTATATACCGTTGGAAAACTCCAATGAAAATTCCAGCGATAAACAAAAGTACTGTTGGAATTCCTGTTGGAATTTAAACTTTCAACGGAAATTCCAACATTACAAAACCGTTGGAAAATTCCAACAGTAATAAAATCATTGGAATAAACCACTGGAACTACTAGTGGAATTTTAAAATTCCAACAGAAATTCCATCGCTAAAACATACCATTGGAAAATTCCAACAAAAATTCCAACAGTAAACCAAATGTTGGAATTAATTGTTGGAATTTCCGTTGGAGTTTTTAAAATTCCAACGGAAATTCCAATGGTACAACATGTTGTTGGAAAATTCCGTTGGAAATTTCAATACCATTGGAAAATTTCATTAATAGAGGTTAAAAGATTTGATAGTATTATCCATATCAATAAAATAAATTTTTTCTTCTGGAGGCAATCATATTAAAACTACATAGTTAAATGTGCTTGACTTGGGACAAATTGATGATGGGTGACCTACTGGGAATTTAAATATATTAGATAATGAGATAAAATGATTGAATATTTCAATGGGTATATACCATTGGAATTACCATTGGATTAAATTCCAATAGCATAACTCAGTTGGAATAACCGTTGGAGTTTTTCCCAACGATTATATATATTCCAATGGTATAACTCTGTTGGAATTAGTGTTGAAAAAATGTTGGAGTTTTTTTCCAACAGTTGTATATTTCAATGGATAAATAACATTGAAAATACTGTTGGAATATTTTCCATTGGAATTTCCATTGGAATTTTGCCATTCCAATGACCATTTTACCAACAATGCATATTATGTTGGAATTTCCGTTAGAATCGATAATTTCAACGATAACTGACCAAATTCCAACATATTTTTCCCATTGGAATTTCCTTATTTTCTTGTAGTGTAGGGCCTATGTTTCGAGGGGCCTGTAGCAAAAAAAAAAAAATGGGGCCCTTGTGTTAACATAAAAAAATAATGTTACAAATGTAATTTGCTAATTTAACATATAAAATAAGATATGTAATAACAAAAATATCATACTCCAACTTTAACATTTTGGTCTCATTAAAATAAAGTTGCAACAAAAATTATTTAATAAAGTTGCAACAAAAATCATTTAAAGATTGTACAGAGGAATATTGCATTTTAAACCGTATAGATGCTGCTTTTTAAGGCAGATTACTCCAAGTCAACGGTGTTGATAAAACTCTTCTTCCCAAGGAGGAAGTCTTCAAGTCTTCTTCTCCGAAAGCTGGAAATTCTTCAATTGGGAACTTGCCTGCACACGTACGCAAACGTTAGGGGGGTCCCTGAGGTTGCCCAGGGAGGCCCCTCCGACGCTCAAGTAAGCTTGTGATTGAGAGAAAATAATACAAAGAAATCTTTTGAATTAAATATGTAGGAGAGTTATGAGACAGATCGTACTTTACAAATGAATAGGAGGAACCTTTTTATACCTGGTAGATGGGCGTGTAGGAGAAAACGGCCTATGGGCCAGTCTCGGACTCCTTTGGGCCGAGTTATTTTATTAAGAGCCTGTTGGACAATTAATATTAAATTAATATATAAATTAAATTATATATTAAATAATTAAATATCATTTTTGCCCCCAATATAAGCCCGTAGCTTCGGTGCTGCGGAGGTATGAATCGGTGTGGGAGCTAAACCAGTACCATGTCTGGCTCGTCTTATTGTACATTTTGTCTTGCCTTTGGAGAATATTTGACCATGTCATCCAAATGTAATGTTTTTGTCTCTACTCTTTAACTTTGGAATTCTTTTCTTTGTAGAAGACTTAGAAAAATTTCTTGAAAGTTGAGGTTAAAGCTCATGGAGAGTTGGAGTGATAAGTGGAGTGCACCAAGTGAGGAGAGAGGTGAGAGTTCGAATGGTGGATGAGGCATTACTCCGGGGATAAGTGGAGTGCACCCTGTGTGCCCTTCTGCGTGGAAGATGGCACCCCCGTGTGTCCTCCTGCGTGGAGGGGGCGCCCTGGGCCAGCCCTCGGTCCTTCATTCCTTGCGTTTTTCTCCGTCTTTTCTGGAGTTTTTCCTTTCTTCGAGCAAGATTTCGGATTCTGAGCTTTTTTCATTTCCGTGTTCCTCCATTTTCTCCAGAGTTTAGCTTATGATTCCTTTTCCATGGGGACTTGTTCTTTATTTGTGTAGTGATGAACCTTCCCTTTGGAAGGAAACTTTAATTCATTCGGAGTGGCCGGAGATACTCGTTGCTCTATCCCTTCCGGAGCTCGGAGAGAGCCCCCTTATCGAGCTTGGAGGGAGCACCCTTCTCGAGCATGGATGGAGAACCCTTCTGGAGCTCGGAGGGAGCATCATTCTGGAGCTTAGAGGGAGCATCATTCCGGAGCATAGAGGGAGCACCCTTCTGGAGCTTTCTCCACGTTCTTGCTTTCTCATTTGATCTTTTCCCCATAGGTGTTAGCATTTTTGCCTTTTTTTTCTCACAAATTTTCATTGTGGAGAAGAATTTACGGGAAATCTTGTGAGGAGGCTCCTCCCTCCGTGGTCTTAGCCGGAGGAGGAAAATTTATGAGGACTCCTCCGTATTGGGGGCCTCCCCCCTCGGGAGTGTAAAACTTCTCTATGAGACTTTTTTTTACCTCACGAAGCGGAAAGCTTATCTAGATGATCTTATTTGCCTCATGGAGCAGAAAGCTTCTCTAAAGGATCTTGTTTGCCTCACGGAGTGAAAAGCTTCTCTAGAGGATCTTATTTGCCTATGGAGTAGAAAACTTCTCTGAAGGACTTTGTCTGCCTCACGAAGTTGAAAGCTTCTCTAGAGGACTTTGCTTGCCTCATGGAGAAGAAAGCTTCTCTAGAAAACTTTATTTACCTCACGGAGCTGAAAGCTTCTCTAGAGGATTTTGTTTACCTCACGGAGCGGAAAGCTTCTTTAGTGGAATGTATTTACCTTACGGAGCAGAAAGCTTCTCTAGAGGGCTTATTTTTCTCCGAGAGCACCGGAAGAGTCCTCTTGTCCAAATGAGGATGTTGGCGAAAACACTCAATGGCATAAATGAGTCTTTGCAACCGCGTTCTTTGGTGAGACCGAGGGTAATCGACACTTGACTGCTTCTTGCTTCGTGTGCAATGGGTTCTTGGGTTGATTCCTTTATGAATCTAATTTTACATCTTTCGAGTCTTCGTCTTCTCCAAAGAGTTGAGCATTTCTCTCTCCTTTTGCATTCGGGTGTACCTCTCCAATGAATAAAGATTTTACTGAGCCCCTCCACCGTGAGGATGGTTCATCGACCGTCATTGTTAAGTAGTTTTGTTTTTCCGTAAAGGGTTGCTTGCTCCGAGATAATTTGACTTGTCCTGGATGGCTCTTGAATCCTTGGCCCAAGCGTTGAGGGAGTTTTTGTCTATACTTTCTGGACTTCAAGGTTTGTTTGTGCTCCATCAATGTGATGGCTTCTTTAGCGTCTAGTTGTTTTCCATTCATTATTCTTCTCTTTTTGTTCTAGTCGAGTGAGAGTCATTCTTCATGGATCTCACGCTGCTGCTACAACGACAGGTGCCCTTACGAGGGGTCTTCATGCGATTGAGTTTGGGGATATCCTCGGGCGCTCTCTAAGAGTCCATTGGACAATTAATTTAAGTTAATATATAAACCGAATTTTATATTAAATAATTAAATATCATATGTGACTAAGCATTTATTCCAAGATGCTTTTAGTACCATATAAAATCGGGTTTTATAAATAGGAGTAAAAATATAACGAACCTACTTATTTAATCAAAAGTTATATGCCCCAAGTTGGTAAGAAATTTTTGCAATTAATTTCACTTGCATGAATTTATTAAATTAATATTTTTTCAAATTAATGTAAGTAAATTTGTTTTTATTTTTTTAATTTTTTATTCCATTCCTTTTCTTTTACTTTCAATTTAAACAACCAATACTAGTAATACTCCATTAGCTCAAAGAAATTAACACAGTTCAGATCCTATATATTTTAATTTTGTATTTTGTTAAGTTATAGATATATTATTATATATAATATTTTTTTAAAAATAAATACCTAATTTTGAATTATATACATTTGTCATATATTTAGAAAGAAAAACATATATAATTAAATACAATTTTAAAAAATTCCAAATATATAAGCCGGGCATGCCAATATTCTATATACATAGGCAAAAATTTGTATAAGACCGCCTTACGGGTCTAATCCGTAAGACGGATGTACCCAACCCGCTTCCCATACCCGCCCATATTCAGTTTTGTTTTAGTTTTCTTTTTTCTTTTTCAGTTTTAAACTAGGGTTTTATTCTTCCTTTTTTTCTTTTCCCCATTTTTTGTCTTCTTATGCTGCTGTTACTGCTGCTCGTCTTCTTCTTCTTCTGATGTTGCTCTTCTTCTTCTTCTTCTTCATCTGATATTGCTCTTCTTCTTCTTCTTCTTCTTATTCTATTCTTCTTCTCGATTCTTTTCCGTCACCAATAAAATTTCTTCTTGTTTCCTTTCACCGCTTCTTACTTTGTGGGTTTGTCATTCTTTTTTTTTTTGGTTTCTCCTTGTTTCGTCACTTTCGGAATATTGTATCAGTTTGTAATAAAGTATCAATCTGTAATAAAGATTGTGTACAAATCTGTGAACATTGATGCTTGAAAGTATCAGAAATTACCTTAAACATATCAGTAATTGTTTTAAAAGTATCAGTTTTATGTCATTATATTTCAACAGTGAACATATATTATATCACTCTGGATGTTAGTCTTTGATACTTGAAAGTATCAGAAATTGCATTAAAAGTATCTGAAATTACCTTAAAAGTATTAGTTTTTTTAGTCATTGTATTTCAACACTGAACATATATTATCACTCTTCATGTTAGATCTTTAATGCTTGAAAGTATCATAAATTGCCTTGAAAGTATCAAAAATTTCCTTAAAAGTATCACTTTTATGTCACTGTATTTCTGATGCTAAAAAGTATCCAAAATTTTCTTAAAAGTATCATAAATTGTCTTTAATGTATCACTTTTCACAATAAAAAGTATTATCACTTTTTACTTCATAGATTTTGAAATATTCAAGTATCAATGTCCTCACAAATGTATTATATTTAATCTCAAAAGTATCATTTATTTGCTGAAAAGTAATTTATGAAACTAAATTGAGTACATTACATCTTTCATCAATGAATAGTTCTTATCTGTATTTTTTCATTGTAGAAATCCTCTTGTAACCATTGTTATTGTTTGAATATGTTTGTAAGTAACATTTTTCTACAATTTCATATCAATATGAATCCAAAATCCAAGGGCAGTGGTTTAGATTTTTTTGCAGTGAAATGGATGATTATGGTTTATATGGAGGCAACAATGAAGATTTGTATACTACGAGAGCTGCAAACATACATGATTTGTAGACCTGTGGAAGACTTGTGTGTCTGCAAGGATGAGGGATGAAAGGAAAGTAGAAAAGAATGAGAATGGAGAAATAGAAGCGTTACGAGATGAGAATGGAGAAGAGAGGAAAAAAAAGGAGGAGAGAAAAAGAGAAAAAAGAGCAGCGTGTGACAAATAAGGATCTGTAATAGCAGCATGATTTTTTCTTTTTTAATTCAATAAATCATCCGGATCCGGGTCTTGGGACCCGTCTTACAAATAAGAATCCGTAAGACGGTCCTATGACAGACCTACTCATATACATATACATGATTAAAAGGTAATAAAAATATGAAATTCGAATAAGTGTAAACTCATGAGAACTCAATTTGGAAATATATATACCATTTTCGAGCTTGTAGCTCAAGTGGTATCACTTACCCTTTGTATTTTTAAGGGTGTTGACGAGGGTTCGAACCATGTATCTTTTAGTTTTTTGAAATTTATCCCCCTCCCCTCAAACCCTACTCCCAACTTATTAAAAAAAAATCGAAATATAATATATATATATATATATATTAGTAATAACAACAATAAATATAAAAGTTGTGGCATAATCAAATAATCAATCGCCATCTCCATGTACACCTAGTCAACATGACACCATCACATACAATTTGTTTAAATGTGGTCCTTTGGTTTTAGGAATGGCATCCAATGTACTCAAATCAACAAAATGTGTACAATTCTCTTTTATTTTTTTTTTGTTTTAAATATGACTCTGATAGAAATTGAAAATTTTGTAGGTCTTAGATATTCAAGGAATAAACGTACAGAACAAAGTGTTGTTATAAGTGTCAGTAGCATTTATACCAAGTTGCAGCGGATTAACAAATACACACAAACATGCCAACATGGCAAAATTTTGATTGTATCGTTTACAGAACTCAACTCGTATGACTCAACTAGTATAAAATACTATTAAAGCTTCTATCTATGAGTAGATCTAAGAAGTATAGAACTACTCGTCCAAAAAGAATGAACACAAACTATTTAGATCTTAATGAAAACAAAGATGGACGAAAAATCAAAACAAAGACTCTCAATCTTCAAAGGTGTTATATTAAATCGCAAAGAAAGACTTCTGATAACACTTTGATCTATGTAGAACTTCGATCTTTATTTTTCTCTCTCAAAATCGAACTTTGAGTCTCTCGTATATTTTAATATCTAAGATTATAATTCTGCGTTGTGTATTTTGTTAGAGACGACTTGTCATTATATAAGCATGATCCAAATCTCCAAGTCCCTACAAACATGAAAATAGATAACTGCAAGAACAAGGATTCATATCTCATACAAAGTAGGACTCTAGAATAATTCCTTATCAATATGACCTAAAATAATAAAGAATAAGATCTTTACATAATCAAATATTAATTGAGAATCAAGTTATAAAATAATCCTTTTGTAATCAAACTTTCCTTATTAAGTAAATATTATCACAAGTAAGTAACTCAGAAAGGCAAAACACTTAATAAAATCATTATTTTCGAAATGAGAAAAATAATAGGCGTGTTTAAAAAATACAAACTAACAATCTCCCCTTTTTGGTTTTCCTGACAAAGCCATTTAAAATCAATAATATAATTTAGAAAACAATTATCACCCCTCAATTAGAAAATATAGAGTTTCAAAAAAAATATTCTCTCCCTAAATCAAATATCACCTGTTCATGGGTGTTGTTACAAATGTCATAACACTTCCATAAACACTAAACATACATATGTCATAACATTTCCATAAACACTTAACATCTACAAAAAAATGATTAATACTCAGACAACAATTCAAGATTAGAAAACCATACGGATCACTTTTCAAAGTGATATAGTTCTCTTTCCATTTCTTCAAAATCAAAATCCGGATCTAAGTCAATATCAACTCCAGCATTAGTTCCACTTGAACTAGCTCCCCTCCACTTGTGCTAGGTCCAGAAACATCAGCACCAGCTGTAGCAACTCCTTCTCTCCCTTTTTATCTAGAAAGAGGTGAGAGCGTGCTTTGGATGTGAGCTTTGTAGCTTTCATAATACTGGAGATATTGATTGGACAAAACAGCCTGCTGGTCAGCAAATACAAGTTGTCCCTGCATAAAATTCATAGCAACAGAAAGAGCACTAGAAGTATCAAATGCAGGGAAAAGGATATTAGGGGTGTCAGTAGCACTTTTAGGAACACCCATGCAGAACACTATCAGGGACACCATGAGGAACACTCATAAGAGTACTAGGATCAACAGGTGCATGAAGAACTTATTCAGTCTCATCTACATCTCCGGGAAATTTGATTGGCAAATCAATTGCCCTATTCCCTTTGAATAAGTAGTGAGAGATGGTGAATAGCTCATGAGAGAACATATCACTATCCCACATATTCAACCCTTGTGAGCTCAAGATCATATAAATCAAAGATTGATAAGAGGGAGCACCAGAGACCTTAGATTCTGCAAATCCTATGACTTGATCAAAAACTAATTGTCCAAAATTCAATGGTATACCAGTCCCAACCGTAAACATCACAATGGTATGTTCCTTAGCAACTGAAGTATTATGGGTTGTGGGAAGCCAGATCCTGATTGGGGTACCATTTCTGGAGAGGAAGTTGCGTGGCCCGAGTTCAAATGAGGAGGAATATGATGACTTTGGGCTCGTAATCAGGCTACAAATTCCTGTAATTCCTGTAAAATCCTCTTCATTATTGGGTTAGAGATATGCAATAGAGAGTAAAAAAAATCAGAGGAAATGGGAAGATAAGAACAGTGATATCGAGAGAGAGAAAAAGAGAAAACATGAGAGAGTTAAGGTGATTGTGTGTGAGGTTTGGAGGGTTAAATTACTAATGAGTTTTGATTTCAAAAATCCAACGGAATAAAACTCTAAAGATACTCACTCTAAAAATAAAATCGGATCCTAAATAGGGAATAAAATCCTACCAAAAAAAATGATTCTTGGATACTAAGTCTTTGAAAATAGCAAGACTCTTAACCTCAAATATAGATAAGGCAGTGTAAAGATTTTGCAAATCATTATATGTATATCACATTGTGTATAACTCCATAAGACTTAAGAATCTAAGAAATCCAACAATTTAGGATAGAAAATTCAAAATCGCAATCGTCCAAAGGATTCCGAGGTTTTGTTAATCATCTAAATTCACCAATATGCATGTCCTAATTATGCCTAAATATGTGACAAAAATAAAAATTGCACAAGCAAGATGGGGATTGTTTCAGCATATATTGTACCAAGTGTTGTAACACCTTGAAAGATACTTTTACATAGATTCAATGAACTGCGATCTGCTCACCCATCATTTCGGATTTTTCGAGTATTTCATGATTTTTCCAAGACACATGCAGGATTTAGCCAGTGGGTAACTTCCACCCAAATTCCAATGGTAGCTCTTTCTCACAAGATCATACCTCTTAAAATAATTTTATATATGTAAAAATTGATCAAAAGAATTAGCTGCACACAATTGGTAGGCAGTTGATCCCTCAAAAGCCTACGAACATGTTCAAGACATATTGTTTTTCAGACTCATCGCCTAAGTATACATAATAATAATTTTGTAGAATGGAAAAATCAACTCACACCCGCTTATCAAGTGACATTCTCGGGTACATTACTAGAACCCCGTCAAGCTGATTCAGTCGCGCAAAAAATAAACATGTCTAATGCATGAATGCAAATATTATATACAAGAGAATAAAATAATATACAAGCATATACATGTGTTGCTATAAGTGGTGCAACACTTTCAGAGACATGTTAAATCTTACACAAACCGAGTGATTTCTTTAGAGTGGAGAATCTCTCAAAACCTAATGCTTTGATGAAAATGTCCGCCAACTGATTTCTAGTCCCAATATACTCTATGTGAATAATGTTTTTCTCAACCAAATCATGAATAAAATGGTGTCTTATGTATATGTGTTTTTGTGAGAGTGTGGTACATGATTCTTTGAAATGTCTATAACACTAGATGGTTAAGATATCACAATGAAGACCATAATCCTCAACCATTTGATTCACCTCCAGTAATTGAGAACAATAACTCCCAACATCAAAATATTCATATTCAAAGAATGAAAGAGAAACATAATTTTGTTTATGACTATACCATGTCACCAATTTTTTTCCAAGATAACAACAACCACCCGTTGTACCTTTTCTATTATTTACGTCCCCATCCCAAATTTGAATAACTAAAACTAACTAGATTGGTGTTTGTATCTTTAGTATACTAAATTCCTAGATTCACAATGGCTCCTACATATCGATAATTCTTTTCAAGGATTTCAAATGAGTGGTCTTAGGATTGGCTTAATAACGAGCACGAAACGCACACTATATATAATATTCGGATGACTAACGATTAAACAGACCGACAATCATATTTCTGCAAAGTGTTATCAACACTTTCAAAGAACATTTTCTCCACTCGGCTTTTGACTAACTCATGGGAGTTTTTAAATGAGATGCACCATCTAAGTTGAATTTATTCACCAACTTCCTCAGGCATACTTACTTTGAGAAATGAAAATCCCATCATTCGATTGTTTGATTTGTAAGCTCAAGAAGTAATTCAGTTCACCAACCACACTCATCTCAAACGTACAAGACATAAATTCGACAAATTCATTCAAAAAAATTTGACTAGAAGATCCAAATACAATACCATCCACGTAAATTTGAGCTATCACAATACTATGGTTAGTCCTTTGAATAAAAAGAGTTTTGTCCATTTTACCACGTTTAAAATCTATTTGGAGATACCCAGTCAATCTCCCATATCAAGCTCTAGAAGCTTGTTTAAGATCATAAAGAGCCTTTTTAAGCTTGAACAAATGGTCCGACTTATATGGATCTTCAAAGCCTTTTGGTTTTTCAACATAAGATTCTTCATTTAAAATACCATTGAGAAAAGTACTTTTAATGTCCATTTGGTGAAGTGCCAGGCCAAGATGGCAGACTATAGCAAGTAGTAGTCTAATTGACTCAATTCGGGCTGCAAGAGCAAATGTTTCATCGAAATCCACCCCACAACCTGTGTATAGCCTTAAGCAACTAAACATGCCTTATTGCGCACAATATTTCATAACTCATCAATTTTATTTTGAAAATTCCATTTATTACCAATCACATTCACATTGTTAGGTCTAGGAACTATATACCACACATTATTCTTGGCAAACTGATCAAGCTCATCCTGAATAGCATTGATCCAAAATTCATCTTTCAAGGCATCATTGACATTATTGGGCTCAAAATTAGAGATGAAACAACAAGTTTGATCAAGAAAATCTTTTCACTATACTGCAAGTATACAACATAGTTTATAGAATAATGTCAAGTACGGTCATAATTCTCAAGAATTAAATACGAAACACTTAGGCTATAATAATATCGTATTCCAATTTGATTAAAGCGACCAAAAATCAAGAAATTATTATCTAATCTAAACAAGTAAAAATAAAAAAAAATGTAAAATTTTTAAAAACCCGAACTCAACAAGTTCTCTTCAACAAAAACGAAAGCAACCCTGTGCACATAATCTCAACATGCTTCTTCAATATTAAATCCAATTAATGTTTATCAAAACCAATCCATGTGTTTCTATGAGTTCAATTCCTAAATTAGCTTATTTCCCTTCCGGGTGGCGCATAAACAATTGATTGTAGATCTCCCTATACATTACAATTATTATGAACTCCCAAAAGATCTTTGAATTGAAGTACTCCCCACAAACAATTGTAGATCTCCTGATACATAACACCCGTTTATGTCTAAATTTGATTTCTGTTTATTAGAACTCACCTCCCGTGATTATGGACTAACAAATATTACATACAAATTATTGGTCAAATAATCTACAAGAATTAAGCATTCAATTCATATAATAGAATACATAAATCAATTAAGAAAACAATTAATATAGATTTAACACGAATCCATAGTTTTGATTATGCCCTAGGACCATAAATATTTAGTCCAGTATATTTGATAACAAATTCATAGATAAAGTTAGACAAATAAGAGATTTAAACTAAGAAAGAACCCTTCTTGTTAGGACAGATCTTCCCTCCAAACCTTCGAACCCTTGTGCTTCCGTAGATGCAAAAGGCCTTGTGGTGTTCTTTATAGAATTGCCCTCCTCTCTCAGAAGACTATTGATTTGTGTAATCCTAGTATATTGTAGTGTATTTTCAGATGTAATATAATGACTTGATAATTCGTGCAAGGCCTTGTTCCTTTATATAGGTGCTTTGAGAGAACACTTGCAGAGTTCTGACGTGAAAAGGAAAAAAATCAGCCGAAATACCATTCGCACAGGTGTGCAGATTACATGGTCAGGCCAGGTAAAATGTTTTGGTCTCTATTTTTGCTCCGAACAAACAACACGGTCGTGTGAAAGTTATACGATATGGTCCTGCGATGTGTATATGAAATTCTACCCTCGAACAAATCGCATGAATGTGTGAAAACACACGGAAGCGATTCACACGGTCGTGTGAGATTCACACTGGCCCGGCCGTGTAATTAGTTTTTCTCCGCTTTTCTTCGTATTCGATCTTCTCTTCGCATTCTTCAATCTTATCCGGCCTTCTAACCGATATCTTTCCATTTAAGCTCCGTTTCCTAAAAATTATAAGAATACGTAGATTATGCCCTTCTAAGGAAACCAAGTAAAATATACTAAATATGCGTGCAAATACATCAATTATATATCATTTTAAGCTCTTAAATGCACGTATATTTTACACGTATTAAAGTTCTTACCAAAGTGCGCTTTAAAGACATGCATGCCAACCTTACTATCTTGCGGTAGTTTACCTTGTCTTTCATTTGTGTACAAATACCTTCATATATCACATATCACTTGTGTAGTTGGATAATTCTTTTGGATTACGCTAGGAATATCTATGCTATGATCACCACATGATCATCAAGCACCTACCTGATTTTGTTAAATCTCGTGTTCAGATTCTCCATAGATATAATATTTTGTTGATATAGTGGAAGAGTCCCATGAAAAATATCAATCATTTTATACAAATACTTGTTTATATTTGCATAAAATAAAATATATTAATTACTCATCGCTAAAAAAACCATCACACCAACAATTATGTTTATATTTTAATTTCATATTCAAGTTATATTTTTAAGTTTCATTCTTATTTTTCTAAATTACATTTTTGGCCAAGCAATCACTCCTTTTTAACTTCTCATCTCATAATACTATTGAGATTGATTTATTCTCTACGGATCAGGATGGCCCAGTCTCTTTTGCAAATTTTTACTCTTTAAGAATTGTGGTGTGAACAAGGAAGCCCAATCTTGATAGTCAACCCATTTATGAAGTAAGGAAGTTACGTTCTAAATGAAATCTAGGGAAAATTACATAAAATACCCTTTTTCCGGTAAATATACCACAAAATACGTTTCTATTATTTTTGTACATATTTTTTTTATGCTCATGCATATTTTTTTATTATTTCTACACTTTTTTCGTTTTTTGTTCATGTATTGCTTTATATGTTATCTATGTTATTTCGATGTTGTTTAAATTTATTTCCTTGTTGTTTCTATGTTATTTCTTTGTTGTTTCGATGTTTCAAAATAACTTTTACCTATTTTTATGCTATTTTTTGTTCATGTATTATTTTGTACATTGTTCTCATTGTTTCTGTGTTATTCTATAATTTTTTATGTTGTTCTAATAACTTTTTTTGTTGTTTCCATGTAGTATTTAATGTGTAAAGACAATTTTTACCTATTTTAAGCTTTTTTTATTCATGTGGTATTTTTATCATTTTTTACGTTGTTTCTGGTTTGTTTCCATACTGTTTTAATGTTGTTATGATGTTTCTTTGTTGTTTCTACGTAGTTTTTGATGTTTAAATACAATTTTTACATATTTTTAACTATTTTTTGCTCATATGATGTTTTCTATATTGTTTCTGGTTTTTTACTATATTGTTTATTGGTTGTTTCTATTTTTTTAATGTTTGCATGCATTGGATAAAAAATTAAATTGTGTTTTTTTATTTAAGTTGTTTCTATTATATTTTTTTAATCTGTTTGGTTTTAATATGTGTTGTTTTCTTGATTTTTTTATAAGGTTTCGGGTATTATAAAATGGATTATTTAACGGAGGAAAATATATTTTTTTGCTGAAATTTTATTGGAAGAAACATGTTTGAAACATTTTCGAAATAATCTTGAAACAACTAACTATCAAGTTAGCCCAATGGCCACATGTATTAAACTTCAAGTGAAGGGGGCCCTGGTTCGAGTTTGCAATGACATGATCCGAATTAAAAAAAAAAAACATAATCTTAAAATAACAACGTAAAAAGTTCGGAAATTTTGGGGAGCGTAAATTTGTGTAAAAAGGGCTAGAGCATAAATTTATCCAAAAAGTACATAGAAGCATAAAAGTTGTCATTGTCTCCAAAAGTGGGACAATTGTATCAAAAGGCCTAAAATCTATTTATTCCTCTTTATTTATCGGGGTTTTGAATTTAAAAAAGTTATTTAAATTATTCTTAGACCAATACCCCAAAGTAAATTAATATTGTATTGCAATTAATAAGTACTATATAATGAAATAAAAAATATGTATTTCAAAATATAATAATATTTACATCCATTTTCGTTAGATTTTTATTTCAAATATTTAAGTTTTTTTTTTTTTTTGCTTTTTGCTAATAAAATTTAGTACAGTTTAATTTAAATACCATAAATCATTTTAAAAATAAAATATATACTTCAGTTATTCTAATAACATTCTTCACTGCTACCCAAGGAAATTTATTTTTAAAATACTAATATATATTACTTTATTTTGATTGCCTTTTATTTACTATAGAGATTTTAAATATTAATATTGAGTTATTGTGCCAACAAAATTTAGTATATACTTTGAAATTAATTATAAAATATATTAAAAAATTAATAATCAAATCTTTAAATCTACTAATTTGCCTCTAACGAACGACAATAAATACAAATATAAAGACAAAAAGAATCAAAATGCTCACTATTCTTCCCTCAATGCATGAGTTATGATTAGGGTTATAATCTCGACATGACACAAAAATATTGTAACGCCCCAAATTTAATAAACCAAAATAATCACAAAGATCTCAATTAACGAATAACATACTCCGAATATTTACCAACTTAAGCTCCACAAGCGTATTTATCCAAAGATACAATAATTTAAACTTATGATACTAGGGATCTAAGTCTACCAAAAAATTACAGAGTAAACACAATTACGTAACCAAAGTATATTATAAACATTACAAATAAGTCTTAATTTACAAAAAACGTATAAACGAGAAATAATACATCAAAATAGATAGAAACCAAAACCAATACAATTACATTTTGAAATACTTTGGGCAAAGATAAAAAAAGGGCACAACACGAATCGATTCTCATAAGCATTTCTTGTATCGGTGTCCGTACTCAAGTTCTTCAATCTCTGAATTTTTTAGAAAACGTGGGGTGAGCTAAACGAGCTCGGATAAAATGGAATGCATAGTTATTAATAAAAACTTGAAAGAAATTCTTTGAGTTAATAGTTTAGTGAACAAAATGTTTCATGCATGCAAAGGAATACGTAATTGTCAAGACTAAAGTGTTAATTACAAAACCTACCAAATAAATCCACTACACAAGTAGTCCATATCACGAATAAGAATTATACACAAATGATATCACAAAGGTATCGAAATGGAATACAATTGTACTAACCTCACGATGTTCGAGATCTCGCATCAAATACAATATTAGCACAAATACGGTAAAACAAATTTACAGATTCAAGTCAAATTTAAAATGGACAAGGTTCTATGTCCCATTTTAAAACCAACAGATACACAAAAATAACGTTAAGGCGATGTGGAATAAACACCGCACTCTAACGTTCCAAGTCAAACCCGATTTTAAAACGGACAAGGTTCTATGCCCCATTTTAAAACCAGCGAGATACACAAAATAACGCTGGGCCGATGTGAAATAAACATCGCACCCTAACGTTCCAAGTCAAGCCTGATTTTAAAACGGACAAGGTTCTATGCCCCATTTTAAAACCAAATGAGATACACAAAATAAACGCAGGTCGATGTTGATCAAACATCGAACCCTATCGTTCTCCAACTCACCAGGCCGAAGCCTCCTGGCTCCTTATTCCTCCCAAGTGGCTCGACGACTCTTTAGCTGTGAGTTTATACCTAGAGTTCGTCATATTCCGGAATATACCAATACTACGACCCAAGTTCTGCCGCCGTCTCTCCAAAAAAAAAAAATGGGAATAGGCACATGTGTAGCCGAACAAACACCAACAATAGAGGTAGCGACTGCTCGATTGATTGCCCAAACTACACACGCCAAACGAGTTTATTTATTATGATATTTAATCGAAGTTGGCAAAATGACGATCACAATTTATCATAGTGAAACTTTCATAAAAGTAAACACTTTAGCCTATTAGTCAAAAAATGTAATTTGATTCATTATTATGTGAATGTTCTTTAATATCATATCTAGAGAGATTTTATATCAAGTTTATCAATTATTATACTTATTAGCGTTCAAATATGTCGAGTATTACGATTTTGCAACCATTTAAGAGATAATCTAATATTTTCAAAAAGTTCTCTATTAGAAGAATTTAAACTTGAATTCTAATTTTAGCAAACCAATTATATACAATATCATTATTATCTTCATTTTTATTATTTTTTATTTTTAACTCCAAATTTAGTCATTAATGGGCACTACATTATTCAAAGATAAACCCCCTTTTTTATTTTTTATTTTTGGACCGAATCAGTAACCAAAAGGGTAATCTAAATCTTATGCAACTCAAATGCCTAAATCATCTAAATACATTAGTCTGTAAATAATTTAATACAAATGGGTGGAGTCAATATAAAAACACTAATCCTTATTTCTAATTTCTAATCCAATGTATTCCATTTTTTTTTCTTTTTATTTATAAACAATATGATTAATGAATTTCATTTATGGTAAAATATACCCTTATTTTACGGTTTGATCCAACACCTCTACATATCTTTATTCTTATTCAATATATAGGTTATACAAATGCCCACATTTTTACAACCAATATGCTGAAATGACCACATGGAATAGGGAATCAATTCAAACAATCCAAATACATGTCAGTGCAACATAATACAATTTCATGATTTTTCTTTTTTTTTTCCCCCAAATTTTAAACGATTAATTTCAAAATCTTATATTTTAATACCATTTAATATAAGATTAAGAAGTGAACAAACCTATTTAAATAATAATAATAATAAATTTTAACCCACAATTTTAGATGATCTCCATCCCGAAAGAGGAAAGGGCTGCCGGCAGTGGAGAACGGCGGGCAGGGGCGGCGGGCGGTGATTGCCGGCGGGATTCCGGCGGGGCTTGGTGGCAGCGGCGGTGGTTGCCGAAAAAAGTAAAGAGAAGAGAAGAGGGAGAGAGAGGAAGGGGAAAAAGAGAAAGAAGAGAAGAAGGAAGAAAAAGGGGAGAAAAGATAATAAAAATATATTTTTCATACTTTTCCGGCAGTGAGCGGCGGTGGCCGGCGGTGTGGCGGTGGTGGTGGTGATCGGAAAAAAAATGAAAGAGAAAGAGAAGAAGAAGAAAGCAAGAAAAGAAAGGGAAAAGAAAAAAATAAATAAATAAATTCCGGTGGTGGTCGGTGGCCGGTGGACGGTGGCCGGTGGCCGCTGCTGGGAGGGGAGAGGTGAGGGAGAGGGTTGCACCCTTTAGTGTGTGTAAGTGTGTGTTAGAATCTGAAAATTGAATTAGGTTTAGAGTTTGAGTGTATTTATAGGCTTGTAAATAGGTAGGCTTTCGGCTAGGGATTGGGCTTAGGTGTGGGCTTGGGTCAAAAGAAATGCTGAAAATTGTTGGGGTTGAGACGTGGGCTTTAAAATGCTGAAAAATAAAATGGACTTGGACTTGTATAATATAAATTGCTGAAAATTAAAATTGAGTTTTGGGCTTGTAAAATAAATATTGAAATATACTAAACACCAAGATATAATCATTTATTAATGCCAAAATAAATTAAAAACTATATAATTAAAAAACATATAGTATTTAAATCATAAATCTTTAAAAAATTAATAATATAGATAATTAATCCAATAATAAGATAGTGAACAAAATTCTAATTTGAATTTCAATAAATAAACAAAAATGTATATGATAAACAATTAACTAAAATAAAATAGAAAAGTCTAATATCAATCCTAAATATAATACAAAAATTAGGTTGTTGTAATGAATCGTAAGGTCAAATACATATTAAAAGTATTTTAATATAAAATTTTTTACTACTTCAAAGACATAAATTATTAGGAACATAATATACAAATAAAATTATAGGTCTATTGGATGTGGGGTATCACAAATATGACCCGAACGTTAACACGATATAAGCATGTTAGGTGAATTTATTTATTATTCGAGTTATAATCATGTTTGCCCTAATAACCCGAATAATTTATTTATTTATTTTCAGGTTGATCCGAAATGACCCGTTTAACCTATTTGAATAAAAAAATTCTAATCAATTCTAATTTGGTATTTGGTCAGTTAATTAATTGTCAGTTAATTGATATTTGCATTATAAGTTTGTATTTTCTCTTAAACCTTAATTGTGTTTTTTATTTAAATTTTAACAGATTATAAGAGTGCAACTTATTTTGGAGTTTGTCTAGGTTCCTTGGAGGCCTAATCTGATAAGCCTATTATCAAGCCAAATTATGGTTTGCATATTTTGATTGTAATGCATTATGTTTTTAGTATTCGATATATAAATTAACCCAACCCCCCTATTTTTGTACAATAAATATATGGTTTATTCAAAGCTAAAACAATATATGTCGTTTGGGTCATATTCGAGTCCGCAAAAATTTGTGTAATTATTGTGTTTCAATACGATCCACAAAAACTCTTATTCCAACAAGAAACCAAATACGACTTGAATTGCCACCTAGTTCTCGATTTAACTTTGGATTTGTACTTAAAATTTTAAAGTCATCTTAGTGCGCGCAAAACCTTTAATAATTATAAACTAAAAATATTTTTACAATTCCTTTTTTAGTACAATCTAGAAGATGTGGAAAATCCTATTAGGGGGTCTGCAGTGGGATTTACGCATCCAACCGGAAACCTTGAAAATTGAGCATTAAATTACTTGCACCACACTGATCTCAATATTTTTACTATTTCTCAGATCCATTTTCTAGAGTTAATTGTATATTTCAACATAATACATACACACTTTCTAAAGAAATAGAAATATATTTACTTAATTTGAATATTCAATTTAAGCGAATTAAAATATATTTACATTAAAATATTAAATATAGTATTCATTATGTAATTAATGTAAATTATATTTTATTAGGTTTTTGGCTTTTACATGTTACTCCTTTTTATTTTCTTGTGTTTAATTTATATTGTGTATTGATTAAAATTTCAAATATATCAAGTATTTTATTTTAGCATTTGATACTATCTAAGGAACTAAAAAAATATTTATTATTAGGATTGCATTGTTTAATGTTAATATAATTAATGATAGAAATGTGTCTGGAATTTGGAATTGTAATATTTGTTCTTTTAAGTAGGATAACAATATTTTGTTTGACATTAATGAAAGAATAAATTAATAACATGTATAAAATAGCCCCAAAATTATAAACCAAACTTACATCAAAACAAGATAAAAACAAAAAAACAAAATAAGAATAAGAAACAAAAAGCTAACGCTATGCTTGCTTGTATTCTCATTTTCACAATTTTTATTTTTGAATTTTTTCCTCGTAAGATGTCCTTTGTTTGTGGAAAAAATAAAATATATTTTTGAAAAAAACTCATTTTTCTACAAAATTAACTCACTCTTCTCTTTCACTTTCACATTTCCTAATACTCAACAATATTATTTATTTCTCTCTCTTTATTATATTCATATAAAGAATTCAGTTTCTTTAATTTATCAACAATTTTATTATATTTCTTTTAATCGTGATAACAAAAGGTAGAAAATGCAATCCATATTGCCTATTTTTAGTTTAATTTTTAATTTTTATTCAATTTTCTTACATTATATTTTACACTATTATTTCCAAAAATTTCACAAACAATCACCAATCTCTAAAAGATTCTCCATCAAATCAACACAATAATTATTTTTCTTTACACATCCAACTTTCACTTTTAAAACAATTTCATCACTATTCGCTCATAAAATGAAAGTGACGAAAGGAAAACATAAGCAATCACATCAAGCAAATCAAGCACATATGATAAATTTGCTAGCCAGAAAATCAATCCCCAATTGATAAGTGATGAGAGCACAATGGGTGATATTAAATAATCAGTAGTTATCCGTCCTAGAAAATGATGTTTTTATCCTATGAGTTGAGTACCTTCCAATCTAGTAAAGTGACCCCATATTTCGGAGAGAGTTTTTGGACCTTCATTCTTGATACATCAACTGCTTTGACTTTTTTTCTTTTCATGGGAGATTTTTGAGGTGGCTTTTCATCTCCTTCCTGTGTAATATTCATTTTATTCAGATTGTTCAGTTGAGGGACATCACCTGATTCATTGTTGTGAACTTGTTCTTGTATTGTATTTGGAGTTCCCAATTATGTCCTAATTTCTATATTATTAGTTTTTCAAAACTCACATCCGTTTCCGCACAAATAGAAAATGAAATAACATAAATCGGTATACCATTAGAATTGCTAAATGCTTTTAAATAATTTATGAGTCATTTTCAAGCGCGGACACACATTTGGAATTTCAAACTTCATATTAACATCAAATTATGCATCTTAATGACAAGTTGCAACTTAATACGTATAATTCATGAAAAAGAGTGTATACGAAAAATGAAAATTTTAATTCACTTAAGTTGAGCTTGCATATGTAAAAGTGTATATTTGTCCTCTTCATTTATCTATTAAGTATGTGTTGTTATGTAGTTTTTCTTCAAAAAAAAAAACATGACAATTAGAGGGAATTTATTTAAGTTTCTTACTATACATAAAGATTTTTTCAGACCGGGAAATGAGAGCTTTGGCCTTTAAAACAAAAAACACATAATAGATAAAAAAAATATCCAAGTTTTTAATGCGCAAATTAGAATAAAAATTCATTGCATTTTGGATTGGTTTTCGATTGGAGACAATCAACTCATATCCACCCACTATATATCTCCGGACTTGGATGACCAATTCATACCCATATAAAAAAAAATTCTTCCAACTTTTAACAATATGTTAAGCCCTTTCAATCAACAATTAAGATATAGAGAGAGATTTTTAATTCTAGTGGAAAGCTAGAGAGTGAAAAAAATTAACACTTTGTGAAAAAGGAAGACATTTTGTCTTGAAGGAGATGAGACTGCGAATAACAAGGATATAATTCTAGAGTTAGTTTGGGCTCTTCTGAAAGTATTAAAAGGGTGAATTTACTAAGATACTCAAGGCAATAAAAACTGAATATAGACTCAATAGCGGTGCGGTTTGGTGCAATTTTATATTCAAACCGCAATTGAACTTTTTGGCGGTTCGATGTATTGAAAAAATTTAAATCGCGATTTATTCAATAAATAAGTATTAATTTTGCATTCGGTTTGGCGGTTTCAAATTTTTTTAATCGGACCATATGGCAAAAGCGCATTACATCATTTACTTGTTTATCACACAATCAATTACTAAAACATAAAATTGTACATAATACTTAGGACTCATTTGGGCTTCTGCGAGTGGCTGGAAATAATCCTTATCATATGTTATCGATGTGTTTAGGAAGAATAATTTGGGCAGTAGGATATGGATCGGCGAAGAATTAATCCATAATTCATTTGAAATCGGATCACACCCCGGAGGTGTTATTGTTGGAAAATTTATGTAATAGAGTTTGATGATACCATGTAAAACTTAGATTAGGAAATTGGCACCCCAATTGGTCTCACGTAAATCAACTTGTAATAGATAGGTTCTATTAAGCCGAGTCAAACGTGAGTTGAAGATTGAAGGAGTTACTAAAGATCGAAGAGAAGACCCAATCAGTATGGCGGTGAGTGAAATGCAAAGAAGTCTCGATCAAGTGGCGAGAAAAGCTATCTCAAATAGATGGACAAATGCAATTCAGTTAGTGGAGTTGGTACAAAGGGGGTTATGCAACACGAAGGATTAAAGAAAGTCAAGATATTCGTTTGTCAAGCAAAGTCAATTGTTTCTTTGAAAGTATATATGTGTCGGTCGCCATCCATGAAGTCATGAATAAAGAGTGCAAAAAGCAAGGAACAAATATGATGTCATTGAAAACCTGCGAGTTTAAGGAAAAGACCGCAGAACATTAAATTCAGTACAATCGACATCAAAGGCGCAAGAAAAGACAAGCCAATGACCAAGTGGAGTTTGAAAATGCATCTATCTCTTCAACGGATACATTTCGAACTACCACTATAAAAGGCTGAGGATTTTAAGAGAGAAGACACTTATACAAAATCTGAGACACAAGAGAAATCAAGCAATCAAAGTATAAGCACTCTCAAGCATTCAAATCATATCCTCAAGCCTAAACTCAAAGGAAATCGATCCAACACACTCAGTGAAGGAAAGACAACTTGAAAACTTTTGAAGAGGAAACTTGTTTAAAAGAACAAGGAGTCTACTCTCCAAGGTTGAAGGGAGGTTTACTAAGGTTCTAGTTCGAACCAAAGTCTTTAGACTCATTGGAGGACCGTGTGAACAAATCAAGAGTTTGAAGGAGCTGAAGTAGCAAGACAACCATTTTGTGAAGAAGCTGAGTCCTTGTAGCTGAGCCAACTGTGTGATCAAGGCCAAACTTGGACTGTAACCATTTTGTAACAAAGTTACAGTTACATTAGTGGATTTCTTCAGGAGTTGGAGAAGAGTGTATTAGAAAAATTACCTCATATTCGAACCACTATAAAATTGCTTGTGTCATTTGCATTCATCACACTTTAATTCTTGCACATTATTATTGTTGTTTGTTAATTTGCTAAGTCAACTGATAATAACTAAGCTTAAAAAGTGTTGAAATATATTTCAAACAAGGGTGAAAGTCTTCTCAAGAAACTAAGCTCTCAATATTTAAAGAGTTAATCAATCAATTGAGTTATACTATCAACGACTTAGTTTCCCAGTCTTGAGTGGCTAACTCACAAGTGTAAAGAAACTAAGGCATCACCAAGGACCCAACCGATTTAGTTACTCAATTTAAAAAAGACTAAAAACAAAAATTTGATAAAGTCTATTCAACCCCTTCTGGGCACTTTACTTATTACCCTTTGGGGCTACAAGTGATATCGAGTGGTTAGTTCATTGAGCCTTCTACACTGTGGTTGTTGAACTAGATCTCATTCCTTTTCAAAGGATACAACACCTTCTTGCAAAACATGTTATTATTATGGAAGCAAATCTAACTCGCATTCCTATGTTTACCGTTGAGGAATTTGATGATTGGAAAATACGCATGCAGACACATATTTCAGCCTTACACGATGAGATGTGGTTTGTCATTGAGGATGAGCCACTACAAATAATGAAAGTGAACACAAACCCGGGCTCCGCTCCCGGTGAGTCGTCCGATGCACCCACCGAGTGAGGTCGATGCGCCCCGTTGCACGTGGCACACATGTTGCTGCTGCTGTACCAAGACTAGCCATGGCCAAAAAACCTCGATGCGAGTGGAAAAACGAGGATAAAAAAAAGATATAACTTGGACAATGTTGCATAAGATATTACTATAAAACCTTCTCGAAAGCCTTGCTTAAGAAAGTGAAATCTTGGCAGAACTACTTAAAGAAATATGGGAGAAACTCAATTTAATTTGTGAATGATCTGATCAAATTAAAGAGAATAAATTAACTATTGTTGTACAAAAGTTTGAAAATTTCAAAATGCTTGCAGGTGAAAGTTTTGGATCAGCTGGATGCCAGATTCACAGAGATAACCAATGAGCTCTCAGCTCTAGGCAAAGAGTATACACAAAAGAAAACGTGTATGAAGATACTCAGGTCACTCCCGACTGAGTGGGAAATGAAAGTGATGGCTTTGAGGCATTCAATGAACTTAAAAAGAACATCCAACCATGAGCTCTTCTCTAACCTTAAAGCTTATGAATTCGAGCTCAGAAGAAAAGAGCAAGAAGAGACATCTGCACTCATGGCTGGAGAATCCAAAAGAGCTGAATCCAATGAAGCCTTTGACCATGAGGAGATTGCCCTTATGGTGAAGAAATTCAACAAGTTCTTCAATAAAAAAACTTCAAAAGAAAC